>VXBC01003314.1:69352-172825 GCA_013399945.1 Ploceus nigricollis
CGGACGTGTGACGGTGGCCGGGCCGGAGCTGCTGTGAGGGAAGGGACGAAAGCGGCGGCGGTACCGCCGATTTGCGCTCCCCGGGGCCGCGGGGGGTGGCGGGGAGACGGCAACGCTGCGCCGGCGGTACCGCGGCCGGGGGCACCGGGCTTGGCCCCGGTGCTTGGCCCGCTGCGGGCGGCAGACAAAGAGGTGCCGTGGCAGCGCCTTCCCCAGCTGCTGCCGGGCAGACCCCGCCGGGATCGTGCGGGTGTCCTCGGGCCCGTCTCGTGGCAGGGTGACATCCCTCCCGGAGCGTGGGTGATGCGGATCGGGGAAAGGCCGGGCTGGCTCCTCAGGACCATGCATCCCCCACGACGTGCCCGGGACAAGCGGCACTGCTGCCACTTCTCCATCCCGCTGACAGATCCCTGCGACCCCGCGGGGCGCTGCTTTGCCCGCTCCCGGAGCTGGCAGCGTCCCTGTGCCGCTGCGGGTCAGACTGGGCCATTGGCACAGATATTCCATGATTCTGCTGTTGCCTGCGGGGAGCGGAAGCCCAGCAGCAGAAAGGCCTGCATTGATCTGTCAGAGCTTGCCTGCCAGCCCATGCCCACCCTAGCCAAGTCAGGATTATTAACACGTGCAAACACTTCCTTTATTTCTGCTCAGAACTCGACAAAACCATATGGGAAGAGACTGAAGTGCTGGTAATGGAGAGTGTTCAGAGCAGGTGTTGTAAAAAACAGAGATGAGAGGTACTGCATCTTAAAAGTGGTTAGGAAGAATCACTGCAATGGAGGAAGGAGAGCTGTTGGAATTTGATGGTATTTCCAGAAGCTGTTTGCTCCCACAGAGCTGAGAGGGAAGGGCTTGTAGGTGGATAAGCACACAGAAAATGTCTTTTGGTCTATGCCAACACTGAAGCTTCTTGACAGACCTTGCCCATTGTAAACTGCAGCTGAAATGAACATCCCCAAGACAGGCCTGATGACAAGTTGTACCTCGTTGTTAAGGCTTCTGGTTGATCCAAGTGCTTTTAGAACTGTTGACCAAGCTCTGCTGCTGGTGAATTTAAAATAAATTGTCTGACCTTCCTATTCTGCAAGATACTTGAACCAGCTGCTGAAGAACACTAATGCTGTAGCAGGTTAAAATTATCACTTAAAGCCACAAAATAACAGCATTTCTCTGTGTGCATGTGGCAGTTCTTGCCCTGCACAGCAGCAGTGTCATCATCCATAGTACTGATTCCTGGGAACTTCAGATGTTAAATCTAGAGGTTATGCGATTTGGGCAGGCACAAGTACATCATTGATGGCTCTCACTCTGCTGCATAGTAAGCCTTACATGCCCAAAAAANGTTTACTGTGTGTGCTTTGCTTAGCAAGGATGTAGCCTTCCCTGTAGGAGACACGGAGTGAAATCTTCAAGCAAGATTCCTATTTTAGAATTTTTCCTGTACTTCTTGTAACATGAAGCCATTTTGTTTCCATTAGTGACAGACGGTAACTTTCCTAAATCCTTATTATTAATAGTTTTTTTTTATTCTTTCTAATGTACTGTTCAAAAGACAGCTCAGGGTTTTCTCCATTTTGGGTAATGCTTACTGTGCTTGTGAGTTGTATCATCCCACTGCCACTGTAAATTACTGCAGGAAAAAGGAAGTACAGCAGTGACAGAAAGAAGAACAGCATGAGGCAGTGTGCTCACCCTCCCAGAAGGTGGAATGAGCCACTTGGGGGATAATTGTGCTCTCACAGATTGCACACTGCAGGGTACTAGAAGGGCTCTAAAGGAGAAGTTGGTAGCTGCTGATTCTTTGCTTCTGTAGTTGAAAGACTGGGTGTAGGTAGGTGAAATGGCGTGCTAGAAAAGCAGAGCCGCTGGCATCAGAATGCCAGAATCCATGACTGTGGAAATGTTTTCCTTTTTCTTGCTGTTCTGTACCGGTTTAATTCCTTTGTGTTCTGTGGCTTTGCCTCCATTGCAGTGGGTAATAATGACCTTAAAGCACTATAAAGTAACAAAGGGAGAAAAACATCAAATCCCTAGTCTTGAACATGGTGAGGTTTCCAGTCTCTGAGAGTCTGTGGTCAGCTGCCTTTTTCCAGTAAGGATAAGGTGCTGATGAGACTGCAGACCTGCAACAGGAAACTACATAAAATGGTTGTGTGAATAGCGCTGAAAGGGAATAATGCTGCTGGGAGACTGTAATGGATTATGCTAGGGAACAGTCCTGAAATCATGCCATGCAGTTTTCTTTGAGAAAGAAGTATTACCAAGGATGCTCTGAATGTGGCACAGCGTGTTCTAGTGACTGCTGCAGTGGTGCTGATGTGAAACCTCACATTCAGCTCAGCATGACTGAACTCTTTAGCAAAGCCTTGGATGGCTGGAATGGTGAAGGAGCGAAGTGTAAGTGCAGAGCCCTTTTGCCATTACGTCTTCCCATCTAGTGTGTTACTTAACTCATTTGCACAGCAGCTTGTCAGACTTCTGTTGAAGAGAATACTGTGCTACTGTCCAAATTGTCAGAATAAAATGGCTTATCTTGCTGCTGGTTGGCGTTTTGTTATTTTTTGGGGTTTTTTTAAGAGAAAAAGAAGTATGTGAATTTAAATGCTTAGAACTACCATTTTGTGATACCTACTAATAGTGTGATAGCTGATGCAGGTTACAATCTGAACTTCGGTATGCATCCCAGCAAAGATTACAGCCATTCTGAAGCACATGCAACATCCAACATTAGCATTGGAAAAATATTATTTTGCATATCAGTAGTAAAGTTTATGATACATAAAATACAGCAACTAGACATACTAAACAGGTTCAGCAAACTTACTAAATATGTACATTTTTGATAAGTGTACCAACAGTATGTTTGACAGAGTGTAGTATTACTTGCCATATCCTTTATCTCTTGAAAAATTTAAGGCTGTAGGGTGAACCTGGAGAGAGGAATGACAGTGACTGCTGGGGAGAACAATGCAGCAAGTATCCAAAGTCTTGTTGGTTTGAGACTGCTGACAGAATTATCATTGTGCTGTAGTACGTGTAACATTAGTTCCTCAGACTTTGGAGGAGAGGGACTAGCCAGCTGCAGTCAAGTGTACAAAACGTTGTTCAAGCCTTGGGCAAAACCCACCACAGTAAGGCCACTTGAGTCTTACTGGACTACCTTATCTTTAGCAGAGTGAACTGAAAATCCATGATTTTTCACATACCTTGTATCCTTCCCTTTTCTGAAATGACTTAGCATCTGCCATTCCCACTGAAATAGGGAATTGCTGCCAGTGCCAGAGAAGATTTGGAATTCGTCATTGCTTAGCTTCAGTATTCTTCTGAATTAGAAAAACCTGTAAAAGCACAATAAAACAGGAAAATTTAGTTATCAGTTTAAATGTAAGATTTGTGGCTCTTTTAGTGGATCAAAAGCAGTATCAGCAATATAATTAGATGAATTTTTTAGGTAGGTGGAAGTATTTTGTTTAAATAAATTTGCTGATTGTACTGAAAGAGGGGAGCGCCTTTATCTGAAATACTCGCAAAATGATATAGGCATGAACAAGTAAATGTGGGCTGTAATACTTTAATATAGATAGGAGTAGTGAAAGAGTTACAGCACAGCTAATCAGCTCAACTATATGTTTTTAACAGCTCATTGTAGCCACAATGGCAACGTCATCTGAAGAAGTGCTGCTGATAGTGAAGAAGGTGCGTCAGAAGAAGCAGGATGGGGCCCTGTACCTGATGGCTGAACGCATTGCGTGGGCACCCGAGGGCAAGGACCGCTTCACCGTCAGCCACATGTATGCAGACATCAAATGTGAGTGAGCGCGCGCTCGCCTGCTGCACTCAGCACTACTGCCATGGATACCTACATCACACAAAGCTCACCTGCCATATAATGCTAGGTATAGCTACCTCAGGAAGGTTGCAAGGGTCTGGAACTCCAGCCAGGATACTCTGTAGCAGCAGAGATCAGGACTGTGGTGAAGTATCACCAGCTTAAGGATGCTACCACCGAACTTCTACACTCTTCAGATGTTTAGCTTACGCTGCATTTACTATTAACTTTGATAAACTTCTGCAATAAATTGAACAGAAAAATAATCTATGCCATATGCTTGTAGAGGGGAGGGTGGGAGGAGGATCAAGGAAGCATATAGGATTTTCATCCTAACACAGAAGCTATCTGGCGTGTCATCTGTTTAACTCAGTATCTAAAGCTGTTTCGATTTTCATATAAAATGAACTCAGTTTTATTTTCATCCAACAGACCATAGCTTCAGAAGTGTCATCTTCTGTAGTTTGGCCTAGCTGGTAACATTCTGAACAAGCTTTTGCTGTTGCAACAGCAGAGTACTTGCAAGTCAAAACTAAACAGTAGATGTCTACAGCATGCTGCCTTTCTGGCTCCAATTAGTGCTCATATTTCATGTGATCTAATGCCAAAGAAGGAATAAAAAGTAAGTTGTATGTGTAACCTGGTAATGGTTTAGTGATTATTGCTGTTTAAAGTCACATACAAGCACTGCAGCATAATCAAAAGTGTGTAATGAATCAGAACTAGATGATATTTTCTTAAATATGAAAGTGATAAGAAGTTTAAAAGCCCCATTCATCTATAATAATCAACTCTGTGAAGGTTTTATTTAGCTATTAACTTACACTTCAGCACCTTGTATTTTAAATATGTACATGTATACGCATTGAAGTATTTTTAACTTAGATGAAAGATGTGCTTTTTGTCATCTGAAATAAAAAAAGGGTGAGATGTATTTGTAAATTTGTAATAGAGAAGATGATTTAGTGTTGACATCTGGTTCCTGTCTCCCACTTGCTTTAGAGAAAGGGCTGATATTAAAAGTTAGGTTAGTGCCATTTGCAGTGCTTCACTAAAGTCACTATAGCACAACAGTCCATAAGCATACGTGTCCCAGCCTCTGCTCCCTCTGGTTATGAGGATGCAAGCAGGAATTAGATTTTTCTTATGAGTCATGAGGGTGTAGTAGTACCTTGGAGGCATTGGTGACTAACTTGGGGAACACTAGTGGCTAACTGCACTTAGCTCACCACCGGAAACCGGGATCCAGGTGTGCTCCTGCTCACCCTACCTCTGCTTTCCTACCACTGTCCTTCTGCAGGAGCTGGGCCAGCTGGAAAAACAAAAGGGGGTGCTTTTCAGTGGATCAGTTCTGTGGTTCTTGCTGCACAAACACTAGCAATCATACAAGAAATGCAGCAGGAAGAAGTGGAAAGGGGGAATGAGGTCACCTTTCAGCAGCAGCCTGGATTGCTTCCAGGTTAAAGTGTCCAGGTGATGACAGCCTCATTTGCAGCAGTTTTCTAATGGATGCTGTGGGGAGTGCAAAATGAATCAGGACTCCTGAGCAGGAGCTGAAGGATATTAAGCAACAGGCTGCTACTGTCGGTGTCTTGTATTTTAGGGTGCATAAGGTGCAGGGTTCAAACTAATTCAAGGGGAAGACTGACTGTTCCATTTTCACAGCTGCAATTCACACACGGGATCATGGTATTTAATTGGATGATGAGAATAACTGCTTATGAGCAAATACTCTAGGGAAGACCGTTCCTTGTATAAGCTTACTGTCTGTCTCTCTGCAATCTAGGCCAGAAAATCAGTCCAGAAGGTAAAGCTAAAATTCAGCTGCAGCTGGTATTGCATGCAGGGGACACAACCAACTTCCACTTCTCCAATGAAAGCACAGCAGTGAAGGAGCGAGATGCGGTCAAGGATCTTCTTCAACAGCTCTTGCCCAAGTTCAAAAGGAAAGCTAATAAAGAACTTGAGGAAAAGAACAGGTAAAGGGATAGCAGCCTAAGAGTCTATTGGGGTTTTTTTCTTTTGTTAGCTAACTATCGTGTAACAATTGTTGTTATTTCAACATCATGAATGATACAGCATTTGTTTCCCTAGTAAAAACTCCCTACTTTCAATTTCAAGGCAGTTCCTTGAGACTTGCATAACTGTCACATGTTGAGACTACACTTGTGTGCTTAGTGACACGTTCTTGAGGTGTAAAGGCAGCCAGTCTGGCTGCCACCCGGTCTTTCTTATCCATAGCTATGAGAGGAGAGCACCCAACTGGCAGTCTGTCTCTTTAGTCTTCCTAAATATATATGTATCAGTTAGAAAAGCTGCTTGAAAGACTTTTTTTTTTCCTTTTCCAGAAATTTTGTGGAGCCTGGTGATTTTTTTTCCTCCCTATAAAACCCCATTTGCCCCTCAAATCTTTCCTGATGTTTTATAGACTACTAAACTGTTAGGTATTTTCATGCATCTCACTTGAGCGGCTGCAGTTTGTTATTTGGCATACAGGATGTTTATTCTAAGAAATGGTTTGAGAAGATGTTGAGGATCTAAGTCCTTTTCCCAAATGGTCTCTTGAGATACATTTCCGTTCCTTTAAGATGTTTGTGTTAAACCAATCCCTGTGGCCTCAGAGCTCTCTTCTCAGTATCTCCCCTGATGAGTTTCACTTCATTCTAGTGTCTGCTGTGAATCCTGTGTCTACGGCTTCCATTTCCAAAGACTGTTCTAGCTCTGAACGTAGTTAAGTTAAAGCTAGATTTTTCAAAACATGAGAGCATTGCCTCATGGGACAGACTGGATCTTAACAGGGAGATTTCCCAGCAGAAGGGCAAGAGCCCTTGTGCTGGAGCTGTGACACAGGATTAACTGGTTCCAGTACTGCAGCAACCACTAGGGTCTGCAGCAGTGCACCCTGCATTGGCACTGTTCCCATACTCATTTCTTTATGCTATGTGCCTTATTTCTGACAGTATTGGTGCTGAGAACACAGGCAGTTTTAGCTCTGAATCTTTGCCTCCTCAAGTGGAGTTTTACAGCATCACACCATGAAGTATCAGGAGCTTTTCTACTTACAGCAAAGCCAGGATCCCTGCACCTACTCAGCCATAGTTTGTTCTCTTGATTAGAAGTCCATATCTGGTGATGGGGCTTCATTAGCTTAATTGCAACAGTTAAGGCAGAAAAGATCCAGCCTGTTGTGGGAGGGTACAACATCCACAACATGGCACTTCCTTCATTTGTTGATATGTGGGAGTTGGGTACGTACCAAAATTCCAAGCTTTAATGAAATAACCAGAATAACAGACTGCTTTCAGCTGCACTAATTTGTAAGAATTGCCACTAATCCATACTTGTGACAATAAGAAAAACTGGAGAAACCCTGGTGGTTAAAACATAATAGGCATATCTCACCACAAAGCTTTCACTTCCACCTTATCCTACTTCATTCTTAGAGCAGCTAAAGGCTTTCATTCTGTCCAGATTGCAGTTTATCCATGTTTATCCCTAGACCATGTATTCATAAGACTCCTGATTTTTTTTGTTGTTTGCAATTGATCAAGACCCTGAGGTACATGCTAGAGACTGGTGAGGTTATTGGCAGATTGTGAACACACGTGCGCGCGTCCCTGATGTGCAAAGACACAAAAGCACCACAGAATATTTTAGGACAAGACATGAATCCCACATTAGCTTTTTCTTAAGCATTACTGTTTTCTAACTTTTAGTGTTACCATCCATTTCTCAAGTCTTTTCAGACAAACAGTGCTATTGACATTGGTTGTTTACACAGTCTTGTTTAAGAAATGTACAGCATTTTGAAAGAAAAGTTGGTTTCTGTTCCTTTTGTGAACTTGTGTTGTGGAAATACTAGTGATTTATTCTGCAGTGTTTCAATTCTATTCAATACGTTCTTTTACCAGAATGCTGCAAGAAGATCCTGTTTTGTTTCAGCTCTATAAAGACCTTGTTGTGAGCCAAGTAATCAGTGCTGAAGAATTCTGGGCCAACCGTTTAAGCCTGAATGCAGGGGATAATTCTGCAGCACCTAATAAGCAGGATGTGGGCATCTCTGCAGCATTCCTGGTATGTTGAACCTTTAATTTACAGGATTTTAGAGCAAACAAACTGGGGAAAGTGAGAGTTCTGCTCATGCACTTTATTCCCATATACATGAATGTTGTACTTTCCTGGTTCCTCAACACCTCTCCGCTACTCGAAGTGTAAAGGAGAAAAAAAGTTTCCTGCTAATCTGCAAGCTCAAAATTTTGTCAGTTTATGATGCCCAATTTGAACTTTAAATTGCCAGTAGGCAGATGATGTTTGTACTGCTGCTCTGCCTTCTGTAAAACAGGAGTGATGTGAATATATGGTCACTAGATTAAAAAATGTATGAGCTCAGTAAATTAAAGAGTATATCTGTGGCAGCATTGACATGCATAAATGAACCTTTCCACATAAGGGTTTTATTGCCTCCCCAGTTTTTTAAACCACTACATGCTTTCAGCTACTTGAAGAACAACTTGTGTATCTGGAAGCTCATTTTCTCTCTCTTTTTCTCTAACTTTCAGTTATTTTACCCATTTGTAGAACCTGTGCTTCAGTAAATTCAGTGCAATTTAAAAGTAATCTAGGTACAACATCAGATTGCTCACACTGAGACATGTTTCTGCATCTGCTACAAAATTCACAGATGGGACTCTTTAGATGGAATCCCACTTCCACCTTTGTAATGACTGTGCACACAGTGGATTTGTGAGGGAAAGAGGAGGTAGGAATTGTTTTAATTTAGCTACTGTACAACTATTTGGGTTTTTCCCCCCACCTTGGAAATACCTGAATCAGTTGCCAGACAAATTTGATTGCTCTGATTTTCTGTCTCCCATTATTCTTACACCTTAATGTTAAAAAAAAGAAACCACAATGAAAAGTAAACCCACCAAACCTTCAAAACTGAAGCATTCTTAAACTAACTGGTTATGTTTGTGTTCTCTGCATTTGTGAAGAAGATATCTTAGATATTTGTGTGTCCCAATTCAAGTTAAATCTGACTGGCTCTGCTCAGAATGTCTGTTAGCCTAGGAAGAAGATGGTACAAAAGCTAGACTTGAGGTACACAGGAAAAGGAGGAAAAGGCAGCAGCCTGTGCAGTCATGTACTTTTCCTGTTTCTGAGAACTGGACTGGACGGAGCACTCGCCTCCTCCAGAGCTTCCTAAAGAGATCACTGAGATCTAAGTTCAGAGTTCTGACTAAGGCTAATCCTCAAGCTTTAACTTGAGTGTTACTTACCAGTTATACTAAGATGTTTTTAGTGTACAAGGGAATAAGGTGTAAGAGCCATAAATCCTTTTTTGTCACTTCATTATAGCCACTGATCATTCACTAGCTGAATTGTTGAGTGAACAATAAAGCATAAGGCATATACAGTATGCTTACTTACTTTTACTTTGACACAAGGATAAGCAAAAATTAATTGAGCATACCTTGTTTTGACCAATGGAGTGCTCTTTGCTTTCTAAAGCCTGTGGTCTGCTTGTTAAATCATCCATTAAGTGGCAAGTATAATAAAGTAATTCATGTTTGCTCATTAATTCCTCATTCTAAAATATCTATGTACGATCAAATACGCTATGGATTACTGGAGGAAGAAGATTATTTTACCTGCAGCATTCCCTGCTTGCAAGATGCCAGTTCTTTTCCTTCTCCAGTTAGAGAAAGCATCCAGACATAACTGGTTTTTTCCCATGTGTTTTTTCTCAGGCTGATGTACGGCCTCAGACAGACGGCTGCAACGGGCTGAGGTACAACTTGACTTCGGATATTATTGAATCCATATTTCGGACATACCCTGCAGGTAAGAGCAGTGTTTTACATACCAAACACATCCATTTAAGATTAGTCTTTTTACTGTCTTACTGTAGAAAGACTAAAATGTTCATCTGAGATTTTATTAAATGAAAGCATTTTAACTTGTGTTGACTTCTTGTTTTTTAAATTGTGAGTAAATGTTTGATTTCCATGACACTCTCCTACTCAATGTTCCAATTAATTGTTATTTTTCATGAAATCACCTTTGGGAGGAAAATAACCTGATTTTCATAATTTCCCCTCCACTGTAATGAACACTGACACTGATTCATTTTGGCCCCTAGTGTGGGGGCAATTCAAGAGTGTTCAGGCCACTGTTACATGCACTTTTCAAAGCTTTATAGGCATAAATGAGTACCTGTTTATTCATGCTTAACTATTGCAGTCCTTTCCATTTAACGGGAATGAATGGAGGCAGCCAGAAAGCAAGGAAACCATCAAGGAAATGGTGATATAAAATACCATGTTAAGATTTGTTGAACAGTTTGTAATTGTTCTGGGTTTTGTTCACAGTAAAAATGAAATATGCAGAGAATGTTCCACATAACATGACTGAGAGGGAATTCTGGACACGATTTTTTCAGTCTCATTATTTTCATCGGGACAGGCTCAATACAGGCTCAAAAGACCTCTTTGCAGAATGTGCCAAACTGGATGAGAAAGGTAAGCTGGTTGTCTCTGAAAGATACAGATGGTCATGGCAAGTTAGCTACAGCTTTGCCATTCTGAACATGTTTCATAGTGAGAGCATTTCTTGGAACAAATTAGCCTTTGGAAAGTGGCAGCACTAGAAGTAAGCTTTACTACAAATTCCATAGCATACCATCCTGGTAGATTGATTATGTGCCATCAGTTACTATATGGCAGCAGCTCTCTGGCCACAGAGAGCAGGCACAGACTTTCCCAGGCATTTTCCCGGGGAAGGCTGTGAGAGAAGCAGAGAAAAGCGAATCAAAACAATTCTTATCTCACTTGTTGCTTCTCGTTGTTTGTGCCCCTGTGGATTGTGTTCTGGAGATTGTTTACCCAGAGTGAATGCTTGATTGGATTCTGGTGATGGTTGTTTGGATTCATTGACCAGTTGGATCCACAGCTGTGTCGGGACTCTCAGCAGAGAGTCACACGTTTTCTAGTTAGCAGTTAGTGATAGTTCTTGTTAGTGTAATATAGTGTAATATAAGTATAGTATAATATAGTATAAGGAGATAATAATAAAGCAATTAACCAGCCTTCTGCAATCATGGAGTCAATGCTAATTATTCCCCAGCTGGGGGCCTGTGGCAACATTACTATGCAATAATTCTGTGTACACAATAGATTTTGTTTTGTGGTATGTGCACAATTTACAACAGGTACAGTTTTTGTTATAGATGGGGTTTTAGTAAATGAGATGCTATTAGTCCAGATTTTCCAGAGGAGTTGTCATCCTTGTTCTCTGTCAGTCTTTTTAATCTGAAATTCTAAAATATTACCTGACTCAAGTTTTTTATGGACTTTTGAGGTAGGTTTGTGATGATACAGAAATGTGGAGAGTTCGGATCACTTACCACCATTCCATAATATGTATTGAAAGCCTTCTATTAGGAATGCAAAACCCTTCACAAGTCAAAGCTATCACCAGATATAAACTGTCATACTACCCAGGCAGAGCAGCAGAACAGTGCCAAAATTAGAAGAAATGCAATTTTGGCTTCCCAGTTCCCAGCACTATAACTGCATCTCAATTTATTTTTTTAATCAGTGTTCAGTGATGTATAGAATTTGGTGAATTTGGCCCTGTGCAGAACCTCTGTCTTCTTTTGAAGATTAAATAGAACCTAATGATCCCATACTTATGCTTTGTTTAGATACAGTTGATACAGTTTTTCATGATTTTTTAAAATTTGTTTCACACAGGGTTAAAAGCAATGGTGTCTCAAGGAGTGAAAAACCCTCTGCTAGATTTAACAGCTTTGGAAGATAAAACATTAGATGAAGTAAGTACTTGGGGAAACAAAACAGAAAACAAAACAAAAAATCCAAAAGAAAACCATACCCCTTCCTTAGTTACACTTAAGTGGATCTTTCTTTTAAAACTACTACAGATGCTAATTCTAAAACAAATCCCTTACTAGGCAGTTGCAGTGGTTGGGTACTCAACATTGCTACTGTTGTGTGTGTGAAGGGAAATGGAGACTGTGCTCTTGGACCTGTGTGGTCACATCTGCCTTGGTGTGCAGGGTATATATACAGGAATTCCCTTCTTTAAAGAATTACTCTTTCATTTGGCTTTTTCGTCTAAAGTGAGCTCTTTGGTTTTTTCCTACCTTTTAGAGTGTGTGACAATGCACAGAAGAATAGCACAAACCAGGAAAGTCTGATTTGTTCTTACTTTGAACACTGCTACTTGATTCGGCCTAACTGAAAGACACTTTATACAATGTTCTTTGTTTAGCTTCAAATACCTTTTTTTGCTAAAAAGATGACTAACTTGAACTATTACCTACCTCCAAGAACAAGTTAAAACAATTCATATCAATGGTGTACCATAATGTAAAGCTACTTAGAGATGTGCTTTTCTGCAGCTGATGTAACTGAGACTGTTCAGTTGTAGTTAATAATGAAGCTGCATTTCAAAGTTTTTTAGTGGTGGCTCTTTGGATTTTCTTTTTTCATTTTCTTTTTATGGGAGTTGTCCAAAGCTGTCAGTCTAAAACCAGACCATGAATTTAGGATAGGTGTGTTTCAAGTGCTCTGCAAACTGCCCTGGTTTGCTTTTGAGGCTGATTAACAGCAAGCATGAAGCTGCCCATGGGCTAAAGTGCCACCTGGCAAGTGGGGAACTCTGCCAGCATTTTAAGGCTTGAAGTTTTTTGAATTTTCTAGTGGTATCACATCCTCCTGACAGGTATATTTTAGCTTGTAGACTGCTGGTGTCCCACTAGATGTTAAAAAGCAGTCAGTAAAACAATTTCTGTCTTTTCCTTGCCATCAATGCCTGTTTTGCACAGATGATCCTTAATTTTTTATAAGCTAGTTCTGGTTTTACTTATATCATGGTCTTATAAAATTACCTGTATTAGACTCGTTACCTTCTCTCTGACACCTCTAAATTGCCAAGTGCTAGCAGAATAAAATAGTCACTAGAGATTTTTCAAAATACTTAAGGAGATGGTGGGGCAAAAGTAAGAAAACAATGCTCTGGATGATGATGATGCACAGGAGGGGGCTTCCTGCTGCTCTGGGAGGGGCAGGAGGCAATTAATGTTGTTTTCTTTCTAGGGCTATGGTGTTGCTTCTGTGGCCTCTACATCAAATGCCTCAAAGTCTGCTAGAGAAAGCAGCAATGCTGCCATCATAAAACGCTTTAATCATCATAGTGCCATGGTCCTTGCAGCTGGCCTCAGGAAACAGTAAGTTTTAATGTTGTGTAATAGATTTTTTGAGTAAATTTTAAGGAATTTCCAAAACAAAAGCACATCTTCAGTTATTCATACAACCTTTTCTTTTAATTTTTTATGAATGAATTATTTTTCTTTGAAAAGGAAAATACCTTTAGGTTTCATTTTACTTTATAGAAGTTTTTCAGAGCTGTTTGAAATGATGACTGCTGTTTTTAACTGAGTTATGATATAAAGCAGATTAAAAAGAAAAGAATGTGTCTGCCTTAGATGTCTAGCCCTGGTGAAGGCAGCAGAAGTAGTGTTCTGGGTGCTGTGTGGAGGTGAGGTCTGGTGCAGGAAGTTCCTATTTCCTGCCTTCCAGGAGCTGCTCTGCTGGGGCTTCCTGCAGTGTGGCAGAGGTGGATCAGATGAAAGATTCCTCAGGTGCAGTACCCTGCCCCTGACCAAAAACACCTGTCAGGTCATCTGCTCTACAACTGCTTTAAGGACAACCAGCAAGGATTACTACTCTACCCCAATCCTACAGACCTTAACTGTGAGAGATCTTAGTTAATACTTCCTTCTGTTTAGCTGGGCTCCCTCACATTGTTCTTCTGTTTTGTACAAATTGAACCCTGCACCTTAAGCAATCTCTTCTGGGCAAAGTATGTTTCTGTTTCTCAGTTTAGAAAGGGACAACAGGATAGGTCTGCTGGAACAGTTGTACTGCAGGACTCCCAGAGCTCTGCTAATACCTGATTGCATAACTGTGTATACAAAGTGTTTCTAATTTAGCCATGATGTTGCTGTGTCCCACATGCACTGTTGGCATGCTGCTATTTCTGAAGAGAGGGACACCAGCACCTTCCCCTGCTGTTGAATTTCCCCTGTGACAAACAGGGTTAATGTGAGGAGTTGGTTCCTTCTGTCTACACTAACCGCTAGAAATTAAGACATAAGGGGAAAAAAATATGTGAACGTGCATATGAAGTTTTTGAAACAGATGTATTTACTTTGTCTCTAGCTTGTATCTTAAGTTTCCTGTGAGGTGAATTCTTCTTAATGCTGTTTCTCTATTTTAAGAGAAGCACAAAATGACCATTACAGTGAGACCAGCAGTACGGATGGAAACTCCAGGGATTCAGATTTCTTTCAGCCACCACTGAAAAAGGTATAAAGTTAGCTGATGTGATTTTAACTGAATGGAACTGGAAGCTCTGTCTCTCAAAAAATTGCTGAAAGTTCCTTACTTGGTTTATGACACATCTGAAGTAAAACTTTTTTAGCCTTGTTTAGAAGTATATAGAGTAAGAACCTAACAGCTTGTAAGAAGCCTTGTTACCTCTGTTAGTAAGCACAAATAAGTTACACATTGAAGTATTGTGCTGTTTATCTCTTCGGTAGTGCCCAATGAAAGTAAAAAATTCTAAGATACTTCAGACTGGACTCAGAAATCAGGTTCTTTCCATTTGCTGCAGTTCTATTTTCAGCCCTCTTCCTTTTGTTTTTCTTTCAAATGCCTGAAAACTTCTAGAGAACATCCATCAGAAAAGGATATTGGTGTTCAAGCACCAATATTAACCTGTCAAGTGTGTTGTTTGTAGAGGGGATGATGAAACTGGCACGTGACAGCCTTCATCTTAGAAGCTGAAGTGAGGTTGAACTGAGTGTAGTAACACCTGGTGCAATGAAATACAGGACAACAGCCTGGTCTAGACTAAACAGAGCAGCTCACAAAGTGGAAGAGAGTACTGTAATTGCTATAAAATTGAATTAAATACTCTTCATGGAGCTGACAGCCTAAACAGAAAACATCAGAGAGACTCAAAACTTGGTTGCATTGTGAGAAAACCTTGTAGAATACATGTGTTGGTAAATGTTGGGGTAGTCTTTGACTTTCCTCAAAAGCTGCAAGTTTTACTGAGCAGAAAATTATATAGCAAGACTGGAAGAAATGTGATGAAAAGGGGAGTGAAAGTAGCAGGAGAATAGGAGACTTCAGAAATTGTTTTCTAGTTGTACAAAGTCTGACATCACTGTGCTGTTACCTCTCACTGCTAATACTCCACAGCTCTGCTGTCATCAGATAGCTTGGGGTAATTACTGTGGTTTTAGTCTTAGACTCCTATGCACCAGCTATTAAATCATTAGTATTTCTGCTAATCTGGAGTTAGTTGGACATAAATAGAGAGCACAAATGATTATCTATGTATACTTTTTGGAATACGTTTTGGAAGTGGCAGGGACTGCCTAATTTTAGCCAGAATCTGGAGGAAAAAGCAATGGTGTCAAGACTCCCAAATGGCCCATCCTGAACAACATTGGGCATCACTCCCTCTGGAGGGTAGGCATGAGTCATTCCATACCTGGGTTTTCTTTAAGGTTTTAGTAACTCTTCAGCTCAAACTTGATGCACCAGAAGAAAGCACTGGATGTATGGACTTGTGCCTTCATTAGTAACCTGTATCATTATTTGGCTAATTTTAGGTAAAACTGCAGGAGGCCATTGAATACGAAGATTTATCAAAGAATAATAGCGTTAAAACTATTGCACTAAACTTAAAGAAGTCTGATAGGTAAGTTAAAATAATGCACAGCTATTTCAGCAGAGCCAGTTCATCAGGGGTTTCATCACAGCCCACACAGGACCAGCTGATTTAGTCACTACTGTGCCACACTCAGGTGTGTTACAACTGAGTTCAGAAACGTAATATGAGCTTTTGCATAAACCAGTTTCCCTCTTAAATTTGTAGCTTTATTTCTCAGAGTGGCTGGGGAAAGAAGGGACATATGGAGACCATCTAGTCCAACACCCCTGCCAAATTCCATCTTACTTTTCAGAGAGTTGAGTCTCTGTAAGCCAACCTGAATGACCTTGACATGTAATTTCTGTGAAAGCCTAACAGACCTCTGTTCTCAGTTCAGCACATCATTGCAGCTTTCAGTGGAAAAATGTGTTACATATGAAAATATACAGAATTCCAAGAAAAATCCTTTCCCAGGCAAAAAAGTGCCGTTGGGATAGTTTGGACTGCTCACTGATCTAAGATTTTTCTAGTGGTAGTCCTCCTGTTTTCTAGACTTTTGAGTTTGAGAACCGTAGATGTAATATCAGAAAAGGAGCAATACTACCAGAAAGAGAACAATTCCACATGTGCACCTATCTTCATTTAGCTTAGTTTCAGTTGAAAGTGATGTGACTTGTTCCATTCTAATGATATTTCCAGAATTTGGTGGCAAGGGTAGCTTTTCATTGGCAAAATGATGATCACAGATTCAACAACTGAAGCTGTTATTTGCTGCCATACCATCCCTAACCCAGCCTCTTCCCATCTGGCAATATATTGTACTTTGTCAATAAATAAAATACTGTTAACAGTTGCAAAGCATCTAAAATTAGAAACAGTAGAAGAATTGTCCAGGAGTTTGTTCTCTTGCTTTACTCTTTTCTTTCCCTTTTCTCGCCTCACAGATATTACCATGGTCCAACTCCAATTCAATCACAGCAATATGCAACCAGTCAGGATATAATTAATTCATTTCATAGTATTAGACAAGAAATGGAAGCATATGTACCCAAACTAACTCAGGTATGGAAGTATATTTTAAAAGTGCCCCTCTTGATCTTATTAGCTTAGCATCTTGCTTTCTATACAGTTTTGTGTCTCATGTCTACTGAAGTTTCAATTTTTCATGGTAAGCTTAAATTATCTCCAGTTTCTGTTAACTGATTTATTTTACAGGTTTAGGTGATACCTTTTGAGCTGTTATGTTTAAAATCTACACTATAGGAAACTGAGTCATTGCTGATGCTCAGTTGTATTCTTCTGTTCCTGCTTTCTTTTGAGGAAATGGTAACGGTATAAGGTAGTAAAGCAGGACAGTCATGCACAGGCCAGTGTATTCATCCCACCCTGAGAAGTATAGGGGTTACAGTAAGCAGGTTTTTAACTGAACTGCTCTTTTGCTCCTAAATGCACTTAGGCTGTCAGTGTGCTGTGGGCTGCAGAGAAGTTCTGTGCTGGCACCTGGAGGGCAGCAGAGCCCTGTGGCCAATCTCCCCAGGCAGCATCTGAACTTACCTGTTTGTAAACGTAGTTTGGCCCTAAGTAAAGCAGCCACAATTCTGTTACACTTCTGCATAGTAATAGTCTGTCTTAATCCTGGGTAAGTGCACAGCCTGTTCAAGGTCTAGGCAGAGAAAAGGTTATAATTAATTGGAGAGTTTTCATTCCAAATGAGCTGTAGCACATAATTCTGGAAAAGAGCAGAACCTGAACTTCCATATATGTGTTCAACTACTCTTATTTTTAAAGTAATTTATTAGAAAAAGTGACCTGAAATATTTGTTCCCTTTCTCTCCAGGTTCTTTCAAGTGGTGATGCTGCCAGCACTATTGCAGTCCTGTCACCTGGAGGAGCACTTATGCAGGGTGGAACACAGCAAGCCATAAACCGTAAGGATTTGGGATGTCTAATGCTTTAATGTGCATTGCACAGCACTAGCTGGCTTGCTGTTTTCTCCCTTAAAATATGTTACAGTGATAAAGGAAAGTATTGAACTGTGTAGCTGGAGTAATACTATGTTACAGCAACAAAAGAAAAGCACTAGCCACACCGTGGGGGTGGTAATGCCACAGTGTTGAGGCAAGTGAAGGACAGAAAATTTTACACAGCAAGTAATGAAGGAAACACCTGATAGATACTAAATTGTCTTACAGATGTGGGGTTTTACTTGTTCAGCATTTTTTTCCCCCTGGATTGTAGAATATAACATACTCTTTGAAAACTCTTAAGGAAGCAAAGCTTAGATAATCATTTGAAACTAAGTTTTTTGCAGCCTGCATTTAAGATTCACAGCTTGCTGTGAAAAAAAGGCAACTTCCTTGTAGACTGCAAGGGCAAATCAGATAGCCTCTCCTTCTCACATCTCCATTCAACCACCCCTTTCCCTATTGTCACATTGCTGCTAGTTTGAGTTCCTGTCTCTTTAGTCTCACAGCAGATGAATCCCTGTTCTCAGGATTTATTACAGTTTTCCAGTCTATCTTGTGTTACTTGGTCTGAAAAGCATCAGAAAGTAATTCAGACAGCTGAAAAAGCAAGTATGAATTCTTTATGGTACTGAAATAAAAGGAGTAGTGAGGCTTTCTTACCCATCCTGATTGACATATTGGGTGCTACACTTCACTTCTTTGAGCCTGATCACCACTTTCTTTTAACAGCCTCATCCTAAAACTTGATATTCACTGTTCAGTTCACTGTGCTCATCCTCAGTGACTACTTCTACTTTTTGTTTGGGGTTTCACATGTGCAGCTCTTTCCTTGTTCTTGAACCCTGTCACCCTTTCTTCTTTAAGAATGCCTGGGACACAGTTCTTTTTTCCTATCTGGATTTTTCATCTTCCACATGCTGTAACCATATTGCCAACATAAGATAGAGGGAAAAACTTGAAGTACCCAGCACAGAGTTCATAGCACAACCCAGCAGCAGCACTGCCACACTGTTAGAACAATACAAATATACGGCTTCTAATCCTGGATTAGGTTTGGTGTCCATTCTTTGCCTGGCATGGATCTTCCTAAATAATACACAAGCTTACAAGTATAGAGCCATAAATAGCAGCTGACCTGATCTAACAGCTGCTGATAGTCTTGATCTAATTGCTGTGAGGCACCTCAGTGTTCCCTCCCAGCCAGTCATTCTGTGACTGTAGTGGAAGTGTACATTGTTGAGCTCCTTTGTTAGCCTTAGTTCTCATTTTTCACAGGATGTTTGAGTGATGTTAAAAAACCCTTTTTCCTCTTGCAGAGATGGTGCCAAATGACATTCAGTCTGAACTAAAACATTTGTATGTGGCAGCAGGGGAACTGCTACGACACTTCTGGTCCTGCTTCCCTGTTAACACACCATTCCTAGAAGAAAAGGTAAGGCAGAGCTTCCTCTTATAGCCCCTGGTTATGATGTGGTTTAGAATGACCATGGTTTAGAATGGCTGTCATTACTGAAGTATGGAACTAATACACATGCCTCAAATCAGTACAACACTTACTCATCCCTAGAACTGAAGATCACAAAATAACATGAAACCTTATTTTTCTCAGCAGTTCTGCTGGTACTATTAATTAAAATCATCCTTGTCCCTGCCTGCCTTTTAGCTCCCTTTAGGAGCAGTAGCTGTTAGCCAGTTTCAGACAGAATGGGCAGCTCAGTTGCAGCTGCAAGGTTCTCATTCCAGTTCAAAACACAAAATCTAAAGCTTCCCTTCCCCAGCTCCAAGAAATAACCTCAGCAGTGACATTACAAGCAAGTTTCCCTTATGTTTCTATCCATTGCAAAAATCACTGTCATACCTTCAGAACACACACTGCTTTTGAGAACTAAGTTGCCTTCAAGGACAGATGTTTGTCTACAGCCAGGTCTATGACTGTAACTGTTTTTCTGTTGCTTTTGACCTCACATGGATAACAAAGATTAAAATTAATTATTAAATGTATCTGCATTCAGATACATTCGCATGTCTGCTGCAAAATGTGGCCTGAAAATCCAGTCTTTGCTTGAAACAAAAAACCATTTTGTGAATATCTTGTATCTATTTATGGTGTTTATTAAGGAGGTAATAATCAGAGTGGCACACTGCACTTTCAGTCATACTGCACTTACCTCAAAAATAAATACAGAGAAGTGTTAGAGACTGATATTTGAATAACTTTCCTTCCTCACACTACGCAAACTTGAAGTAGCCCACAGAATTAGTTATAAGATGTTTTGTTGGAGAACAGTTTGTTAAAGGAAATGAAACTTCTGTCTTACTGTAATTCTTCAGTATTGTAATACTGGTTTCTGTCTCTCTCAGGTTGTGAAAATGAGGAGCAACTTGGAAAGATTTCAGGTTACAAAGCTCTGCCCATTCCAAGAAAAGATTCGGAGACAGTATTTAAGCACAAATGTAAGGGGAAAGTACCATTTAATTATGTGGGTGCATATTAATAATTTCATTCTTAACTATGAGAGGATGATAGCTTTGTTACTTCTTATCCTAGGGCATTTTGATTTTTTTGTTGACTAGGAAATGGGCAGAGGGAAACTGGGTACACAGTTAAGCAGTCGTCTCTCCCTGTCCAATTTGCTGAGTGATGCCAGCAGCTAACAAGAACTGTAACGTGAAATTACAGGAGTGATAGAACAGAAAGGGGAAGTCACGTTTCATTTTTCACTTCCACCATGAAGTAGAACTTGAACAACTTCAGAACTCTCCCCCCTGTCAGATTTGAAGTGGTCACAGACTAAATACCAGAACAGACAGCACAATGAGGTGTCACTTCCCCCTTACCTTTCAGCTCAGCAGCTCTCTGCACTGCTCCCTTTGTGAATATTTTGCAACAGAGCCTCAAGGTCCTTTCTCTGATTTTAGCAAGATTACTTGAAGTGAATAAAAGCAAGAATGCACCTGAAAGGAAGGGGAGGGGATGCACCTGAAAGGGAGGGGATCTGTTTTCCAGCAGCTGGGACAATGTTTTCTCCCTTTTCCTGTTTCAGTTGGTAAGTCATATAGAAGAGATGCTGCAGACAGCCTACAATAAGTTCCACACGTGGCAGTCCCGGCGCATGCTGAAGAAGACGTGAGGGAACATCCTGTACAGGTCTGAGAGCAAAGCCTGCAATAGGGTAGGACTACAGCCTAGGTATGTGCAGATCTTAGAGTTGTTGCAGGAAGACCTGCAAGCTGTGGACTTCTGGAAACGATGCTAACTGAACTTGCACATTTTTGAAAAAGAACTGAGATTAAACTTGAAAACTGGGGAGAAAAACAAGGAAGAACCAAAACGGAAGAGCTGAGGCGCAAATATATTTAAAAGACACTGTTTACTGCAGTTACTCAGGAACTGCTTTTGGTTTGCATAAAAAGCTGCTTTCAGAAATAAAAAATTTAAAGAGGGTGTATTAATAAAATTTGTTTTTCTGTCTAATTTTTTTTAAGAAGTGTATGGCACAGGGTAGATCTCAAAAGTTTTTCTCCACTGGATTCTGACATTTTCTTGAATTCTGTTTGTATTTCCTGCAACAGTTTAACAATGATGTTTTAAAACATAGCTGAGACTGTTTTTGCTTCAAACATCTGGGAGAGTGTAGCTGTCAGAAGACAAGCTCCTGCCGTATGTTTCCCCACCAATTGGAAGCAAGAGACATTGCACTGAAAGCTGTTCATGGTCTGGGGTCCCTAAAGGTACACAGGGGAAGCTTTTGCCTGAAGTCCTCGATTTTTATGCAAAATTTTTTCAGCCATCAGTTTTGCATGTTTCCTTTTGAGTGCAAGTGTGTGCTACTGCAATCTTTTTTTTTTTATGGTGGCATTTGTTCTGAGGAGAGAATGCATTTTTCAAAATGAAGTTAAATAAAGTTTCTTACAAAATAAGTCATTTATTTTCAATTCTTAGGCATTTTTTATTTCTTCTCCTAAATCTGTTTTCCTTCACCCTTCCCTTTTGACTATTATACTGTTTTTGGCGAATTGATAATCATTGCAAAGAGAAAAATGTGTTATTTACGCAGTGTCCATAGGTATTGGGAATCTGTGCCATACTTTGTTCTAAATAGAATCAGTTCAGTTTCAGACCAACTTGTCTTGTATTAAATATGACTTAAATGCAAAGTAACCCCCTTTTCTAGAATATATGCAGTTTAATGACAACCTTGTATTTTTTTGTCACTTTGACTGGACAACAGCCCAGTATGGGCTACTGAACTTTTTTTTACTTCAGATTAAATGTGACTGTTAAAGATGCATCTACTACAAAGACAAATCAGACTGACAATATGTATTCAAAGCAAGCACAGCAGTGTTCAGTACAGCAGAAGAAATTCCCCAAACCTGCATGATGGCTTAATACTACATTTTGGTATGATGCTAAAACATGGTAGTATGATGTTGGGTGGATAATTTTTGAAAATTCCTACAGCAGAAAAGATGTATTGGTGTAGCCAAGTGGGTGCTTGTTCTGTGCTGCTGCTCTGTTTATGCAAGAGGGGTTTTTTCTTTAACTGGTGCGTGGAAGTCAGCGGCTTCTTTTGACCCTTTTCTTTCAGATTTCTGTATTATGCTATAATATTTTGGTAAAAGCTGAGTTTCAGTTAAGCATCACTGTCTGCACCAAAGTCCTGTTCAGAACTGTGTGCATATTGTTCAGCCGCGTTCCCTGTCTGCTGCTGCAGATCCATGCATGATCCCTGCTCTGCGCCATCCATGTGGTTCTGCTACAAGAAATGACTGGCTCAACCAGAGATGCCCACTGGTCTTGACAGGGTGAAAATGTCACTGGGAATAAACAGATGTACTGCAGCATTTGGGGGATGAGGTGCACATCTTGTCAAGAGTTACCTCTTGTGAGAACTAAACTTTCTCTAAAATTTAGGCTTAGGGTGTGGCTTTATGAAGCCGAATCCCCTTCTAAGTGCAGGCAGCTCCCAGAAAAAAAAAAGGGTAGTTTTGTTCTCCCCCAGTCCAAAGCATTTGGTCTAGCAATTCTGGGGCCAAATTCCAGCTGTTCCTTGAAAGCTAGCATACCTTTCATCATATCAGAGGGCTAGGGTCAAGAAAACAGGTGTGATTTACATTCTAACTGTGCCTGAAGCTATGAACAACACATTTAAATATTAGGCTGCACTGAGACTTCATTTAAATCCTAGGAGAGTTTTGAATATGGAACTAATTCACCTTTAATTGGAATGTATTTAGTGTTCCTGGAAAGACTGGGCAAAATGGTTAACATGGTGAAAAAGTGTCAGTGCACCACAAGAACATTTTACAGCTCCAAGAACTGATGTTTGTAACCATTTTGGGGATGGTATTGCAATAGCTTTAAGTTATTATAATGATATCAGGCTATCAAAATGTACCTTAATGACCAGAACTAGGGGGAGAAGGACTATGATACTAAATTCAACAGTTTTGCCTAGAGACTGTACAGGCAAGGCTGCTATGCACTTCATATTGCTTTTTCAGGTATTGTGGCAATAAGGCACAGGCCCCTCCTCAAGTAAAGGGAGGTAAACTAAATATTCTTTCTATATTGTGTTCCCCTTTTCTGTAGCATGGTCCAAAACACAGATTCATTCCTTAAATTTTGAAACTGAATCATCATGCATTATATTACTATTGGAATCTTTATACTGACTTGTATTTTTAATGAGAATTCATAAAACTTGTATCATTGGCATTGATCTAAGATTTGTAGAATAAACCCTACTGAATTCTGAAGTGAAGTCTTCTCTAATGCTTAGGCTGTGTTTTCTGATTGAATTAAATCCCTAATAGGTTCTGTTGAGGTCTGAATTGAGAGAACTGTTTGTAACTCGCTTATCTGTCCCTTGGTGCTGATAGGTCAGCAGCAAAAGGGTTACAATGTAATTATTGTCAGATTGTTCCATTTTCAGGACTTGAAAACTTCTACTGCTGCACAAGGACTCTACACCATTACTAGTTCTACTGTCCCTCTGTTCCCTATCATACAAAAGCCACTTTAAGTCTCCAGGGATTAGTACTCTGCTTGTTCCATATATTGATGCAGCAGCTGTTGGTTCAGGAGAGCTGCACAGGAGCTTTGTCAGTCCCTCTAATCCAAGGTTTGCTAGTAATGGAGAAGGGACAATGCAGATACCAGCCCGTGCATTTCAGCAGATAAGATACTTAGATGCACCACAAAAAAGGCTAGGCTGATTGTCTCCCAAAAGCTCTCCCCAGTCAGGGACAGGAGGTGACAGCCTTCCACTGCAGCCACCCTACAAGTAGCTTCTTACATGCTCACAGGGTAGCTCTCAAGACATCTGCAGCTTCCTAACGTGGCAAAGATCTCACCAAGGCCCTGTTGTGCCTTCCCAGATGGAAGAGTTTCTCTGCTCCCTTACTTATGCTCTAAGTACATCCTTCCAACTTCTAGGAGGTGGTATCAGCTAGAAAGCTTTCCTTATCCTTGCCCAAACTCCTATGAAACAGCTGCTTTATCCAGACAGTCACTTGAATAAGCAGGGAAGGTAACAGCAAGAAAGCTTAAGAACCAGTTTTCCATTATCCATCCTGTTTCCCTTTCTTAAGGGCTTGCTGCCCAAGCATCCCTGTGGCTTAGGAGCCTTTGTATTGGAAGAGTTTCAATGTGAGCCGTAATATTCTCAACTTGTTTCTGTGCTCTCCCTTGCCCTGCAGCAAGAACTAGAGCTCAATCCAAATGGGACACAGCAAGTTTTTGAATAGCAATCAGACATCACTGGTGATCAAACACTGATCCTCAATAAACCCAGTGACACGTGTTCCTACAGCAGAGCTCAAAAGCCTGGGGAGCCATGAAATTACCTAACCCAATCTCCCACATGTTTTTCAGGATACTGCATTTCCTCTCAGCACATCATCTCCCAAAAAGATAGCCAAGCCCTTATCTGTCTGCTGAAAGCAAGGGAGTTTGTTAGCATCCTAGATGGAAGGTGCTCTGTGGGGGCTCTTTTGAGGTGGAAGGGACCAGACCAAGAGGTGCAAGATGCAGCCAGCACAGCTGACGTGGCTGAAGGAACCAGAGGCCACAGATGAGAGCCCAGCCACCCCCTGGGCACTCCTGTGCCCAGCCCTGGGCAGTGAGCACCCCACAGACCCTTGGTACCCTCAGTGAGGGAGCTCTGTACACCTGAACCCTGCTCCCCCCAGCCCACACCCTGCCAGTTCTCCTTTGTGCTGCTCTCCAGCAGCTTTGGGCTCACAACTGGGTGGCAGAGTGCCACCACAGTGATGGGAAAAGTGCCTTCAGGAATGCAGCCGCGGCTGGGGCTCCACTTACACAGCACATGCTCTCAGCTGCTGTGTTTCCCCCCATGAACATTTCCATCCCCTCCAAAACCTGACAGCCCTCTGGTCTTCCTCTCCCCATAAAAGTCCACATACCCTTCATCGTGGAAAAGCCAAACTACTGCAGTAGTTCAGGTGTGAGCATGTCCCCAAGGAAAAAATGTCCTGGACTTGGACCCTAAGATCCTGTTGCTTTATTATCTCACTTACAGCCCTTACAAACCATAAGTTAAATCTGAATCTGCTGAAGGCAGCTTCCCCCCAAATACCCATAAACATGGACACAGTTTTGTTCTCTAGAGCATCACCTTCCCCACAGCCCCACTCCATCCCCTTCCACTCTAAGTCCACTCACAGGCACATGCTGACAAACCATCACTTTATTAGAATTCCTGCACCCAGCAGACCAGCCTCAAGCACTGCCAACATCTTCACTCCCCTGCACCACCCTCCTCAAGCAAGCTCCTGCCCTGTGTGCTCACCCACAGGACTGCCCATCACCTCTTTGGCAGAATGCTGTCTCCACAACACTTGGACACCATGGCCAAGCACCTCATAGCCTGGGAATCCCAGATCCCTTCTGTGTAACCTCCCCAGGACTTGACTGGCAACACAATCTATGTGCACCCACAGCTCTGCACTTCATTCCCTAAACCCTAAGCCTTGTCTGCAGCATCTCAACAGGACCCCCAGTGCAAGTTCCAGAGAAAAGAGGGAAGCATTGGAGCATACCCAAGCTATAGCTTCTGCTAAAAAGACAAGACTCAAAACCTTTGGGAATTGGCCAGAGGTGAACAAACTTTCTGCGGCAGAGGCTGCCTCTCTCCAGGTACTGCACAGGGAGTGTTGGCCCCAGGTGGGACTTCCAGCCTGTTACATGAACCAGAACAGCATGTTGGCATCCTCCCTGATCTCACCTGCAGTCTCTCCACCTGCAGCTGATGGGCTGATCCAGATAAAACAGCACTGATAGGAACTTTGACGTACAGCATGTCCCATGATCGGAATTGACAACTCCAATTCAACAACCCCACGACAGCCACTTCCCCGTAAGCACTCTCCCCATTTCTACCTTTGCCCAACTGCAGATAGTATGTTAAGGAAATAAATGCTGAGCTGTAAAGCCACGCGGTCCCTAAGTGACAATCACTGAGCCTGGGCACGGCTCCCCTCCACTCCGATCACGAGCTGATCATGAAGGGAAACAGCAGCAGCAAGGGACTCGGAGCAAGGCTGGCATCAACGCTCTGCCAGGTGTGACTCAGCAGGACAAAGACTGCTGGGCCAGAAGCAGGCAGCAGATATCTCTGCTGGTAAGCACCAACCACCCTGTTCTGCAAAACCAGGCCACATGAAGCACATCACTGTGCAAAATGCTTCACAGCAGCATGGCACGGGAGCGGAGGAGACGTCTCTCTGTACAGAGACATTATGTCACCAAAACCAGAATGTTTCCTTTTGCCCTGCGGCCCTGCAGAGCTCAGGAAATTGCACCCTCACGGTCCTTCTGCCTCCCTCACTAATCCAATGCTTTTTCCAAACTGGCTTGTGCTGTTTTACAGCAGGCAGTAGAATGTTTCTTTAGGGACCTCAGTCTTGGACAAGGATCCTGGGTGCTGCAGCAATGGAACAGCTTTTCTCCATGGCTTGCCACTCCCTTGGGCACAGCTCCTCATCTTGCCTTAACAAAAGCAAACACATACAACAGTCCAAAGACAAACACAGGGGTTACAATTCAGTTTTCTGATTACCATTCTCAGGTGATAACCACTACTTCACGCTGAGCAAGCACCAGCACTCCACTGTGGTAAGCCAGAACCAGTGTCAGAGCTGTAATCCAGTCCTTAAGCGAGGTCCTATTCAACTAAAGTATTCAGGATCTCTAACAAGGGATTTAAGATGAATTTTTCCCCAGGGAGGCAGGAAATCCCTCCTCATCATACTCCCTTCCAGGAAGCCCTTCATGTCACAATTTCTAGACTTCACATCACAAGACTGGCAACCCTTTTAGTTTTAGAAAAGGGGATGATCCCAGATCCCAGCCAGGCCCAGGCATTCCCATCTGGAAAGCAGAGACTGCCAGCAGTTTCATTGGTGCTGATCACTCTCTCATGAGAGGAGACGGATGAGAGCAGCTTTGAACCTCATTCCCCAGCCATACCACTGACAAGCTGACCCTGTGCCATGCACCTTCATATCAAAACACATGAGGGGGCAGAAAAGAAACCAACCCACAAAAAAGCGGTGTTCATTCCCTTACCAGCCCCAAATTCAGTGGTGCTAACCATTGCCAGCCCCTGCTCAGGTAAGTATCATGACAGACACCTAGGTGGGGACATCTCATTCTCACTCTCAGGGAAATGGCTGCTTTGTATCCTCTCTGCTCCCCTCCTCACCCACGGCAGCATGGCTGGCAGAGCCCAGCCTTGATCCCTAAGACCCCACCCCTGTTTAGTGTGGGCAACCTGGTTTCCAAGGCCACAGACATGCTCTGAATCCTCCCTGAGATCTCCCTGTCATGCCCAAGCTGGATGAGAGCTGGGACAAAACACTGCCAATCCCCAGACTCCATATCTCGAGACACAAAAGAGCAAGTTTTCCTGCCACCTTAGATGGAAGCAGAGGTGCCCTAAAGGTCCAGCCCTGTCTCCATGGGGGTCAGTAACTGTTTCAGTACCCTTGGAGAACAGCCAGAAGAAATCTCTCAGTGTGGAGAGCTTCTGGGGAAGTTACACCACATCACAGCATCCTAGTGTGAATCAGGCCCCTGTGCCCTACAGCTGTTTGCTGTACCCACACAGAGAATGCCACAGGCCTGTGGAGCTCTGTCCTGCATTCAGAAATAGCAGATTCCTAGGGAGACAGCAGGGAAGGGTGAGCAACACTGACCTGGCACACAGTCCCTGCCTGGGTGCAGCCAGAGCTGTCACAGACACTCACAAACACAGCCCCCACTGCTGGGGGCGCGTGTGCATGGAGACACAAAAGCACCTTCTGCAGCCTCTTACCACCTTGGACTTGGCTCAGTGCTCTCCTCCAGACACAGCTGGCGTCAGGCAGCCAGAAGCAGGTCCCTGCCAGCAGGCATGAGGGCTTTACCTCGTCCTTTTGCTCCAAGAGATCTTTGTCCACAGAAGGGTTCAATGTGTCAGTGTCAACAGCCATAAACCCGACTGTGCCCAGGAGATCCTGTGCTGGAACAAGTATCAGATAGAGAAGCTGCACTTTTCAATCCAGTGGCTGATTTCCTGCCAGCTTGGTTCAGTCCATGGCTAATCTGCATCTCCTGCGAAAGGAGGAGTATCACAATTCATGTCTAGAATAATCCAATGCTTTTTCCACCACAGGAAAACCCACGGACATGAGTGAGAAAAAGCTCAGAAAGATGAGCAGAAAGCAGTTTTGTTTCTGCCCTAGTCAGACTCCTGTTTAATCCTACAGGGCACAGCACAGCCCTGCCCAGAACCCCTCCATTCGAATGCTGACATTTCGTTCCCTGCAAGAACGCCTCTCCCTTGCAGCCCTGACTCACAGCCGTCTCTTCCCTTTATGCAACACAGCTCCATTTCCTGCGCAGCCGGCGATGCCCGGTGCCAGCAGGAGCCACGGGTGCCAGGCTACAGACAGCCCGAGAGGGAGGTACCCCTCCTGCTCTGGCACTTGCGCTGCTGCCTCAGCTCATTGCATTATTTCAGTATTACTGCCCCCCAAACATCACCCACGCCCCCTTTTAAGTGATAAATATTGATGTCTCCACAATCAGACTCTGATGCTATAATTAGACAGCCCTACAGCACACACTGCTGTGTTACACAACACAGCTCGGAGCTCCTGGGCACCGGCTACATTTGCATTTTAATCACATCACAGACAAACTCTTAAAGCAAAATCTCCCGAGTGGTCGTGGTTACTGAGCTTTGGTTCAGATGAGGAGGAAGTCTGAGACCAGATTTCCCTGGTCTAGATCAGAGGTGAACTCCAGTCACCAGTGGATGTCAGTCCACAGGACTAGACCGGAGTTTGCCAGAAGTAAAACCTCCAGCACACATACAAAGATGATGTCAGGTCCTTACTATCAACTGTTTGCTCAATAACCAGCCCCCTTTAAGGTGTACAGGCTGTTAATGCAGACACAGCTGCTCACAGTTCCATGCAAATCTCACTGCTAAGGCACTACTGCTAGACCAAGAAATGGCTTTGATTCATTTAAAGGTTAATCTCAAAAGCCAGGCTCCAGACTCCAAGGCTTCACAGCTCTATCACATTTCTGTTTTCTCTTCCCCGCAGCAGCAGGGCAAGTTCCTGCCCAAACTTTTTCCTACAGCTGCACCAGGAAGCACTGGTCTAGCTGCACTAACTCATAGTAATAAATGACATGAGTAATTCATGTTACTCACTTTCAGCTGACTGACACGGTGATAGCTCTGTCACTTTTAAAGGGCTGGGTGAACTGCCCTGCTGCAGCAGTGTGCCTTGCAGGAGCACCACAGATCCTGGTGCAGCATGAGCCATATGGCATCTCCAGAGAGCAGCGCCGTGAGTCAGAGCCCCAGGCTCTGTCTGCAGCTTCCTCATCTACCTGGTACAATTTATAAGCAAGTATTTGTGCATCCAACTCCCACTGGATGCAGCAGGATTAAAATTCTTACTGGAACTTTAAAATTCCAACCCTGGGCCATCCCTGCTGACACTGCTTGGCAGGAGGGTAGCTCAGCAGCACAGGGCCCAAACCTTGGCAGCTGCACACACAACCTGTACAGCTGTTTTGGAATATGTATCTGCCAAACAACAGCATGAGGAAAAAAACTGATCAGGGACAACGTCTAGGATCTGTCATTTCCCAAGGTTACCATCAGCTGTCAAGAATGTTTATGTAATCAAAAAGTCAGTAGCAGTGGTGAAAGCCCTTCAGCTGACCCTAGTCAGCACCAAACTGTCTAAAGAAAAGACCATTACCTAATTGAACCTAAAAGAACATTCTCCCAAACCCAAGTTTCCTGCATCAGCTGCAAGATGTGATCTAAATAATTAAAAACTTCACTGGATCTAGGTCACAGACAGAGGTTTGTTTTTCAGCAAGATGTCCCAGAGGAACTGGCTATTTTGTTTAAATTGTTCCTGACTTCCAACACCGTATATAAGGACACCTAGAAGCAGACTGAGTGGATGAGAAGTAGAAAGGATGCTGACAAGGGCTAACTTCAGCTCAAAGCTAGGCTCTTCTCACTCTCAGTGAAGATAAAACCATGGATTGCATCAGAGTCATGTCTGTGGCTGCTGAGGGTCCACAGGTTAATTGCAAGAGATGTGCAAACATTCTCAGGTCAAACAAGCTTGTCTTCTGTGTGCAAGGATCCACACACACATCTCCAAGGGTCTCCAAATGACAGTGGTTAAAAACCCATCTAAGGAGAAGAGAAACCAGTTTTAGCTCTTCCCAAGGATGAATCCATGGAATGACTTCTCTTGGTTGACTGTGGAAGGAGCCCTGGTGGAAGTGCCACAGCTACATGAACAAAAAGCATCACCCAGGCCAGCCCTCAGACTCTTTTTAGGTGCATACAATTTACAGAAGGATTGCAAAGGCAAATCTTTAACCTTGAAGTATTTTTTCCATCTGTGGAAACACTACATCGAGCAGTCCAGAGTCCAGTGGTTGACCTTACTTTTGGGTATGTTGGATTTTTCCTCCCCATTACTTGCACATAATAACAGCAAGTTACATAAAGTCAGGAAATGGGACCAGCACAAAGTTCAAACTAATTTTCATATTAAAGGCCTTGCACAACTATTTTTACAGCAGGCCTTTAATGACATCTTTAGTCCAGTTACAAGGTTGAGATTACAGGCATTTTCAGGTAACTTGGGCGGGCTATCAATACTTCTGGGAAACATGTTTTGTTTTTTGTATTTCTTTGTCAGAAGGAGATAGCAGTGATTATACTAATTTCAGAAAAACTAGATGTTATATCCTCCCTCAAAAGGACAGCAATCATAGAAAAAGAAACTTGTTTCCACTTGACACATAAAGAGTTTCTCAAAACTACTTTATCACAGGCAAGCTACTTGCATTATAAATACTAGAAATGCAACAAATTTAATACATTGGCCAATATTAAGCATCTACCAACTTGATCACACACCCACATTCAAGATTTCATATGAAATAAAGAGCTTATCACTCTGCTTGAGGTTTCCAGACAGATTAAGTCAATCTGGGAACAATAAACCTCAGACAAACTGTGCCACAGCTTAAAAAGGCTGTATTTAAAGGAATTACTGTCCAGACATGAAGTATCCAATTTCCAAGAACCTGATCTCTGCAGGATACATGAAACTGCGCATAAGAACTGACATATTAATATATGTTACATTTGTAAATCTTAACATTTTATTCCACACTCTCCAAATTCCATGTCATGTGTTCAGCAGAACAGCGTGGAAATGATGAGAAATTTTAGATTAAAATAATTCTATTTTTATTAGCCAAGGAGCTCCAGCCCTGTGGATCTTGTGAAGAACGCTGTGGATCAAATTAATGCCCTGCTATTGTATCAATGTTCCTAAAGATTTATATATTTTTTTTTAGTGCCCTGACTTTAATAGATGTTTGGCACCAGTATTTTCTGCAAAATCAGACCTTCAACGCATTAGATACCTAGAGTTTTAAGTGGTTAAAAACTTCACTGTTTGCAAACAGAAACAAGTATAGCCACAGCCCCTATCAAAGTTACTATCAGCAAGATAATTATTTCTTCATTTCTAAACTTCCTATTTCTTTCTCACCTAAAACCAGATCATACGAGCAGAGCTTTGAACTTTAGAGCATTGGTTTTTCTTTTTGTTAAACCTATTTCACAACCTCTACTACCTGTACACCTCTATTGAGCAATTACCTTGTGATTTGATTGGTGTGCACACCATGAACTATGTATTTGTAATGCACTGCTCCCTGGAACACGAAGCCACATCCATGGGCTCCAGCAGAAGTCAAACAATGGTGCCACTGTTCCAGCCCTGCCTCCTGGCTCACCCTCTCAGTGCAGGCTTTTTCCTCTCTGCTTCCTTTCAGTGCTACCAGGGCTGAGCCACTGCTGCAGCTTTCCTTACATCTCTGCTTTCTGGAGTCCTGGGACTTGGTGAACAAACAAATAGTTCCTCACTTATAAAAAAGACTCTCGGAAACAGAAATTCAGTTTTTAGAAGACAGAAAGGCAATTAGAAGCACACCAGATGGTAAATTCTGATTTTTTAAGGAAGTCATGTAATTCTGGAAGCCTAGTGGGGGAGGTAGGGGAGAAAAGGAGATTTAGGTATATATTTGTGCAACTGACAGCTTTTTACCTGACAGTATCAAAGAGGAGTAGAAAAAGCCTCCTGTAAACATGAAAACAATTTATGAGATGTGGTCTTTGGATCATGCTGTTGTTCAGCCAGTTCCAACACAGCCTCCTGCGTTTGCCACTCTGCGCCCATCCTCCTCCTGCCTGCACACAGCCAGCAGCTCCCCGGAGCCGGCCAGCCCCGCAGCTCTGGGAATGCCAACCATCTGCTCCAGCAGCCCTCCCACGCACAGGCTGCGAGGCAGGCTCCTGCCCACTGCCGATGCCATCCAAAGCCGCTCGCAGTGGATCAGCACTTTCCCCTCGCTCCGTGCCGCTCCTGCGGGCCGGGGATGCCGCGGGCCTGCTGCAGCGAAACCAACCTGCAGCACCGTGCTCCAGGTTCTCCACAGAGCTGGGAAAAGGATGCACAGAGGATGCCCAAGCACAGCAAAGCCACCAGAGCTGGTGGCTGGTCCTGTAGCAATGTGCAACCAGCCCATGGCCATTGAGGCATCAACAAGTTCTGGAGAGCCCAGCACGCATTTCCAGTGGCACTGTGCCATGGCAACAAAGCTGCTGGGATCCCCACATGGCTTGAAGGCACCTGTGTCCCTGCCACAGCTCAGCATTCCTTTCAGCACAGCTCTGTGCTGCCAAGGAATGATTTCTGGAGGTTCATTTCCTGACTATCTACATTCTTACGGAGTCTGCGGCCACCCAGTCGGCGCTGCTCTGTGCTGGGGAACATGTGGAATCACATGTTCCCATGTTCCCATGATCCCATGGAATCACATGTGCCAATGTTTATGCTTTTGGAAGNAGAACATGTGGAATCACGTGAACATGTTACAACTCCAGGATTTACTGGCTCAGGTTTGTATCTGCCAATGTTTATGCTTTTGGAAGAATGCCTTATAGCACTCACCTGGTTTTGAGCCACAGAAATGTTTCTGATACACGCTGTGAACAAGGAGAGGTGCTAAAAACCTCCTCTAATAATCCATGTCTCTCAAAGAAACAGTGCACCATGGTCCAAACAAAGAAGCCAGCACACAAAACTGTGGAAAAATCACGCTATGGAAAGTCAGTGTCCATAAAGGAGACAGAGGAGTCCCGCAACTTCATCCCAATGAAGGGATAGAGTGTCCACTGGGGCATATTCCCATGGGGTTTCTCTCACAAGGTTTTGGAGGACACAGCCTCCTTTTATCCTAAACTCCACATGTTGCTCTCTTCCTTTCCCCACTGGTTGCGGCACTAGGAAGCCATGGCCTTCCCAAACCACCTCCATATAACCCCCCTGAACCTGTCATTTTCCCTCAAAGATCAGAAACTCAGGCTTGTGCAGACCCATTTGTCTATTTCAGGAGTCTGTAACAAAGTCTTCAAGTTGGTAGAGACATTAAAACCCATTTCAAAGACATTAACACCAATACCTTCACCCATCAAACTGTTTGTAAAGACATTAGTACACGTTTTCTTATCAAAATTGAATTAGGCAATGTTTGTGTGGCTTGGCACTTCCTGACACAAGTGAAATGCAAGCATGGTCTGACATTCAGTTGATTTTGAGCCAAAACCAGAGGGTTACATATAAACTCCCTGAAGCTTTGTCATTTGGTCTAGAAAGGCTTGGCTTTGAGCTTTTGGATAAATTCACCTTATGACACAGAATGCACACACAGACCTGCAGCTCTACATCCTTCTGAATTATCTACCACAGTCTCAAAATCACTCAAGTCACTGCATGTAATTCTTCCATCAAGATTTACCCAGTTCTCCTAAGGCTGATCAGACCCAGACTTCAGAATAAGCAATTTTGCACATTCTTGGAACAGTTTCAGCTGCAAGCTTTGGGTTTCAACACTGGGCACAGAAGAGCTTTGGACCACAGCCTCCCAGTCAGGACAGCAGATAAGAGCATTTCTGAGGCACAAACCCATATGGAGAACCACCCTAACCATAGCACACCCACAGCTAAACTCCATGACTTCCAGACTTAGAGGAAACTTAGATTCACTAGGAAAGAGGTCAGCAGTGCCCACTGTGTCTGTGCTGGCTCCCTGCTTATCATAGCTGCATTTTACTTTGGTGGGTCCATCTGTGCTATTTTCTTGTGGCTTGCAGCCACATGCCTGAGGGGATGAGTGCAGCCAGAATGAAAGGCTGTGTGACAGCCCAGAAGCATGCAGCACACTCTGCCTCCCCAGGACTAACCACCTGCACTTCAGGCTAATGGCAGGCAGTCTGAGCTCCAAAGGAACATCAGCTACTCCCCTCAGGGACATCAGCTTCCCCCCCACTCCCAGGGGCTCTCAGCTGAAATAGGCTGTGGGTGGGTGCTGGGGAAGGGAGCTGTTGGCCACAGAGGCCACCAGCACCTCCAGGTTGAGTGTAGACAGACAGGATCCCCTTCACTGTCCTTCGGCACACGGCCCGGGATGCGAGGCCATGCATGCCAGCAAGTGTGACAGGGCACAGAGACGTGCCACAGCCTGGAGGCATCCTGCTGGGAGCTTGGGAACCCTGTCAGAGTGAGGCTTTCATTTCTGAAGCATTCTCTACCCACTCTTGCTTCCTGCATGCCCTTCTCCTCCTTGCCTTCCTCCATTTGTAGCAACACTGTATTATTCTGCATGCTCCCCAAGAGAAATAGGGCAAACATAACCTGATTAACCAGGAGGATTTGGGCAGGAAGGGGCGGGGGAGGAGATTAATACGCAGGGCACGACAGAACCTTTCCCTCTCCCATTAGCCCTTGCCTATTCAATAATTAACGTGTTCTGCGGTGACTCTGACTTTGGGATTTGCTATAAAAGCTTCTCGTAAACTCTGTCTCAGCATGCAGACATCAGACCAAAGAGAACACTCGGTCTGACAAGCTGAAATTTCTTCCAGGCTCCAGGGTCAGTCAGAAGCTTAAAACCACTTGGATGTGAGCCTATGGCTCCATTTTAAAACAGAAGGATCCCTCTTGCTGCTGTTCACCCATGGAAGAGACTGAATCCAACCTTTATTTGGCCACTCTGTCTCTGAAACATGGTTTAGAAGTTAATGCAGGCTTTCTCCAATTCACATACAAAACAAACTCCAAGGCTGGCAGTGCCCCATGAACACAGGAACATATTACACAGGCTCTGGCTGCCCTCCAAGCCTATTCTGATGCTCTATTTTCTTTCCATCCCTTCTTTCTTGCTTACCTTAAGGCATATAGATGTTTCAGGATGGAAAAGTAAAGCTGCCCACATGCAGAAAAGATGCCTTCCCTGACCTTCCAAGGAGCTATTTTTGGCTGCTCTTATATGCCTAAGAACTCTTACAGGGGTCATGCACCAAACTAACTGCCCCTCAGTAACTTTTGCCTAGGAGATATGAAACACTGCATTGATAATTTTTTTAAATAATTAATTCTCTCCATAACCTAACACACTACTGACTCCAAATCTCCAGATGTTGTTTGCAAGGGAGCACATTTTAAAAGGGGCTGCAAGCCTAAGATTATTACCCAAAGAATGCATGCTCAACATTACACCTAAACATACAAACAGAACACAAAAGATATACCCTTAATCCAGAATTTCCCAAAAGTTATTGAGTACCACAGCCTTTAACTGACTTCACTTTTCAAGTCCAAACCGGGGGAAGAAGAAGCTCCAAAAGTTTCAGATTGACACAGATTTCTTTTCAAAATATGTACCCCCAAAGAGTTTATGAGATTCAAAAATTAGGAATGCTGCGTTAGCAGCCAAACACACGCACAGAATGATATTTCAGAAAGAAAGCAACAGTCCTGGTTCCATCTGTCAGAACACATGAATACACCACATCACATCCCAGCAGTCAGAAACCTGGCCTCTGGTCTGTCCTGTGTCTCTCAAATTCTAATGCTGACATTTTTCCAAACTGGCACAGCCCAGACTGCAAACATGTCGGTCCAGAGGCCGAGAGTGAAGTGATGGGTGTGCCCCGTTGCCCCAGCAGCTGCCCAAAGCCTCCTCGTGTGGCAGGGAGTTAATGCTGCCCCAGAGGGCTGCACAGCCCTGTTGCCACTCCAGACACTGCCCTCACAGAGTGAGCAAAAGATAAAGCATGCAGGTATCTTTTCCTTCTGACATCACAGTATTAAATATCACACAAACACACAGCCTATAGGATGTATAAAGCAGAAATGCTGTACAACTAGCAAAAAAGATGTGGAGAATATATGGGGAGTGAACTGTTCAGGAGAGCCAGCCTCCAGAAATCCAGCTCTGTGCACACACACACAGAGAGAACACATGATACTCTCTCCCAGCATCTCACATTTTCATCACATGGCAACTTTTAAAGGGCTCCTGAACTTAGATACTGCCTCTTAAACCCAGAACTGCATAAGGTTTAGGGATACAACTAATTTTGCATAGAGCCATAAGAAAAACAACACAGGGTTGAGGTGGCCTGTGAGAAATGCTTGTACCTTGCACTTAGCACCCAGAACACAGGCATGCTGCTCCTCTTACTACAGGGCCCAACTTAGAGAACCACAAGGCTCTCTAAGTACCAGGACTTCCCCACAGGAACTAAAAGTCATGCTTCCTCCCTTTGGTAATATTCTCCTCCTCAAACAAGACTCACCACAGTTTGCAAAACAAGGAGGTCATGCCCTGCAAATGTTTGCTAAACATTTGTGCAATTTCATCCAAATACAGGCACAAAGGGAACACAAGCCAGAAATGCCACACTTAGCATAGCATTGTGAAAACGATTCATTGGCAGTCCATAGGCAAGCAGCAACCTTTCATTTTCTATTTAAAACTTGAGTATAAATAAAACCCCTGAATTAATCGATGGGGATAAGGGTTGGTATTTGTGTAATATTTTTGGAAAACAGAGCATGCCAAATCAAGAACCATATTTGGCAATTATTCTGCTTTACCACTTTCACCCCCCTGGTTCATTCTGCCTCTTCAGCTGATGAGCTCTTTCTGCTGTGTGCCTTTGCAATGCCTGTGCTGCAAAGCCGTGCTCCCAACAGAGATGCTCAGCTTGGTGCCTGCCTGAAGTGTATTAACAATCTCACTACAGCTGCATAATGAAGCTGGGTCAAAAGACTATTGCCTGATAGCAATTGAGGCTGCACCTTTCTCTCCTTCTCTTCATTTTTCATTGGAATCACTGCCATAGTTCAGACCTTTGGTACAGAATCATGGTGCAACATACCATGTTTCAATTAAGAAACACAGGCACTTAAAGTTAAAAAGGTGTGTAAGGAAATTCGGACTACAAAGCAACTCTTTCCTGGAAGGGATAAGAAATCACTCTTCCCTTCCTGACAAGCCACACTTTGAACATACATATGACAACAGGGCTCTTCTGGCAGCACACAGGATATAAATGGCATTTAAAACTCTGCCTGGCAACCTCTCAGGACAGTACCGATGTATCACAGGCATGTCTTTTGCCAAGGGCTCTGTATCCACCTACAGAGCTGACAACAACCACCACCACAAAACCAAACATTTAAAAGAATACCTTGTGCAGAAACAGTGAAGTTACTTTTCCCCTCTGAGAAGAGCAGAAGAGTTGAGGTCTGCAACACAAGCCAAAATCACCCCTCAGGCCCGCTACCCTAGGGCTCAGCCAGCCCAGCTGCAGCTCTTTAAGGAGTGTCAGGGGTGGCCCAAAGTGTGGGAACCAAATTGAAAGCACCTGGCTGCCTATCTCCATTCTATTGCTGCATCTGTTGAGCTGCAAGTTAAACTTCATCTTCCTCATCCAAGGAAGGGATGATCATTTATTACATAGTCATCTGTAGGTCCCTCCACCAAGTCTGTGTGTCTGTAATGTTGAGAAGTGCTCTCAGCTTTCTGCAGTGGTTGGTATGGCCCAGCAATTTCTTCCCCATAGGATGCTGACTTTCCAGCAATGTAACTTGGAATTCTGATTCACAGAAATGGAAGTTTGGATACAGTGATTTTTGGTGGGGAGAGAATGCATAATCTGCTATCACACAGAGCATCAACCAGATATAAAAGGTCTGAAATGTTGGAAAAGTGTCTCCATCCAAAAGGGAAGCAGTATTGTGTAGCTAAGTGCCTGTCATTTATCAGAGCATCCCATTTCCTGCAGTTCCTAAGTAAATGAGTAAGATGCCAGAGTTGCATCAAGGGAATGGGCTTGGCTTGGAATCCTGCACAGTGACTCATGCTTTCATGAATAAATTCATTTTGTTAGAGAAACAAGACAAAAATCACGTGTTCTACTTAGTCCAGCTACCTAGAGAGTTGATTTAGGAAGCCATTGCAAAAAAATACAGTTTTATCTAGCTTTATATTGAATTCATAATCCACTGCAGCTGTACTTGCAAACATAACCAACTTCTTAAGGGGAAAAGAAAAACTGAAGTAACCTGGAAGTTTTGGGTATTGAAAGATGTCAGCTAGAAAGTAGTTTGCAATCAAACCAGACAACTGACAAAAAAAAACATTGTGGAAGTCTGGGTGTTCCAGAAATTGACTCTTACTTACACAGCTCTCCATATTTATTCCCCTCCTGCACATTTAAAAATAGGTTGCAGAGACACAGACCCGTAAACACCAGGAAATGAGAATTGCATCAGCTAGCCCCTCCCCTTCCCCACAATGACAGTGCAAAGAAAACGGGCGTGAAGTAGCAAAAGCCCTCGATCTCTGTAACACCAGCATCCTTAGATGTGCATGGAAGCAGCCAAGGAGAGGGACCCAGAGGTGTATGGATCATGGCTAATCAGTTATGTGCAGAGATACTTGTTAGTGCAAGCCAGGATGAAACTCATCTTTCAGCTTTTAGTTTTCTTAGGAGATCAGTTGAAACAGTTTGATGTGGCTATACCGACCAAATTGGAGCAACACAAGATACAGATTTTTGTGAAGTATGAACCAACTCCCTGTATCTTGCCCTGGTAAGTATTTCAAAAGAATAATGCAAGAAATCTGGCTCTACAAACTTTTGGTGTCAAGTTCCACTTTGGAGTCTGGGCCTGTCTGGTTCAGGAAAATACCATCCATCAATTTCATGCTGCTTTATAAAGCTGAAATGTTTCACAATTAACAAATCTCTGCAGTACCACCATCAGGTTGGTAGGCAAAAACACCTTCACATTTCACAAAGGAGAAATGAAGCCATTAAAGCTGGAGGAAACTGTTCAGGTCTCAGAAAAAATCAAAGGGAAGGACAGGACTGGAACATGATGTAGCTATGTGTAGTGCCAGGTTCCCTCACACACCGACACCATGTGAAAGCAGAGCCCTTGATGATGTCAGAGCAAAGGCAGAACTGATCATAAATGGAATAGCCCCTGGGATTTTTAAGGGCAAATTAAACCTCATGTCTCAGCTAGAAATGGCACTGACCTTTCCAGGGCCGGTCAGCATCCCCAGTAGCTTTGGGTTGCTGATAACCTCCCAGGTGAGCTGTAGGTCACTCAGCAAACCTGCAGGTCCTGGTTTGGTATCCCTGTTCACCCCTGCAGCACCATCAGATTTGACTCAGTCTGTCACGAGCCAGGCCCTGAGCAAATGGAGAGACCAGAAATTAAATGTCACCATATAAAACCTCTTGTATACTAGCAAAATGGAGAGAAACTTACTAACATTTTTTGTTTTACTGAAAATAACAAAACGTACACATTGAACTCACCTTGTATAACTGTCTCTGGATTTTATTTTTGTGACAATGGTCTAATGGTATCGTAGTTTGAAGGCAAACACATTGTATAATAAGAATGTGGCATTTTTTTCCATCTGTCATCACCCAGATCCTGATCAAATGCCACTTGAGGCCAGTGGAAAGGTCTGCTTCTAACTCCAAGAATAAAAATATAAATGTTTATACATTCAGCAACTTCTATTGCTTTATTACTCATGTTTAATCTGTGAAAACTAATATGAAAAGGAGAGCAAGCAGGCTGAGGAAGGGTCAAGCTTCCCTGGGGAGACACTGTCACATTTCTGGCATTCCCATCACTCTATCAACACCACCTCCTGCTACCACGATAAAAGGCAGCAGTGGAGAAAGAACAGGAAGAATAAAACTTCTTATGTACACATGTGAGAAAAGTCAACCCATCCCTAAAATCAACCACTTACAGGAAATCAAAACAGACCTGGCCTCCATCTTCCAAGTGCAAGAAAAATGCCTGTAATTTGCTCACCCCGTTCTGTTTGTGCAGTTCTGAGCCTTCTCTCATTGAAGCTCTCTGAGGCAGAAAATCAATGTCAATCACGCCAGATGACTGCTTTCCTCCTGAGCATCTGCTGCTGATAATAAAATCACAAAGGCCACATAAAAGGAAAGAATTGGCCATCACAGCTGCCTTCTCAGTTCTGTAACTGAGATAAATTAACAGGTGAATTAGCACTGGCATATTAAAAGCTGACTCTATTTTTTAATTAAAAAAGGGCTCTAATCTGCTTATCATCATCACTGTCCTCAGTGAAAAGTGAAACATCCCAGTTGGTTTTCTTTGGTCTGCTCTACTGAAAGTAGGACCCCTGGTATCTGAAAAAGCACCAGAGAGATAAGGACAACCTGATGCCTTATAGATAACAGCAATTCATTCTTCGTTCTTTTCTCAGTAACAAGCAACACAAACACAAGTGAAGGCAAGTGAAGATGTTACTGGAACTTATACTCTAAAAATCATGTCCAAGTTAATTTTGTCTGAGCCACAGCCTAAGAAGAATCTTACAATACCAATAGTCTTCTCTCAGGAGCTTTGGTCTCACTGTGAGTAGTAAAATACCGCTTGCTTTACGTTAGTTACCCATTTTAAAATGCTCATTATTCTACTCAGCCAGTATTGTCATAGAAGCTTCCTAATCTTGCATTTAAACTCTTTAGAAGTAAAAGTTTTTATAGGCAAAAATATTTCTTATTGGTCTTAATGCCTGTCAAATGTTTATTTTCTGTCCTGCCAGATGTCTGTAACTCAAACCTGGATGAGATGTTCAGTCCCATTTATATAGAGCCACTGTAAATACAGATTCCTGGGATGCAGAACTAAACTTCCTAATCCATCCTTGAGGCTTCTGACAGAACAAGATGCTTAGTGAACCCAGAATAATGCAGAATGACAGAACTATGTTTCCTTTTCACCCTGCATTCATGTGGCTTTGGGCAAGCTCAGCATCTACCCACACTTCCCTTCCTTAGTGACCAGTCTCCTCTGGCATAGCACATCCCACAAGCATTGCTCCTTCCTCCAGCAGCAGCAAGGAACAAAGGTATATTTAACCTCCCTTGCTGGAAGTGCTGGTCTTTATAATAAGCAGAATTTTGTAATTTTCTGTCTTGTTTCATGTAAATCTACACAAATTCTATGTTTCAAGATGTTTTCTCCCCAGTATTTTTTGTTTCTGTTATTTTGCCAGTGGGCTGTCAAATAAATGATGGGGCTTTGGGTTACCATTGCTGTCAGATCACCCCAGCAGAAGAGAATTGTCACTGGGGTGGTGTGTGACCAGGCATGCCACAGCAAGATAAGCACCTCAAAAGGAGCTCAAGCACATCCTAGGAGCTGAGGACAGATATGGCCAAAAATCAGTTAGAGTCAGAATCCCAAAAGGAAACTAAAGTCAAAGATTGTAAAGGTACCACAACTACAATAAATAAATAAAAAAATAAAAAAAAAAGAAAAAGAAGAAAAAAGATTACTGTAAAAACAAGAATGAGAAAATAAAGGTAACACAGCTACTCACTCAAGATTAAATTAATACTTACCTGATTTTCAGTAAGGATGAACATGGTAATCCATGGGGTAAAGACAGGATGTCTTAGAGAAGAAGGAGAAAGCAGAAATGAGTAAAAGAAAATAAATGAACACAACTCACAGATGGTGAGCAAAACTCACCGAGTCTGCTGTTTTCCAGCTGGAGGAACCAAGCATTCTCAATTCCAGAACCCTGACATGCACAAATCCAAAAGATTTTAGTAAATTTGCCTACTTGAAGGCATTACCACAGGACGAGAGAACAGCAGGTTCAAAGAAGTAAGCCATGATGGAAGAAGTTTGGGCCTGTGATTTTGATGTCTGTGCAGTTCTTCAGAAAAACTTGCAAAGAAGAATCTAACTAAAAACATCTTATTCAATGAATAACAAAGGGATAAAAGGCAGTGTAGATTTACTAAAATTCAGTTCTGTAGGATGACTCACAAAATAGTATAGTATAAAATTGAAACTTCAGGCATTCAGGAAAGAAACTTTTAAAAAACTGGTTTTGCTTTTTGTTGGGAGTCCAAGAAAGAAATAAGTGAATGGGAGAAGGATTTGGCTTTACTAAGCAGCCGCAGGGTGACAGGAAACTGACAGCATGGTGTGACTGAAACAGACCAGTGTGAGTCCAGTCATGGAATTTCCACTATCTTCAGGAAAACATCAGTGTTGTGTTTGAGGCATCGCCGTCTGACACTCCATGCAGCAGCCCCTTTCAGGAGAAAAAGCATTTTAAAAGCATTTAAATTGAGAAAGTGCCACAGAACATACATCCCAATGACCAGGGAACCGCTTGTAGGACCATGCCGGGCTCCAAAGGTTTGGCTTATATAACCTAACACAACAAACGGGTGGGAGTTGGATACGTAAATACACGGAAAGGGGAAGTAAACACAAAACCACAAACATCTGTTGATTTAGATGGAAATTAGAAGCTGGTTTTCAGCCACCCGACAAGAGGGCCCATCCGGAATTATGGCCACAAACCCCTGAGGAGGAGCATAGGGCTGGCCGGCACTGCCCGGGCGGGAAACAAAGGCAGGAACGCCTTGAATTCCCCACGAACTCTGCGGAGCCGGAGAGTTTGCTTTCACTCATCCGGCTAACAACAGAGTGAAACCTCCCCGGACGACATCCCTCAGACGAGGCCTGAGGGCGTGCATAACTGAGCTCCTCAGCCTCAGCCTCGGCCCCGCCCCAGCTCCCCTGCGCTCGCCTCCCTCACCCTCCCCTCCTCTTCTCTGCTCCGTCTCCTTCCCGNGCTCCACGCCGCCTGCTCCACCGAGTCCCCCCGGCCGTGGTGGAATCGGGCACAGCCCTACCCTCGAGTCTAGCCGGCCTGATTTCCACTCACAACCATCGTCCCCTCCCTCCATGCCCTGGAGCCTCCGTGGATTAATTTGCTTCCCGTAATCGGTGCGTGTGGCCCCATGGAGTGATCCTGCAGAGAGACTTGAGGGTGGGCTTAGGGCTGCGTTTCAAATACAGCATTAGTGGACCACCTACCACTCCCTAACTTGTTTCTGTGAGGGGTATGGCCCTCTTAAAAGGAAAATTTTTTTAAGTGTGACAGACGTGCTTGAGTGGGTGGCTCTGATCAGCCTCAAAGTGCTTATAGTGCAAAGGGAGGACTTGGCGCGTGGAGACTGCACTGCATGGCCATGCTTCAGGAGGCTTCTGCACAGGAAGACTGACGTAGCTTGGTTGATTCTTCCTAAATATGGGCACTGCTGTCTTCTTGGCCCTCCCCTCAGCCCCAAAATTTGCAGTCCTTACCTGCTGGTCTGCTTGACTTCTCACACTCTGAACGAGTCGCTGCCTGTTCAGCACTAGAGACGTGTGGTGTCTGTACTTGCATCCCTTTGTGCAGCTGCTCCTGCCCTGGGCTCTGCAGGCTGCTCCCAGTGCAGCTCCCAGTGCAGCACCATTTCCTGGGAAAGCGCGGTGGTGGCTTCCACGAAGAGACGGGATGAATGCACAATCCTTTGTCATCGTTGTGCCATTTCGGCACCCCCTTGGCTGTCAGAACCCAACTAGCCAGGATGCTGTGCAGCTGCAGCTAAAATGTGAGGGTAGGAGAGATGGTAACACCAGACTCCAGCCATCTTAATTCAAAACTCTGCAGTTTCACTTCAAAACAAATTCATGAAGTTGACGTGGAGGCTCATGGCTGTGCTAAAAAGGGCTTGCCTAAGTGTTGCACAACTTGAGCTCTGGAAAGGCTTCAGGGCACAGAATACCAGTTTTTCAGGGTGAGAGAACAGAGACTGCCAGACTGTGCTGTGCTTAGAAGTACTAAAATGGCTTCCTGTACCTAAATGTAATATGGATAGCCATTTAGAACATTCTACTGCTGCTGCTGGAGTGCCACCAGCTATGTAATATAATCGATGGCTCTCAGGCTGTATTTGAGGCAAAGCTAGGGTGAGCTTGAACAGAGGACTGTCATCAGTAATTCAGTTTTGCAATCATTTTGTGGCACACAGACAGTATTGCCAGACGTTTTATTCATGTGTTTTGTATCCATTTTCTTATCATCCTGGAATAAAGTCTGTCTTGCTGGATACAAATATTCTGTCATCAGTAAAAGCTCCAAAGCTTGGAGAAATGATCTGTTTCTTTCCTTCCAGCAGTGCACCATGTCTCTCAAGGATCAGCTCATCCACACTCTCCACAAACAGGAGGGCCATGCCGAAAATAAGATCAGCGTGGTTGGCGTGGGCGCAGTGGGAATGGCCTGTGCCATCAGCATCCTCATGAAGGTAAGTGTCAGGCTTGGGAGGAAGCAGCAGAAGAACCTGAGACCTAAAGGAGGGGCAAAAAAATAGTCACCCTTATTAGATGAACTTCTCGTTATACAATCCTTTTTTGGCCCTGAAATGAAGCAACACTCTTCAAGCTATTGACAGAGAACAAATAGCTGCAGTTCTTCTAGATGAAGTTTGCCTCAGGATTAGACAGAATGTCCTTTATGTACCATTTTAAGAGCATTGCATTTTCATATGCAATTTCATATGCATTACCTTTTTGGGACTTGCAGACTCCCTTCTAAGTAGGAATTCTCTTAACATTCTAAATATACAAAAAGATTGAGAACTGAGGATTTATTTTGTCTTGAGCAGACAAATGGAATAACTCTTTGCAGTGTGGTCTGGAAAAATTGGTCCTTGACACTCTGAATGATTTGTCTTCTGCCTTCAGTTATCATACTGAAAATGCTGTGGTTAACATCAGGCTTGCTTTTCTTGACTGTCAAATAGGTTGCATATGAATCGCTATTAAATTATTCTTCGTTATTGTCCTGCTTAATTGTACTACTATTTCATGCAGAATGTGGTTATGAAAAGAATAAAGTGAACTCAAGGAAGTGGATATCCCAGGCGACTAATTGAAGGACTCTGGGAAGAAGTGAAGTGGTAGAGATGAGCAAAATTGTTTAAGTAGCTTTTAAAATAAATGTAACTTCATGGTTTGAAAACTGGGGGCTTCGCTGAAAAAGGCAGCAAACTCACCATTTACTCTTGGTCTCTTGTAGGACTTGGCTGATGAACTTGCCCTTGTTGATGTTGTGGAGGACAAGCTCAGAGGAGAGATGCTGGATCTCCAGCATGGCAGCCTCTTCCTTAAAACTCCAAAGATCGTCTCTGGCAAAGGCAAGTAGCTGGCTCTCATATGCTCATTATTTCTAAATGGAGGTAGCCACTTCAGGTCTCACACTGGACAGCCAAGTCTAGCACTTAGCCTGTCACCCTAATTGTTGAGGGGAAAGATAATGGATATAGTATTCAGCTGACATTTTAAAATATACCTTCTTATGGGCAGTCCAGCTAGGAATTTTCTTCCAGGGTTCACTACTTAGTACAAAAAGATGGATTTCTTAAGTATTCGTGCACCTTAGAGAACTTTATTTCACGACCAATTAACCCCTGAACTCATTACTGCTTCATTCTGATGACTTTTAGTGGCAGCCTGGAGTAGGGCAAAGGCTTAACCAGCTCATACTTTAATTACAGTTCCTACTGGTAGTAGGTTATGAGGGCAGAGCCTTCTTCCTCTTCTACACAGCACTTACCCTGAATGCTATCCCCAGTCCCATCGGTGGCTGAGAGCAAGGAGTATCACTGCCTGCAGCTGCCTGTGACAATATTAACATGCCTAAATGTTGTTACAACGTTGTGGCAGGAGCCACAGTCTTACAATGAAATGCCATTTTCTATAGAGGCAAAGTCTAGGGTAACAATTACCAGGTGATTGCTGCACCCTCAAACTTGAGAATTTGAGATCCCAGTACAGAAAGGAAGTGAGAATCCTGTTCTGAACCATGTGTTGTAAGAGGTCATGTTTGACACAGCCTTTTGTCTGCAGATTACAGTGTGACTGCACACTCCAAGCTGGTCATTGTCACTGCTGGTGCCCGGCAGCAGGAAGGAGAGAGCCGCCTTAACTTGGTCCAGCGCAACGTGAATATCTTCAAATTCATCATTCCCAACGTTGTTAAATACAGTCCTGACTGCAAGCTGCTTATTGTCTCAAACCCAGGTTTGTCTTGTGTTGCCATAAGAGGATTTGGCTTAGAGAATAGTGTTTCTTCAGTAACGTGGCATTAGTGCACAGGCTTTTAGAAAATACTTGTGCTGGGGAAGAGAAGGCTCTAGGGAGACCTTGGAGAACCTTCCAGTACCTAAAAGGGCCTAAAAGATAGGTGGACTTTTTACAAGGCCATGTAGTGATAGGACATGGGGTAATTGCTTTAACTGGAAGAGGTAGATCTAGGTTAGCTATAAGGAAGAAATTCTTTATTATGAAGGTGATGAAACACTGGAGCAGGTCACCCAGGGAAGTTCTGGATGCCCCGTTCCTGGAAATGGTCACAGCCAGGTTGGATGGAGCTTTGAGCAGCCTGGTCCAGTGGAAGGTGTCCCTGCCCATGGCAGCAGATTGGAATGAAATGATCTTTAAAGATTCCTTTCAACCCAAACCATTTTATGATATCTGTATAGCAAAAAATGTCATCTTCCCTCTCCAGGTCAGCAGTTTGGTCTTCTGAGAAATAAACTTGGGTTTTCAGACTGAGTGATCTTGAGCACACTAGGATCACTGATAATTGCATGCATAGCATAAAGACAGAGCTGAGAGATTGTTCAAAAGAGTCATTATGTTATACTAAACAGTCATTTATGTTAGTGCCCTGTCCATGGGCACTGCTTTGTGCTCTGTTCCATGCAACCAGCATGCAGGTAAAATGCTAACAGATGAATGTAAGGTACCATCCTCATTATCAGTCTGCTCATGAGTGGCACTTGTTATGCCCCTGTTCTCCTCACAGTGGATATTTTGACCTATGTGGCCTGGAAGATCAGTGGCTTCCCCAAAAACCGTGTTATTGGCAGCGGCTGCAATCTGGACTCTGCCCGTTTCCGCCACCTCATGGGAGAAAGGCTGGGCATCCACCCCCTGAGCTGCCACGGATGGATCGTTGGAGAGCACGGAGATTCCAGTGGTAAGGGCGCAATCAGGCTGGTTGTTACACAGAACTCCCTGATGTTTTGTCTGCAAGGAACACCTTGAAAAGCTACAGCAAAACATTGCTGCAAAACCTTTGGACTGCAGCACCCTAAAAATGCAAGTTCTGATTTAAGTCTTTTGCTGCACAGAGTAACCCTAGATGATCTATATTTGACCTGAATGACTGTGCTTGGAAAAGGTCACTACTGTAACCTGAGCTGGCTAAAACATTTCTAGGCTAGATTGTTCACGTAACTCCCAAAAAAACCCAAACTGAAGCAGCAGGAGGATAAAGTTCTCTGCAAGGGCCTCTCAAAGATCTGCACCAGACCTACTGGCAGCCACTCAGCTGCCATTCCTGGCATCTCTTAATCACTGTATATAGGAATGGCAGAGGCAAGTCTCGAGGACAGGAGAAAGCACTTTTTCCTTATTTAACATGTACTTTTCCAAGCAGCACCAGAGCAGTGCTGTCTGCTTCCTGACACCCACCAGAATGCACTTGGAATAAATTCTTACTTAGGGAAAACTTTGCAAAATGCAGTGACTGTCATTTTAGTTCATGCTGCCCAGATATTTCATGTTAACAAAGGTGTATTCAAACTTTGTGACACCGTGTATAAATGTTGATGTGCTCCTAGGTTCTCAGCCTGCAATTTAGGTTGGCCTCATAGGTCATACTATATTTAAGATCATAGGTCAATCCTAAGTGATGTGTTGCAGATTAATCCAGCTAGATCTCATGTTAACTGTTAATTGGAGGAGGACTGAGTATTGTGAGGTAATTAATCTATGTGCAACTCTCAGTGCCTGTCTGGAGTGGAGTGAACGTTGCTGGCGTCTCTCTGAAGGCTCTTCATCCAGACTTGGGAACTGACGGAGACAAGGAACACTGGAAGGAGGTCCATAAGCAGGTTGTGGACAGGTAAATACTGGCTTGGCTTTTTTATAAATTTCAACACAAAAACAAATCATGAAGAGCTGAAGAATCTCTGTTCTGCGGTACCCAGATCTAGAATAGCTCAGTAGCCCCAAATGTCAGAATGCAAACATAATGGAACATGAAATAATATTTTAAGCAGTAATGTAGATTTAGCAGTTAAGTTTTCATGAGTAGTAAACTTCAAATTAAGGAGGAGCTTAAATTTCTAGGCTTCCAGTAAAATTGTGGGGACTAGTGTAAAATGCAAGTAGAATTACTCACTGAGTTCATTTTGGTCCTGTCAGAAAATCAGTCAAGCTTCTGATGCCTCCAGATTGATCTGGAGACCTCCAAAAGCCTTTCTAACAAACTTGAAGCAGTTCAGTTCATGGTACTTGTTCTTCAATGAGTGTCTGTGTCTCTGCAGTGCCTATGAGGTGATCAAACTGAAGGGGTACACGTCCTGGGCTATTGGCCTTTCTGTGGGAGACCTAGCTGAAAGTATTATGAAGAATTTGAGAAGAGTGCACCCCATCTCTACCATTGTTAAGGTAAGCAGCCCCTTTTTCCTAATTTCTGTCTTACTGAGAATTAAGTATGTCTGGAATTCTGAAAAACAGTGATCGCTTTCTGGTTTAATTTTAATTAAATTTGGTTTCCTGATAGGATATTCTATGAAATATACAGACATACATAAATTCTAGCCTAACAATCCTTATGTACTTTTCAGGGCTTGCATGGAATAAAAGAAGATGTCTTCCTAAGTGTTCCTTGTGTACTGGGCAGTAATGGCATCACTGATGTAGTAAAGATGATCCTAAAACCTGAGGAAGAGGACAAATTAAGGAAGAGTGCAGACACACTGTGGGCAATCCAGAAGGAACTACAGTTTTAAACCTGCTCAAGCAGTTTTTGGGTCTTAGCAGTTTAACGGGTTTAGTGGTTTGTCTTACGTTGCACTTTCCAAGTAAGTCAAATCTTTCAATGTATTATCTCAACTAGAACACACAAAAAGCTCAAATCTGAACAATGGAGTTTCCTGAGAGTAGCATTAGGAAACTAATCTAGGGTTTTCCCTGTTCACAGACACCCATGTTCTTAACCAGAGCTAGATAACCTAGTCAGTCTTGTTCAGTGAAGTGGTATGACAAATCCAGCATTCAAAGCAGCACTGCCTAAAAAACCCTTTGCCTTTTCCTCATCTTGTTTCATGTTGGTTCAAAGGAATAAGGAGTAAGTAATTGCTACACAATGTGAAACCAAAGACATTTCTTGAAGTTAAGGATTGTCAAGCCAATTGACAAACCTTCTCTGCCAGCTGAATTGCTTAAATATTTCACTGTTGACAGGTCCAAGTGTATTTTCCTAACACTGCTTTGGAATTTTTGTGGGTATTTTTTCTTAGAGAACCTTATTTTTGTGTACTATATGAGTCTAGTTTTAAGTTCTGTCTCCAGAGCATGTTTAAAAAATGTTAAGGTTTCTATGTGCAACAAGACAGTGACTGTCCAACTGTAGTACCAACTACAACACCAAATAAACCACAAACTGTTATTTCTGTCTCCTTGTTTTTCTTAATGGGGCTTTGTCTCCACATGCAGTTCTACTTCCACCCACCTAAATCAATTATATTTTTCAAGTCACACTAACTCAAACATTGCCTGTGTAATCATGTTATGTATACAGCTGTGCTGGAGGCTTCAGGCACTTAGATATTTATGGAAGTCTCACCCAGGTTTTTAAAATGAACTCCAACCTCTTCAGAGCCAGCAGTAACATGAAAAGCCTTAAGGCAAAGGCTCAGTCTTAAGCTATGCTGGTTATGGCGCTGAGGCCAAGAACCTTTTGAGTTTTCAGTTGTCACTGGTCATAATAAATGTCATTTTTTCCAGTTTGGCACAATGTCTTCCAAATCTCACAAGTAAAGTGAAAGCATGATTAAGCTGACACTGCATATTTGAAAAGAAAGCACATCATACACAGCTCTGTAGAGGAAGAAAATATGCAACAAGTTTTATTCAGCGTTAAGTCCACCAGCACAAAGATTACAGGAGATAGAAAGTGCATTAATAAAAGCTAGTCTTTACCAAAAAGAAAATATATTATTGATTCAAAATATCTTACACTTGGATGATGTAATAACTTACTCTGGGCACCTACTGATTAAGAGAAAGATCAAGAGAATGGCTGCTTCACAAGGAAATCTAACTTCCCAGCTAGTCTGGGAATTCAGTAGAGATCACTGAGTCCAGCAGTCTTCCTTGCTTTCTGCATCAATGCCCTCAGCTGGAACTGCTTGCGAGACAGGAGACGTACATGCTGCAGAAAGAAAAACAACAGCTGGCTATCGGTAAAGTTCTGATAAAAACTCAATACTGCCATACAGTGTATTCTGTGAGCCAAATGGGATGTCAGTTTTTTGGAAACACTAAATTCATTGTTCTACTAAATGTCATTTTCTTGGCTTAAAATGACTGGCAGGTGGCTACCAAATGCAATCACTACAGTCTATTTGTTGGGATTTTTAATTATTAACTAATTCATTATTAACTCCACACAATTCTTATCAAAGTAATAATATGGACTCCATAAGGTGAAATCAGAGTAATGCACTTCCCATGGGGCAGAGAATGGTTCTTCTAACAGCAGATAAACAGAACTAGCAAGGTCTGCACAAGAAGGAAACAGTATGACTTTGTATCTCTAATGCTTTAAAAATTGGTCTTTAAATTCTGAAATCACTTTCTAAAACTTATGCTTGAATGTATAAATATTCCTGTTCCTACAGGATCCTCTCCTGTGAAGAGATCATGAACATTAGTAAGCTGAACCAAAGAGTCCAAAGTAAACACATTTAAAATGCACATCTTAAAAACATCCCAAGAAACCTACCTTCAAAAAGACGTCTAAATCTATCACTCCACGTCTCAGTGCTTCCCCAAGGTAGAAAATGGTGTCTTCAATTGCATTTTCCTCCGCATATAAGTTCAGGATCTGCTTGTAAAGCGGTGCTGTAGGAATTATAACTTCATCTATGTCATTATTTTCCGACTGACTTTCCATTTTCTCTAAGGCAGAACTGAGCTCCTCATCCTTCTTTTTGAGAAGTTCAATGTTCTTGTCAACTTCAGCCTAAAAACAATTAAGATATTTATCTTCTTGTGATACAATGGTCCAGATGAAAGATTTTTAGACATACCAGTTCATTCTGTACTTCTTTTCTTATCTTTACTATGATTTTTACAGAAGAAAGAGCTATCAATCTGCAGATTTCAGATTCTTTTAAAAAAAGTAACATCTGCTTTAGACAATGTCAATCCAATATCCATTTATAACTGTAGAGAAGGCATGCCAACACTCCAAGTATTTCTGAGTTGCCACATTAGGAAAAATAACCATTTAAACTAGCTAAAGATAGTAAAAGCAAAGCCAAAGTAGTTATTTTCTTTAGAATGCAGTATTCCCCAGTTCTCTAGTCCAATTAATAACTTCTAATAATTTTTTAAACCACATCTGAACACTGAGCTGGTTTCAGAAACTGTTCATCAATCCCAAAATCTTACTCCTGGCCAGCAGTGCAGGGAGCAGATGGACTAAGTGGAAGATGCCTTAATGAAAAACTGCAGGAATTTCTGAGCCTACCGTGAGTAGGAGAGACTTCTGGGAAAGGAGAAGTTATACAAGCAGGCAGTGACCAAAATCAGTGTTCTCTACTCTAAGACACTGAAATGTTCTCCAGTACTGCTGTTACACATTATTACCAAGAAACTGAGATGCAAATATGAAATAATCTCACACCACTAACATCTTTCACAGGAAGAATGGAGAAAAATAACACTGTTCCTCTACTACTGAGCAATGATATTTGTAAGACACATGCAGGACACTGCATCTCATGGTCACTGCTATTTCTGACTTGCTTCAGTCTGAGCACAAGCCCCCAGCTGCAAAAGAGAGAAAGCGCAATGCACTGGAAGCTTTGTTTTTTCTATCATGCTTAATGATTAATTAATTACAGGCTTCTGTTTTTTACTAGGAATACTCAGGTGGGGAGCAGTGGCTCCTCTCAGCTTACCACTTCTTGATCCAGGCGAGTCACCATCTCTTCCAGTTTCTGGTGCCCTTTCTTCAGGTCCTCTTCTGTGCGTTTCAAGGCGTTGAGCTCGGCTTGTGCGCGATCCATCTCCTCCTTCATCCGCCACCTCAGCTTGTCACTGACGGCCGAGATGAGGGAAGCGCGGATGGTGTCCTCGCTGATGGTGCCATCTCTGCTGGGTCCTGCACAAGGACGTTTCACAAGCTTAAGGTTAATGCTGGGCTGCACTGGCTGCTGTACAAAGCCAGCTGGAATAGCAAGTGGCCAAGCTGCTCTATGTACCTCAGCAGTGTGAGACACTAAAATAAGCTGCTCTCCATAATAATTTCCAGAAGCAGCCAAGAGACCACAGTGAGATAACATACATTAGGATGGACACAAGTAAATTTAAGAGTATGCATCCATTCATTCACTTCACTATTCCCATATCCACACTTTCTTTTTATTTTAAAAATGAGGCAGCCATCTCCTCTGAAGTCCATAAATGTTACTAGTCCAAGACCTTTTAAAGAAGAACAAGAGTTAATGGCTGGATGTATTCAACCACAATTAATGTAACAGGTGGCTCGAGACAATGAATTTACATACTAGAGGTATTAGTTCGGGGTTTTGTTTTTTTTTTTGTTTGGTTTTTTGGTTTTTTTTTGCCTAGCCTGGTAAGGAAAGTTTTAAACTAGGAAAGACAAAGGGAGAGTTGTAGAGATCACCCATGCAGCTCAAGTGGGGATACTCCCAGGAAGGGCATGCAGCCCAGGTTCTCATGGGGAACCACCCTGACACCTGCTGGAGGGACAACACAGCCAGGAACAAACAATCCAGGAGACTCCTGGAAAGCACTGACAATAACTTTCCGATACAGATGCTGCTGGACCTTGTAGAACTAACAAGGAACATCTGGTTGGAGATGTGAAGGTTGGAACAGCCTTGGCTACAGTGACTGTGAGATCATGGAGTTCTGCATCCCACAAGTAGAAAGCAGGGCATTGCATAAGATTGCAACTCTGGACTTCATGAGAGCTAACTTTGGCCTCTTCACAGACCTTCTTGGAAGAATTCCATGGGAATTTACCATAGAGGGAAGAGGGGTCCAAGACAGCAGGTAAATATGCAAGGATCACTTCCTTGGCTGTACATCCCTATGGGCAAGTGAGCAGAAGGGGCAGGAGACTCAAACATGCTTTGGCAAATCAGCCTTTCAAGGACAATTTCAAGAGTCTGTCACTAACACACTTTTAAATGGAAAGGCAAGTACTTTGTGTCTGTCACAAGAAGTGCAATATGTCTCCAGACCAGGCAACTCAGAGTGCTCTAGTAAATGTGAAGTGGCTACTGGTGATATTTATCACAAACCACTTCAATTATTCTATGGGAATAACTGGAGGGTCACAGTTTCCCCAGGCTTGTGCCTCACACCTTCCAGATCAGTGAAATTTCAACTGGATTGTAACAACACAGTAAGAATTACAGCAGCTTTTGTGCCTAAACTTCACAACTGCTATGAATGAAACACAGAGAGATTTGAAGCTCTATAACTGCAAAGAAAATAAACAAGAAGAATTTTTACCAGAGTATTTTTTTATCCAGAGACACAGCTATCAAAACCCTGAAGCTATTACAGCATTACACACATCACATTTTCCAGTGCCCTAGAGTTCAAAAAACAACAAAATGAAAAAATACTCATCACTGCTCATGTGAATCTTCTATAATCGAGTAATTTTTTTTTACTTCTGCTATCAAAATAAGACTGCATAAAATTGCATCTCTTCCCTATGTTTTTTACTCTGTTCCTGCCCACAAAACCTACACCAAGCCACACGGATGGAAAAATAAAGCCATGCAAATGAATGACAGGAATTACAGGAAGAAGCACATCATGCTTACTAATCCATCAAAGCCTTCTAAAATACAGAAAACAGAAATTTTGATCATTACTAATGTGAGCACTTTACATACATGTAAGTTTCACCAGAATATGTGTACTTTTTAAAAAAAAAAAATACCCCTGAAAAATAAAGAGATTTAATTATTAAACTACTGGTGCAAAGACAGCCTTAAGAAAATATTAATGTCCCAACGCTTTATCTGATTTACAGTTCTGGCCTAAAAAATTCACCCTATTGCCAGTCAACAAGATAATTTGCAAAAATTGCTTAACTCTTAGAGCCAGCAACAGAAGTTGTCAAATAGCACCATATATATAAACCAGTAAATCATCATTGCTGCTTCTTATGAAAAGGAGAAAAGAACAAGAGCACTTTCTACATTGAGAAGTAAAACTTAAACCAAGTTAGTCAAACTATCTAGGACAGAGCTTATTCACTGTAGAGGGACTCACTGATTAAGGCAGACAATTGTTTCCAATCAAAAAGGCCTGATTTGCCTTCAAAAAACAGCATTAGCATGATTTTAGTTACTGTTTACTTTACATAATGAATTATACTCTAACACAAAGTCAGAATCAGCCAGAACCAGTAAAACTTACACTTACTTTCTTTCCCCTTGACATCTCTCACTCTGGGAGTTTTTATGCAAGGCTCACTTTAACAGTAAAGTAGTACAGGGAAAAAAATATAAAATCACAATACACCCAACACAATGAAAGTTCACACAGAAATGCCACCAGGTAGGGTAGAGGTCTTTGAACATAAAAAGCATCATTTTAATACAGCTCAATCAATGTATCTTCTTACAGAGCATGAACCCATAGCATCTTCTGTCACTTCCATAATTAGCCCAGCTTGGGGAAGATTTCATGGCACATGGTCATTCAATCAAAAGAACTCTGAAACCTTTAACCTTTACTAGGCAGAGTCTGGTTTCAGAAGTGACCTTACAGAATCATCAAACCAGTAACTGCATCAGAAAAGTAATTAATGGCAGATGACTGAACAGAAAGAAAAAGCCTAAAGGACTATTTGAAAAAAACAGTGATTGTGAAAAACTTGAGCTACTTTGCATGAACGCTTTCATTCAATTCAAACTAGGTTCACTATAGGAAACATACCACCATCACCCACACAAAACTCTGAAGTTCTAACAACTGATATGCTCCTAAATAAACTATCACAATAAAATACAGACAAACAAACAGTACAAGAAAGAAACATTTTCAGTTCAAAGGAAAAAACAATACTGGACTGTAAAAAACAACCAACAAAAACACAACAAAACCACCTCACAAAATTTTAAGTGTAGTGGATGATCAAAGAGATGTGTTTACATTTCATCTAGCACAAGAGATAAGCCATGTAAACCAGGTGTAGGGCTTTTACCTAGCTGCAGCAAACAAGTCAGTGTAATGTTAAATTGTCACTATGAAACCTGCCATTACAACATGGTATCACAGATGATCTAATTCAGGACTGGAAGAGTCTTCTATCTTTGCCAGATACTGCACCTCTATTAATCTTCAGTGGGAATGAAAATGAGGGAAAGAAATTAAATAAAACATATTTCCATTTTAAATTAACACTCTGCTACATAAAGGCAAAACTGGATTGGTTTGAGACACTGCAGAAAGCCAAGTTTGCCTAGAAAAGTTATCAGCTCCCTACATGAAAGCCAGTGGAGACCATTAATTCTCCAGGACACAAGTGCAGCCCCACAACACCAAGCACTGTTTGAGGTACTTGAGTGGGACAGCAGCTTCCTTGCACTGTGCATGGCAGACTCACATCACCTCAGAGTGGAGGGTTCCACTGAAGCAGTCAAGAACTTTCAGAAAATGCTTTCTTAACTGAAAAGGCCGAAAGAACTTGGACACAAAGGACAGGATCAGCCACAAGAAAAATACAACATACAACTTACTGCTGCTTTCAAATTCTGTAGTAACAGAACTCCTCAGATATTTTAGTAAGAGTAAAGTAGAAGCATCTCTCTTCCCTTGCCTTGTCCCCATGCATGTGAAGAAAAATCACAAAATACACACAGTTCTGGAAAGAAAAGACATTCTACGACTCTAACCCAGGCCATTCCATAAATAACTGAGCTCACACATTAGATGAAGAACCTATGGATGTACTTCTAAATTATGGGGATTAAGAGTCTATAATGGATTGCTAATGTGAACAACATCACAACAGAATCTACGCCCTCACCATATACCTGTGCCAAAAGGACTATCAGCCAGCTGGAAAGTTACTGCACCAGCTTCCCACTTAACTAGGTGACATCTATCACTGGTTCCCAGTCTTCTACACATACACAGAAAGTGAGGGGCAGGGTGGAAAGCAAGGGCCACAGAGCAGCAGACTGGGAAAAGACACAGGTCAACACCCTAAATGCTGATGCTGAAGGGAACAAAGGAGGAAGTGACAAGTAGAGATCAATAAGAAGCAACAGGGAAGAGGCTGGAGAAGAAATTCACTAAAAATGAAGCTCATTCCAAACTGCTACTTTAGAAAGTTACTATTTTGGGAGGAAAGAAAGTATAAATACAGTCCATTAGATGTTTAAATGATGACAAAGGTATTTTTCTAAACCATGAACAGAGCGATGCAGACAATCAAAAGTCACCTACAGTTAAAGGGCGAGGAAAATCCCATGTAGTTACATGCAGTGCTCTTCAAAATATTCACAAAACACACACAATGTATTGCATAAACCCAGGAATTAACTGAATTCCTGAATGAAGCTGACTGAAATGTATTTTTCTTCCTTCGAATAAATTTTAATTAAAGATCAATAGTTTGGAAGTCCAGAGTAAGAACAACACATTCTTCTTCCATTTTATTTCTTTATATATCAGTTATAGAGAGAAGCTTTACTTCAGAGAAACCCTTTCCCTAAGGTACCATTTTATTGGTGACAGGAGGCTGAGAAGGGTAGTACTGCACACTAGTGGTTGCTGGAAAGGGAACACCACCTGGGTAAGGATAGTTTGGGAAGCTGCTTTGACAAAGAAAGATATGCTAATGTTATGCAACTATTAGTAAAATATCATCCACCTAGATTATCTTTATTGCCACCATGTTAAACATTCATTTACATAATAAAATGTTAAAATTGCAGGCCTTTTTCCTGTTCACATTAACATCTTTCACAACTGGTATTTCTGGTACTAAGGTACCATTTTATCTGAAACCCTATCTAGTTATTGCCTGGTCAACATTTGGATAACAAATTGTCCTGAATCTTAGAGTTTTGCTATATGAAATCCCACAAGTATCCAAAAGAAATTATTCCAGCTACAAACTCCCACACAATAATTTAAATTAATATTTTTAATATGAGAACAGTTAAGAAGATGACTGATGAACTGCTTTATGTAAACCTAAAAATGCTGTGCAAAATATGGTTGCAAGGTGAAACCTACTCCCCCAGAAATTCTCAGTCTTGCTCTGAAGGATAAAGAAAGCAAAATATTTGCTCACTGAAACAATAATGAGATGACATGGGATAGTCTACAACACCTTTCTAAAAATCATTTGCTATCAACTAAAACAAGGACACAAATTAGTCAGTACTAGACTCAGAAACACCTGCATGCAGCAGAGTATTAACTATAGTAATAATTAAACAAAGTGGTCCAAACCCCCCTGCAAAATATAAAATAAGCATGTTCTGTCTCTCTTCAGGCAACTGCAAATTTAATAGTTCTTAGAACCTTTCTGTTAATTAATAAATTACATATTTTAAAAAGAGTTCTTCTATTACTTTTGTACAAACATTAAGAGTGCTTTAAACAAACATATTTAGGAGGAAAAACCATGCTGTAAGAACTTAAAAAAATCCTAACAATTCTCCTCTTAAAACATAACACTCCCCCCCTCCCAATCCTCAGAGGTTTTTACATTTTAAATGTCTTTTTAAAATAAAAATGCTCCATATTACACCAAAATTTCATATGCTCCTACCACAAAATCAGGATATAAGGATATTAATAATAAAAACAATTCATTATGATATAAAAAATATAAATACACACTAGGAGGCAGTAGTCAACATCTCACTATTTACTAACACAGACCTGCAAGTCTTCTGGAAATGCTTTATTCCTAACCATTATATAGCAAAAAAATCCTAGTTAATATTAATAAGAAGCTTTTGAAGTAACTTTGTGTTCTTCAAATTCACTTAGAGTACTCTGAGTCCACATCTATGCTGGAGTCAATGTTTGTATTAACCCAGCAAAATTTTGTTCCATTTTTGAGATACTAATAAAATCTTGACTTTTAGGGGTACATTTCTTTCTGTGTCATGTAAAATATAAATATATAAAAATGTATGAGTGAAGAAAGATAACAGCTGGGAGTTAGGTAATTTCAAAATCTATTTATCACACCCATATATGTTTTATTTGAAGCAACTAAGCAAGCCAGACATTCCTCCAATTTTGGCTACTGACAAGAATTCAGCTCTCACTTTTAACAAACCCTGCTAACATGAATAATTATACAACAAATACACCATAAGAAAATACAATTATGATTAGACACAATACAGTGAAATTCTCTATCAGGAAAATGATGATAGTGTAACAGGGCTCTTACCTTGGGTTTGGAGTGCTTGATGTTGGATAGGGAGATATTCCACCTGGAATTCCTGGCACATAGGAAGCTAAATAAAACAAGAATTTTGTATATTTTCACATTTCAGAAGTTAAAACCCTCAATATAAAGAAGTTCTTCCTCACATATAAAAATAACCCTATTCTTATATTGATTTTTTTTCTTAATCATTACTTTAAACTAATTACTGCAGGGATAAAAATAGGTATTGATTTAAAAATGCACAGCAAATAGGTGTACTAAGAAAAAAAATAAAAAGAATCTGCAGCTAGGGTACTCAGAAAAAAACCCCAAAACACGGTATTAAAGATGACCCACCTGAAGAGCTGTCTCCATTTTTTATGTAATAGCTGAAAAAAGAATTTAACCTTTCTAGCCAATGATGTCTACTCACTAAATAACAAGTGCATAATTTAAGCAACTTCAGAGTAGTTGATTAGCTGATGATCCTTATTGAGTAACTTCTGCTATTTAGAAGTTGTATTTAAAAGTCTGTTATCAGCACATATAAATGTCTAAATAGTCTTAGCAAGTTTAAGATTTTTCTTGAGAAGCTGACAAAATTATGTTTCAGACATACCTATCTCACATTTCTAGCAATTTTAGGAATATTTCATCAAATAACTTCTCTTTTTATTTTTAAGAGCTATTAAGAGTGGAGCTATTTCCACTCTCCAGGGTTTTTAAATTATTAAAATTTTTGTCAAAGGACTTAATTTCTTCTTAAATGATGTATCAATAATGTGGAAAAACCCAAACCCTAAATGTCTGTAAAATAAGAAGTCTGATTACACTAGTAAAACTAAGTAGCTATTAATAATTTCAAAACCCTGAAACATTTTCACTAGAATTACTTGTAATTCTATGAAGCAATTCATAGTACTTCAGCTCAATTAAATTCAAAACAGTAATTCAAAGCATTTCAGCTTTGAGTAACTACAAGAGCAGTAAAATGCGGTTCATTGCAGGTTTGTCCTCAAGGCACAAGTCACAGCCTCTGCTGAAACTACACTTATACTGACCCCCACTGTTCCTGGAAAATCAGGACAATCCAACCCACTGGGGCTCTCACAAGCAGGGTAGCCACAGACAAGCTGAAAAGTCCCAAACACCTGCCTTCAGTCAATTATTCCTAATGGTCCCATTTATGTTTGCTACTCATTTTCTCACAGGTTCAGAGCCTAAAACCTTGCTAAAAATGGGTTCTGCTGGAAATGGCAATGAATAGCACTTCAGCTTTTCAAATGTAACACTGTGATCAAGTAAAAGTCATATTTCAATAGAAAATGGACACAGCCTTAAAAATCTGGCAAAAACAAATAACCCCAAATACAGCCACTGTACCATTAAATTCATGTGTAACTGTTATAACATTATTAAATAAACAATCTCCAGCTAAACTGCTTCCCCTTCCCTACTGTCCCAGTCTCTGACTTGAGGAGGTCTATGCTACTGGTTTTTTGGCTTTTTCCCACCTACTACAGAGTCTCCTCCTGGAAGAATTCCTAGGGCTTTGTTTCCCACTTCTTTTCCCCCCACCTATAAGATGACTCCAGAAGTTTAAATAAATAAATGATTTAAAAAGGTTTGAGGATTTTTGCAAGAAAATAAGAATGGGTACCAAGTCAGAACACCAACTTAACAGAGAGCAAAGAATAAAACAATCACAAGGCAGGATTTTTTTAACATTCAGCCAGCAATTTGAAAAGAAAAAAAGAAAAACAAACCACACAAACAGGAGTGTGGGCATAGGAAACAAGCTGTAGGCATGCTTGTGCTTATGAAATCAATGGTTGCAGGATACTTAAAAGATGAGCTTGTATTATCAGAATGAAAAAACCTGAGACACAAAGCTATCTGAATAATCTCTTTGTAAGCCTATCTTGGAATGCTGACAGGACACTGGTTGTTTTGAGGGTGTTTGAGCGTGTTCTGAGTTTTGCTGTGTGTTATAATACAAACTTGATTTTTCCCCTCCAAAACCCAAAACCCCACATGAATTCTTAGACTCACAGAACTTTTTTACTTGGAAAAGACCTTTAAGATCATTGAGTCCAACAAGGTAAAGTGAAGTAAATTCACAGCCCAGGTGAAGTCATTAGCCAGCAATATAAAAAGTAAAATGCATTATTTGCGGGCAAACAGTGCAGGGCAACAATCCCTTTGGAATGTTAACATGATTATTTGCAGAAATCAGTAGTGATGAGCACTCACTGGTTGGTGGGCCTGTTGCCTGGTATGGGGGGTAGCTGGAGGAAGCAGTAGGCCGAGAAAACACTGGAGGCTCCTCTCCAAACACAACAATCATGACCTGGATCAGCTCCAACAAGTCTGACTGGGGCTGGGAGGGAAAGCAAATCACAAGTTGTTCATTTTGCTAACAGAGAGTTTAACTGACTGTAGCAACAATAGGATGCCATTCCATGAGCTCTCAAAAGCATTCCTTTTATTTGTGGGTTTAAATGTTCTTAAAATGTGTATCTCTACCTGTATAGATATGTGCATAATTAACTTCCTTTCTGAATTCTATTACACATACCAAACCCAGTCAGCTTGTACTCAAAACCATATGGCAAAATATACTCAGAATAAACTGGGTAATACATGGTTCCATATCAACTGCAGGACAATAAATGACTGGGTATAAATGTCCAATGATGAATTATAACAGTATTTTAAAAAATTAAATCCACCACCCAACATGAAAAATATACAGATCCTCAAGTTTTTTAGACATTTCAATTTCATACATCACAGCTTTTGCTCTGATTCAGAATGTCTCAACAGAAAAAATATTCTAACCCACTAAGGAGTGGCATAAACCTCCTTTAAATACAGTTAAATCAGGCCTCTCTGTTTATAACTACTTAATAGAGACATGATTTCATTTTGCCAAAATAAGAACAAGCATCATGAACGTAGCACCAGATTAAATACCCCAATTCAGAGTTTACTTAGCTCTATAATCCACTTAATCATTTTTACCAACCTCTCAAAAGAAGGTTCTGTAAGAATTCTGTATCAGCTGTACCTTAGATGATCCTCTTGCTTTGTGCAACACCTGACTTGGGCAGTCTTTTTCCAATATTACTATGCAAGCACTGAACTACCACCAATCCTTAGTAAATGCATTCCTGTTAATCACTTTTTACAGAACCATGCATCTTGTATCATTTTTCTAATCTTGTCAACACAGTTTAGCTTCTTTACAAGTCCATGTTTTGGCCAAAACTTCTATGAGGCCTGAACTGCTCAATGCCTCTATTTATTGGTAAAGCAAATATATCCATATATATGAGGCTCCAGGAATGTCTGCATAAAGAAGTCCAAGTTCTTGTACAAGTCCATTTTAGTCACAGAGATGTTTTAAGTAAATTTATGATTTCCCTTCTGTAAATATTCTTATCTCACAAATCTTCACATCACTCTCTTGCCAGGGGAGAGGACACCTTGTGCTGCACTGTTTAATCAGACAACTTATAACTGAATTTACAATTAATTACATTAAATAACAAGAACACAGAATGCAACATCCTGAATTTTAAGTCATTCCAAAAAACAAACAGTTGATTTTATTTTAAAAATGGTTTAAGAACTCTAATAAAGACTATGGTTTTTATTAAAAATGATACAACTTTCTTGAGGAATGCAGAATGAGCAGTTTGAGAACTTCAAGTTTCCTATACTTACATATTTCCACTCATGCAGGTAAGGAAGGTATATCTTTCCATTTGCATCAACATGCTTCCCAGTTTTTATTGTCATAGAGCTAGTGGGTTTAACAAAACAAATTGGGGGGTTGAAAGGGTAGGTGTCCAGCAGCCACAAGCAAATTGGGATATTATATGTGTTACCTAGAAAAGATATTTTGAAAGATTTTAGAAGTTTTCTCAATTCTTCAACTGTCCTCCTGTATTCAGATTCATAAAAATATCTTAAACTCAGTAAACTCAACTGTACAAAATTAGAAGCCAGAGCCAAAATCTAGTAATAACATTGAATGAATAGGTAACGCTATGGCCACAAACTCAACATTTTTCAGAACAATTTACATAATTTGATTTACAATCATCATTCACCACTAATACACAGTCTCATTTGTTCTATAATGCAACATTATAAGACTCGAATTATCATTAGCTGCAGCAATAAATGGTGTGCAACCCTCAATTCAACTGACAAGCCTGAAAAAACGTGCAATGCTGAAAGAAAAAAGATGTTACAAAGCTGTAAATGACTGAAGACGCAATGCTCAGCATTCAAATTTTATCCTGCAGCAAAAATAGAGAACCGTTTCTTTAAAACACTTTACTTTGGACAAGTAAAGGATTTCAAGAAAAGAGTGATCACCAAAGTAGTGAAGTTGAAGCAGGACAAATCCAAGTTTTTCATGCAATTTGGGAAAATAATGGGAATGTTTATATTAATGGTGTTAATTATAATACATGCATACCTCTGTAAGGCACAGGAATGGTTCCACTGAGGCTCATCAACTCCCTGGATGAACCATCATTAAAAACTGAAAGAGAACAAAAAATACTGTTAAAACAAATATATTGGTTATGTTAATCTCAGTTCAGGTTATTCCCATATATTTACTGGCATAAGTTTTCACAAGTTACATACATATAAACTTAGCCAGAAAGGTTCAACTCTTGCACATTTATGGATTAGCAGGTGACTGTCCACAGTCAGGTAACTCCTTATGAATAACACACTTCTGAGAAATCAATGATTAATCATTGTCAAACCACCTTTTCTACAAATAAAGCTGTTTCCTCATTCAGTGACCAAGTCAAATGATGGAACCTTGAAAACTGCAAGTAATGCAAATTGCTGCAAAGATAATCTGAACTCAAACTTGATTTAAAAAAACAACTGTCGTCTGAGGTTTATAAAAGAATTCCTTATGCCGTCTTCAAAAAAACAGGTCAGCAAGAGTACTGAAAATCCTGAGCCACAGGCATTTATTACAAAAATCAGTACAAGTAACTTAACCAAACACTAACACACTGAAGAGGAAGAAAAAGTGCTTGACTCTGACAAATATTAGTCACAAACTGCACAAGAACTCTGACCTAAATTTACTGAGTTGCTGTATTTAGTTTCTTCATACTTCTAATCCAATACATAATTCTTGGCTGAATGAAGCAGTTTCTGTTGAGGAAGCTTTTATCTTCTTAATTCCTCCTGGAAGTTTCTACCCACAATTCAAATGTAGGTAACTGTGCACAATTATTGTGGTGCTGATGTTCTGCAAAGGCAGGTAGAACATGTTGGGATGTCAATGGGGGTATGTATTTCATTATTAATATGAACTTGAAAACTGTCTCATCAACAATGTAATTGTCAGATTATGCTTTTTTCTGACTTAGAGATGGGGCAACTGAGAGGCATTTTAGAAACTTTTATTCCATTTTTAGTCTCATGAGAAGATTGAGACAATACAGATGTTATAATTTACGCCATCACAATTAGAGGCTATTTTCTAATTACAATACACTATAAATGTTTCTTGGCCTATCAGCTTTTGCTACACCACGCTGTAAATGTCTTAAAAGCCAATCAGCTAAAATTCTCCCTCATGGGTCCTACTACAATGCATCTTTCATAGTTCTATTTCTCCTAAGTGTCCAGTCTTATTTGCAAGGCCATCCTCTGAAACTTGTTCCTAGTTCCATTTCTCTCTCAACAATGTCTGTCGTATTCCATGGCATTTCTAAGTCAGCATTTCTTATCTCAAAGTTTGCATAAAGATGCATACTATGTGAGCCTCCTGTCAGGCTTTGAGAATTCTCTACAAATCCCATATTTCTCCCTCTCTCTTGAATGGAAAAAACTTTTTTGATGGCTTTGTTCATTGTTTGTCACGTACACTGAAGTACACAAGAATTCTCTACAAATCCATTTCCTACACGTAATCACTTTCTTGCAGCTGATGTCACTGCTACAAATAATATCGATTATCTGTAAGTGATTCTGTGCTTATCCTCTTCCAGGCAGCTTAAAGAGCATTAGGGAACACAAATGGCTACAGCTCAAGGATATTTGGAATTGTGATCACCATCTTATGCAAACTTGTGCAGCTATTCCAGCCACAGTCCTTTCACTCGTGTTTTGTTTCTCCAGTCACTACATGAATTTTTATTTCTGTGACAGCTGCTGGCTTGCAGCTACTCAAGTTAAAACTAATTCATCTTTTACCTGTCCATGTCCCTTCTTAATATTTCTCAATCCAGATACACAACTTAAAAAGCAGAAAACTTTAAAATTTTTGATAATGTATTAGTAATATAAATTAGATCACAGAGGAGTCCCACAGGTAACAGTTAAAAAAAGGTGACCATAAGAAGGCTGACCTAAGCAGCTACGCTGGCTCACTGCATGCTGTGAAACCCTAGACATCATCTTCCTTTAACACATGTAAATTTAAATTAATTTAGAGACTTTAAAACAGCTAACAAACAGTGAGTATCATCGATAATTTACATTACAAAACCCTCATGCCGGTTTTCTATATACTTGACTCTGTTTTCTTCATACTCTTAAGGACTACCACAATGATTTTAAATGAAGCATTTCTTCATTGATTTACAGTTCTTCCTACACAGAATTTTAAAAACATCTTTATATGGCAGCAAAGCTGAATTTGTAAGATACCAGCAATCTCAGGACACCAACTGATGACATCAGTGAGTCATTAACTAGAAGTTAAGCTGTGAAAAACGTGACACTTCTTGGCATATTAGACAGTTATTTTCTAAAGTAACTGCACTATATTACTGAGTCTGTGTTTCTAAAGAAGTGTTGATGTCAGAGACAAAAAGAGAAAGTCAAGTTATGTTTTCTAGTGTTAATCTTCTTCCTCCCCCCACAAAAACTACCAAAGACATCTAACACATCAACAATTCACCAACAAAAATTTTCTCATGCACAGACTAACCATATGAATCCATGACAGGTTTGAGGTCCTTGTACTGAGTAATAACACTGGTTGTCTCCTGTATGGTTAGGTCTCTATACTTATACTGGAAAACAAAAGAGAAAGAAATTATTTCAGAAGCTAAATTTTTAGTATAATATAATTCAATTTTTAATTTTACCCAATAGACAGCATTTATGAGAGTTTACCTCTATACATGGACATTCTTCTCCACTTTTAGTTTGGAATAATAATTTATTTGTCCATATTACTTAAACAACCACTGCCTATATAACTTATCGAACTTTAACGAGATGTTAAGTCTTAACAAGGGTGTAAGCATCAACTGATTTGGGAAAGAGCTATGGCATTTTCTTTCATGTTCTACCACAACCAAGTATATCTGAGAAATATGAGTGACTCTTAAAAAAAAAATAAAAGTCATCTCCAAATGAATACGGTGATGTTTTGAACATTCCTCATAAAGAGCTATCTATGATCTGAACCACACAGATCTGTTCCATGGCACTTTTCAAAGCAACACCATATTTATCAATCATTGGTTAGCATTTACATGTATTTTGTCAGCTAGAAAGCAGACATACCAAGGCACAATATTACCAGCAATAATACTGGTTTTACCCTTGTCCTTTTATCAGGAGCAGGGAGTAACAGCACAGATGCCCTGCAAAACCACAGATTCCCTACAGAATTCACCAGTCTCAGAGCCATAACCCACAGCAAAGAGGCTCCTGGGCAACAGAGAGTTGGTTCACCACACAGTGCAGCCCTTTAGCCTTGTTGCCATTTCTCCTGATAATTACTATTAAAAAAAAAAGCCAGCAATGTGGTCCCTTGACATTTTTTTCATTCTAATACAATTTAAAAAAACTGCAATCTTCAGATGTCATAAGGAACACAACAGCAACCTTTCATTGAACCATGGTAGGAAGACAAAGGGCCCAGCACAACGAAATGTCTGACATCCAAAGCACGCAAATGTTAACAACATCTGAACAAATTAATTCAGACATGATCCAAGAGCAAACTGTGGTGCCACAGCTAAAGGTCACCTTGGCCCTGACAAGCACTCATGAGTTGTGAAACTTAGAAATTAACTCTTCTTCCTGTCACCTCCAGAGACTGACAAGGATGTTCCTCCTGGGCATGACAACTTGGATTTATTGAGCAGAGATGAAGCCACCACGCCACTTCCCACAATGCCACCTCAGCCTAGAGGAAGCACCAGCACCTCGGGTGATGCTGTGACTGCTCTTCCTCAAATGACCAAGGACAAAACAGCCACATGGTCTGTCTGCAAAATGATGGTCTGTGGGACAGAAAGCAACCCCTCCAGCAGGGATTCCTGTGTGCACAGGGAAGCACCAGCACAGAGGTCAATCAGCCCCTGGATGGTGTTTTGGTGGGAGGGCTGCAGCTAAGCATCTCAGCCTCTTTTGTAAAATTGGTGCAGGATTAGGAGTGTGCAGCAGGGCTTGACAGAGAGACAACTCTGTTATCATTTGAATACATTCCTCCCTCCCTCCCCAGCACCTGGCAGAAGCAGGAACAGCCATTGAGGGAACATGGAGGAATTTTCACGTACACCAGCCAGACTGGCAGCACATACCCACACCACTGCACGTGTCACTACAGGACAAATGACAGCTGGTCACCAGCTACTTTTAAAAGGCAGGGCCTTCTCATAGGAACAAACGTTATGGTCCAGGATAGAGCCTTAACAAGATTGGCGTAATCACTATTAAAAAGAGAGCAGGATTCTGCTAACAGAAACACCAAAAAGGCACAAGGATCACAGAATGGTTTGGGTTGGAAGCGACCTCAAAGATCATCTTGCTCCAAGCCCAAGGCAGGGAACTTTCCACTACCCCAGGTCGCTCAGAGCCCCATCCAGCCTGGCCTTGAACACTGCCAGGGATGGGGCACCCACAGCTTCTCTGGGCAACCTGTGCCAGTGCCTCACCATCCCTACAGTAAAGAGGTAAGCAGAGTCAGGCTTCACTTCCACTTTTGGCACAGGAATCTCAAGTCAGTTGAGTCAAGAACTGATAAAACAATGCCTGCCAGCTCAGCAGGCACTCTGTGAATCTGATACATGATGGGGCTGATGAACCAAAAATTTGGTTATTGGGGGTGCTTTTAAAAATTAGGCACAACACCTGAACATTAAGCAAGCATTTTCATATCCCTATTAAAACAAATAAAGATAATATTCTTACAAACTGTTTTTACACTGAGTGACGATTACTTAGTAGAGAGACAATTGTATGATTCCAGCTACTGTCACAAGCAAAATTAAATGTTAATTTCAGCTGTTAATTTCTGTACTTAGATTGATTTCCAATAAACGTCAAAATCTCTTTGGAAAATATAAGATCCTAGTGATTGCTACAAAGGTAACTAAAACTGATTAATTTGAATTCTTAATTTCTAGACTCTTTTTTCCCCCTCCATTCTCAGATTGCAAATGCATTCCCCTCATTTTACATACTAGGAAACAGATCACAGAAAGATGAAGCTTTTCAAGATCTGACAGCAGGTAAATACCTGAAGTTAATTTAAGTGCTTAGGTTCCCCCAAACTAGGATCAAGCTTTTGTTATCTCATACACTGAACTATTCAATATGTGAAATATCACTAAACTTCCCTCTCTAGAACAGAAAGTGTAACTATTTTTGAAAAATAAATATAATGAAATAGCCTTCATTTTTCATCACCTACAGAAAGACAGGAGTATAAAATGAACAAGTGTGGGGGAACAAAGACATTGGACTACCTTAAATTCTATCTCTTCTATGGCACTGCAGTAATTAATTTAGCAAAGACAGGTGTATACAAATACATACACAATCTCATTTGCTGACAGTGACTAGGTATTCAACACTCATTTTCAGACTGATAAAAAATTCTGCTTATGACTCCATGCAGGTGAATGTGCCTTTGGTTCTGATTGGATTCTCAGCTATTGTACTTCAAAACGCTACACGTATGATCAAATGCTGCCAAAAAAATTCCAAAATCCCCCCAACAAACCTGTAACTGCCCCTAAGTGCCAGCCTTAGGGGTTTTCATTCCAAGCTGCTGGACAAAGCCCAGTTTTCAGTGAGGAGTGGCACGCGTGGCTCTGCATGAGTCAGTGGTTAATGATTTGCCTCCCACGAGATTTTCCCGTTTCCTTACACAGGGGCGATAACCAAACCCACCCCACCCCGGTCAGTGATGCTGAGCTCGCCTTCCCCCTCCTGTAACCGGGGAGCACAAGCGCCGTGTGCCCCGCACGGCCCCNGATTATCGAGGAATACGACACAAACGCAACATCAGATTAATGCACAAAACACGCCTGGAAGAGCTGGCAGCATTTTAAGATTAAAATTATTACATGAACACCAAACTAAATAACAACAGCTTGATTATTCGCGTGAAAAGAAATGCTCAACAGATGAGAAACACCACCATGAAAAATAATGTAAAACCTTAAATTCATAATTTTTTTTTTTAAGTAAGTGAAAAAACCAAATCCCAAAGTGCAGCTTTTTAAAAATATAGCAGCAAAGTTGGTTACCTGCAGCCATCACTAATTTTGCCCCATCATTTACCATACAAATGGTAAATACATTTGAGTATTCAAAAAAATAAAGGTCTGAATTACTGAAGGTTTTTTCTTTCTACGCTTAATCCAGTTCTGAGATCAGCATACACTCAGAAATCCCTTCATGTCTGGCTCTTTGTGAAATGGAACTGGAAGGCACAAAGGATCAGATCTTTAGCTCTGCCACAGATCCTACTTTTGCTCAGAACAAATTTCTAACAATATTTGGAAAATTTCCAACAACATTTGGAAAATTTCCAACCAGGCACCTCTCAAAGTGTAAATGTGGAATGACATTCCTAAGCTGCACACAGCAGAAANGGGCCACAGGCGCCGTGTCCCCCCCCCGCCCCCGCCGGTGCCGGGCACTGTCCCAGCCCAGCCCCACTGCTGGGCACGACCATTTTAGGCTCGCTGCGCCGTTCCTCCCTTCCCGACCCAACTCCCCGGAGCCTCCCGGCGCTGGGCCCCGCTGCCGCCCGCCCGGCCGCTGGCCGAGCCCGGCCGGGCCGNTTTCTACGCTTAATCCAGTTCTGAGATCAGCATACACTCAGAAATCCCTTCATGTCTGGCTCTTTGTGAAATGGAACTGGAAGGCACAAAGGATCAAATCTTTAGCTCTGCCACAGATCCTACTTTTGCTCAGAACAAATTTCTAACAATATTTGGAAAATTTCCAACAACATTTGGAAAATTTCCAACCAGGCACCTCTCAAAGTGTAAATGTGGAATGACATTCCTAAGCTGCACACAGCAGAAATGGAGCCCAAGTCCCCTGTGCCTGCCATGTGATGCTGAGGTATAATCAGGAGTAATACAGTCTTTTACCAGTAGTAAATCAAGAGGTTAGAACCCAAAAAACCCCTTGATCTCAAAACCATCTGGTTTTTACCTACAAATCCACATCCTGCTTTTTCATCACATCCTTGGCCTCCAGGGAGGAGGGTTACAGGTTCTGTTGCCATCTCCTAAGGCTGATGTAAAGCTCCCAGCCAGCTTTGGATCGAGGTCTGAATGTGCAGATACTCCTGCGCTGTTTAACTGCTGGATTTTATCTTTTATTTTTATTTGAAGCCCAGCTCCTGCTCCTCCCATTCAGGAAGAGCCCCTGTTCCAGTGCTGCATGTGTGTAGTGAGAACTGCAAGTGCTTTAGTGCTCTGAATATCCTCACAAAATAAAAGCAAGCAAGTCAAGACTGGAGTATTTCAGACATGCTCAAGTGTGAACAGAAATCCATAGCCAATAGTTCAGGTTTGAAGGATACTGTGAACACCATGTTCCCCTTAGTAAATAGCAGAATACCAGGAGTCCATTGACATAAGAACATCTACAGCCATGGAAGATGGAGCTATGGAATTGCATCCCCAGTGCCCGTGGAGCTGGAGTGTGACTGTACCCTAAACAAGCCTCAGATAGAGCATTTAAAGGGTTCAAGTGGGCTCTGCACACTGGAGTTTCTGCAGAGCTGGGTAAAGCCCTCTCTAGGACTGCCTCCTAAAGAGGTGCAAAGAGCCAAGAGTAACCTAAGAGTCAGGCTATAACTGGCAGCCAAAACCCACAGGCAAGTGCTACCTCAATTTAGGTAAAACATTCTTGCGTGTTACCTGCCTCATTTTGGCTACTGAAAGTGCACTTTACAAAGAAAAAATTGCTGTACAGTGCAGTGTTAAATTATTTAAACCTAAACTGAGAAAGCACTTTTGGAAAGTAAAGTAACAAAGCTTCCTGTTTTCTACAGAAATCCATATATATGAAGCAACCTCTTCTGCCTGCAGATCTCCATCTTCAGTGAGCAGACACAGAGGCTTCCCTTGTGCTTCCTTACAGTTTCAGCTGTTGCTGAAGGTCATGAATTGAGCCTGCACTGCTTTGCAGTTTCTCTTGCACCAGTGGGTCTTCCTCCAGACTGACCATTTCAATCACTCCACTGGTTCCAAGAATACATGGGAGACTTAAGAATACTTCACTGTTTATATTGCAACACCCCTGAAACAACACAGAAGGAACACTGTCACATACACAGTTACTTATTTCTGCTGCAACTACACAAAGCATACAATTACACAAAATGACTTCATTATTTTAATTAAGCAAGGATATTCCAACATATGGCATATTTGGATAGGTCAAATTCCATTTATTTTAGATACTGTGCAGTGGGTTACTGTATAGAAACTGTAAAATATTACTGTGCAGATAAAAATTTGTGAACCATGTCACAATTGGGGAATTTTTCCAAGACAGATAGATCTATATAATGCAGACAAAGTTTATACCACTAAACACCATTTCTTAGCTAGAACAAGCAGGGACACTTCATTGTACAATATCATTAGTTCTTTTAGGAATGAACAAAATAAATTAAACAATGCAGCCTAAGAACTGTGGAAAATTTCTCAAATATTGATCCCATACAGATTCTGCAAAAGAATTTACCAAACTTATATCCCTATAATTCAAGTTTACACTGTAGATTGTGTTTATTTTTGTAATCTGGGAAATTTTACATTCTGTAGATACTTTAAGAGACTTGTGACTCCTCTGTATCTATATTTAGTTCAGGAATGATTAAAAACTTCACTTGAAACATAATGATTTAATTAGGTATGTGCTTGTACTCAATAAAATAAGCAGCCAGCTCAACTTCCCTGCACAGGAACATGCAAATTGTCCTTCTGAAGGCTCTAAACTGAAGTGACAATTAAATGTTTCTCCATGGGTTTTTTCATCACATGGAATGCCTAATGCTTTAATGAAGTCTCTTAGGAGAAACTTCAAACAAAATTCAGTCTACAATTTTAAGTTAAGTATTGCTTCATAATCTTTTCCTCTTAAGGAAAGTACTAAGGAGTAAAAAACCAGCTGTTTCAAACTTAATAAAATAAAACACCGGCAGAAAATGCATTTTATACTTTCAGAAAAGATACAAAATTCTTTTGGCCTGTAAAAAAAACCACCTACGTTTAATACTGAGCACTCTGGAACTACAACTCACATTTCATTTGCCAAGTCCAGCTATTCCAGGGGTGCTGGGCAGCAACCTTAAATGGACTTTTTCTCTGGACTTGTATTTTTAGGGGAATAATCCACTTTTAATATTGGTTTCAGGTTAAAACAGTAAGTGGTTTTTGCTCATTTCTGGACTAGAATTGAGAGCTGTTGTTGGAAGAAAGTAATGGCAGTAGAAAGTAGTAATCTCAGAACACTGAGCTGTCTGTACTGCTAAAATTAATGGTCATGTCTGGTATAAATAATATAATTACAGTGCCAACCAAAAGGTATTAATAACACATTTACCTTTGCCAGAGTGGATACAGAATGAACCTTTCTTTTATCTTTCAGAATGCTGTCAGCCAAATCAGCAACTGAGAGCCCAACAGACCAAGATCTCTGACCTTTTCCCTTTAGGACTTCCATAGCTCTACACATCAACCAGGAAAAGGAGAAAAATGTGATGTTGAGATTGTAATTATTTTTATTTTGGTTTTTACGTAAAATCCAAAATACAGGTTTAAGTGTACCATATCAGGTAAACTATAAAAATAAGATTCCCTGTTTTGGAAAACAACACAATGGAATAAAGAATTGCTAAAAAGAATTTCTTTACAATATTTTTTCTCTACACTCATAACAATTCTCTTTTCTGTCAAGAGGTGTAACTGATAATTAAATCAGTTAAATTCATCCAAACTGGTGCTTGACTTTGAAGCAAATGCTTCCAACACAAGCTCTGAGAAAAGTGGCCAGAAGGCTCGTCTAGTATTTGTTTTCAATATACAATCAAACAGCTCTGATATCCTGCTGTATATTGTGGTGTCTCCTTACATCGCCACAGGCACAATGTTAGTAAGAATTTCAGAAAAACAGTGGCCATATCTGTCATCCATAAAAGTGAATGACAACTTGACCTACAATTTCCTATAAGCTCAATATATGAACATTTTAGAGCAAGCTTCCCCCACTTCATAAAGAACTGAAGAACATGTAAACACCAAGTGCCTAAACATGAAGGAAAAAAAAAAGGGTTACAATGGTGCTACCTGTTAGCCACCTTTTCCCTTGAGTTCCGAGCAGCCATTGCTTCTGTTTGATTTGCAGCTACATTACAGCTGGTCCATGATGATACTAAATAGAAACAACCAAAAAAACAAAAAGCATTTGAGGTTGTGGTTTGTTTTGGTTTTTTTCTTCCTGTGACAAATGGCAAATACTTCTGCTACTACTCCAGGTCTAGAGATTTGGTACCCCACAACTGCATTACTTAAAGCCATTATTATGAGAATTTACCACTATTCTTATTACTTTCCTCATTATCTTCATTACTTTTCTCAATTATTCTTTCATTATTCAGTTACTTAGGCACTGCCAGGACATTACATGCTCATGGTGTTAGTGTTCAGGAACACATAATCACGGAATGTAATTATATGCAGGTGCTTTTGTTGAAGAGCTCTGGCAATCAGTGGTCTACAGACCAAATCTGACTCTATCATGGGTTTCGAGCTGAACATGTTTTATATTCTTCCATTATATAACTACATATTAATTATTAAATTTATATTGTTCTATTGTATACATTGATCTCATTCAAGCATGGATCTCTCGTGACCCCCCTCAAACCCCCTGAACATAGTTTCTCATGATTCTTGTTACGAATAAACAATAATTACATCTAATTACTAAGCAATCATTGCATCTAACAATCATATCATTTATCATATATTGGTTACACAAGTGCAGTTTCACATGATCTAGCAAAGACAAGGCCTAGCAATTTCCCAGGGCCTACCAAGCCTAACTTGCCTTCTAACTCCCTAAATTCCCCATGATTTTAGAAACCCTTTACTATCAATGGTCATAAAAAAGCATCACTTTACCTTTGTCTTCCCCTTGTTCACCAACAACCCAGGCATCTTTTGCCAGCACCTCTGCTTTCAAAAGGTTGCTCAGAATGTACCGAAATCTCTCTGAATCCAGGTTGGCACCAACTCCAATGACTCTGCTTTTGGGAAATGAGCTCAGCTTCCATGACACAAATGTCATTACTTCAACTAAATGTCAAAGAAAAAACATGTTGTCAATGAAGGACCACTCAAAATTCAAGTCAACTGCAACATTTGAATCATCATTACAAAAAACTCTGGACTTCTTTACTTTAGAAAAAGGCATAAGCATGTAAGAACATATTGGTAGTTTATTTCAACCTAAAACACAAAGTCGGGTGGGGAAAAAGTGAAAAAATAAGAACAGTAATGGTAAGAGAGTAAGAAGAGCTGTCTTCAATGCATTACAGGACAGAGGCCCACACTTCTTTCCCTTTCCTAAATAGTGATTTTGCTTTCTCTTAGTTCACAATACCACTGACCTGGCAATTTAAACCTTCCACCAAAATCTAGCTACAATATTTACTAGTAATGCTATACTTTCTATCTGAGTAGCCCGTAAGTGTGATCATATGGCACATAGCTCACATGGATCTATCCTTCCTGCAAGGAGAAATGTGCACATAAAACTCACAACTGACAAGACAACAGCCAATGGATGCTAATGATGTAGACAGAGTCAGGTTGAAACTATGCACAGAAACATACAGAAATACATACCTGTTACACAAAACAAAGTACACTATTTTCTCTTATCTTGGTAACAGTAAAGAAAAAACCCTCAAAGACAGTGTCCTGCTCAAAGCTGAAAAGGAAAACATCTTTCAGAGTAGCCAGAATTTTTGACTAACGAGGTGTATTCAGCAGTAACATATTTTTAAAACAGGCCAGAGCAAAAGCCAGGTGAGGGACAGAACCTTATGCAAAGTACCAGCATACCTGGATGAGAAGCAACAAGGAGAACAGCATTCTGACTGTAGTGGGATACTGCTGGAATAATTCCTCTGAACAAATCCACATTGCTTTGTATGACATCGAGGTAAGTCTGAGCATTACCCAGAGAATTAACTGTAAGCACCACAACTTTGGAATCAGCTGAAGCAGAAAAATCTGAAAATATAAAGAAAATAAATTTTGAAATTTATGTCATTCTACTGAGTTTTGGATGCAAAACCAAGAGCTGTTCTAAAGGCTGAACTACAGCATCCAGCTTAATTAGGGATTCCTGGCCTCCTGTCCCCCTCATATCCCCTAGTGTGGAATTTAGGGCACTTCCACAGCACCTATAAAACACAGCTCTCCCATAGAACTACTTTCCTGTTTTATAGGTGTCAGACACAAAAGGTAGACTACAATTTGTCCAAGGTTACAGAGCAGAGACCAGAAAACATCTAGACAGCTTTGACAGATAAACTTTTCCAAGTTTTCTTGGCAAGAAAGAAAAAAAAATTCATGAAAAGGCTCCTTAACTTTTATTCCAACTGTTAAAGAAGGGGAAAGACTTTTACTCCTTTATCTGAGGCTTCTTCTATAATTTTTGATCTTATACCTTAATCAAGGGCATGTAGAGAACTATGAAAAGCACTCCAAAAGTCTGTTTATTAACTCAATAAATAGAGTATTTATTAGCCCAAAGGAACATGCAACCCCACTTGCTGCAAGAATTTCTAAGTCAAAGCTGCCTTGAGCAGGTATCTCTGAATATCTGAGTGCCACACAGGTGATCAGCCTGGACACAGAAATAAGGTGATTTGTCTGTTGCACCACTTCTGTAACCAGCTGAAGCCAAACCAGGGGTCTAATACACTGACAAATTAAAACCATACAAAGCAGGATATAATTAATACCAGCTTGCCCCAAACCTAGATATAAACATACTAAAATAGCAGGTGACAGTATACAAGCATTTTGTAGTATTGTAACACTACCAAGCTTCTTATACCACAGCTAAGTGCAAACATACAACAGGCAACCACAGAGGCACAAACAGATTTGTGGTACAGTTGCACAACCAGGATTCAGGAAAAAAGGTGTGCTAGCAGTAAAACCTGCAAGATAAGATCAAAGAATGTACAGCAGGCAATGCTAGGTGCAGAATAAGCCACAAAGATGCCTAGTGGAACCAGAACTAGTCCTTGTCCCCAAAATAAGATAAATTAAAAGAGAAGCACAAGAAAATCCCTCATTTCATCTCACAAAGGGTGCAAGGAACATAGAAACATGACACATAAGCAAGAAAGAACGTTACTCAATTCAATTCCAGCTTTCGCTGTGGAAAAACTTCTGAGCTGCATGGCCTCAACCTCTGCAACCATCAAAAACCACCAAAGGCTGTAACTAATCACTAATTACAGAGACATAGCATTGACTCTGTTGATTTGTATGCTCACAGCTGACTGAGGACAAGGTTATTAAGAACTCATTGTTTGAGTATGCAGTGATAGAGATCAAGGACTCACTACTGGCCATGTGCATGTTTAATGAACATCAAGCTAGAAAAGCAGCACTTTGAAACACACCTTTATTTGTCAGCCTTTTGAACACTGCTTTCACAGCCTTCACTAATTCCTATGCAAATATTTTTCCCCCTTCCCTCCCTCTCTCTGCCCATGACACAGAAGTTCTAGCTTGGTTTCTCTGTATTTCTGCCTGAGTCCAATTTCAGCATTAGCCTCTTACCTGCAAGTACAGACTTTTAAAAGAAGACAGCCTATGTGCCACTGTATCTCCCCAGGTGTCCTGCTCTTGTTAAAACAAGCACAAGCACACACAATACAGCATCAGTCCTGTTCCAGAAACAGCATCTTATACCTTTGCTGATCTCCACATTTGGCACAGCAAAAATCTCCAAATCCATGGTCCCTCCTTTTGCTGCACCTTCAGAAAGATCCAAAAGAACCACCTTGTCTGCAACATCCTGTATGAATAAAAATAATACAGATAAACCAAAACAAAACTTGTTTGTGTGGGAGTGAGGAATAAAAACCAAAATTCCTCCCATTTCGTTGTTTGCTGTACTGTGTACAAATCAAACAAAATTACTGGTCAAAATTACAGCCAAATCACAAGGAAAAGGACTTAGTTTTGTGAGTTTTTTGTTTGCTTTGTAATGTGTTTTTTCCAGTTAGACTTCCTAAACTATCTCTGGGAAGTCAAAAATTACTGTTACTGTTGTATCTAACATACAGAGGTGATGAAGTACAGCCCATCGACAGACTATCCTTTTCCAGGGAACTAGGAGATCCCAGTTTTAAGAGGCTACTGCTGAGACAAGAATTCTTTAGGGATTTTCAAAGTAAGTGAATTCAATACTCAACCCTTTGAATTAAAAAAGCTGACTGAGAAACCAGGGCAGAAAACTAACACCTCTGCATGTCTGTAAGTTAACTGAAGAGACAAATGACCTAAGCAATGACAGTTGTTAAAACTGATAAGGTATTCCTTAGTGTCAGACATTAGGAACTAGATTGGAATCCTCTCTCTTAATCAGGTCTCTTGCTATTTTTAATAATTATGTACCTTTGCTGCAACTGCTAGTACACATGCAATGCCAAGATCCCCAGCTCCAACAACAGTAATTTTATTAAAACATCCTTCATTTCCACCTCCAGTTTTACTCCTTGATTTCATGTCAGTCTCTCCTGCAATTAAAAGAAAACCACAAACTTGGGTGCTGGTCCACACTGTATCAATACAAGTATTGCTGCTTCATAAAGGATCATGGTTGTGCCACAGTTAAATCAAGTTACATGGACTTTTTCAAAACAGCAGTCAAGACTGACCACAGAAAATCCATCACAACTTGCAAGGGTAAAAAAATATTCCTCTCTAGACAGGAATGTTTTTTTCACTAAGTAGAAATACACAAGCATGACAATAGCAAGAAGCTAAACACTAATACCACAAAAACAGCACTCCCTTTGCTGCTGTTACAGGTGTGCATACAGACCATGGCCATAAAATTTGTAAAATACAAACCATGTAGGTTTCTCTGTGACATCAAGTAATGACAATAAGTGAACGTATTTTAAAAGAACATTAGAAACGAGTCCATGAAAACATCCCCACCTTCAGTAATCTTTGCAATATAGGAGAGAAGTTCTGATTGCCTGGCTGCATCAGAGGATGACAGTGAGTATAAAGGGAGCTCTTCCTCAAACTTTGCAATCATTTCCTTGATTAATCCAATGAGAGTTGATTTAGGCTGAAATACAGCAGACAAACAAAAGACAAAACACCTGAACAGCTATTTCATATAGTGGTATCAGCTGTGAACTGCCAGAGCTATACAAAATTTAATCAAATTATAAATACTGACACTCTTAACACTTATACAAACACCTAAGGGAGAGAAAAGCATCACTTTGAGAAGATACTTTCCAAACAGGATTGTGAATTAAAAGGAATTTAACAAAAGGAGTTCTAAAATTAAAATTACCAGTGCTACTAGTTTTTGAAGGCATCCATGAATATATGGAAGCCTTTGATATAATCACATCCAGTATAATAAAAGGGTCAAATCCTAGGTAAAGAGTAGTTCAGTCTTCTTAGATGAGCTCAGATGTCCAGAGTTCTGGCATTTCACTTCTCCTCCAGGCAAAACACACTGTGAAGTCAGCAGAAGTTCCCTTAGGAATTTCTGTATCAATAGTGTAAAATACAGCCCATTCATTTCAAAAAGCTGGCATTCATGAAATAACTTTTACTGGCCTGGCAGTCATATTAAGTGAGTAATTTAATACAGTGCATAAAATCATTTATCAATAGCAATGACTTCTGAATCTCTGTGCTGTTTCAGAGTTCTGCCAAAAGAGACATACCCAAAAGGCAGAAACTTACACTGAACTTTCCTGAGGGATACTCAACTGTTCTCACTATTCACAGCAACAAAGTATCATGAGGCTTACATTGCTTTGTAAAAAATCAGTCCCTTTTTTCCTTAGAATTACTTCCAAGTGCCTTTACAAGCCTCAGACTGCCTGAAAGCTCCACATGATACCCTGCAGTATTCCCAAATGCTTCCCTCCCCTGTCAGCCACCCCACCTCTTACATGGCTCCAGTTCTGCAGGTAGGGCAAATAAATCCTGCCCCGTGCATCGACGTGTTTCCCCACTGCAATGCCCATGTTTGCAGTCGGCTTCAGGAAGCAAATGGGGGGAGCAAAGGGATGAGAATCCAGGATCCACAGACGGATAGGTATGTTATAGGAATGACCTGTTAAAATAAAAGCCATTACTAACTTCTGCACTGAGAAGAGGCACTAAAGACCAGTTGTGGGTGATGTGATTCACACTTTGTAATGACAAAAGAAAAAAGCCTGACAGAGCACTTCCAGATTCACACTGGAAAATATTTCTATTACTTAGGCTAATTAATAAAACTAGATCAACTTGAAATGCTACTGATTGTGCCTTTCTTAATATAAAGTTCTGTTGCTGTTTTGCTTCCCAGGGTCCTCTCTCAGCCAACAAGTCCCCTTTTCCCAGCAAAGTAAGGTTTCATATATATATTTCATACTTATTTTATGACTTAACACCTAGTGCAAAAAAGCATTTATAAAGAGCTTTGCATCAGACTTCAAAGGCTTTAAGTTGAAAATAAAAAATTGCCTACAAGTTATTTTTGGACACTGACTATACAAGTGTAGGTCTCAGAGCTCACACAAGCTCCATTAGCATCAAAGAGCTTGCCAGCATGGTCTCAAAGAACACTATTTTTTAAATAGTTAATTTACTTATTTAATTAATAGCACCTTACTTAGCATCTGTGCACTTGTTTGTGCAGTAAAAGTGACTTCTGCCAATTCCAACAAAATATTTTCTAGTCCCCTTTGAAGACACTGCACAGTGAACTCTTAAGAGGCAGCACCCAACACATTCTACATTTAGATTCATAACTGGCGAGAAACTTACATTTGATTTATCTTACCATATTTTACTGGAACAGTACCACTAAAATTCAAAAGGTCCTTCTGGGATCCATCTTTGAAGGCTGAAATTAAAAATGCAATTAAAAAAAAAAAAAAAAACTCCTTTCAAACATGGCATAACAATCCCATCCACAACTACAAATATCCAACAGTGCTCCTGAAAGAGCTAAGAGTAGAATATTACTAAGGTCCCCCCTACCTTTTAAAATATTTTCTTAATGAAATTTTAACAGAAATTGTATTGGTACAACTAAGCACATCATTAGTCTGAAAAACCCTTTGTCCTGGGTAATTCTGATGTTGTGGGAATCTCCAGTCAGGCTGATGGATTCTGGAAGTCACACTCTATAAGCTAAAGCCATTAAAACACTTTCAACACAATAATGAAATATGGGGGAAATGGTGTTACATATAAAGAATTTAAAGTACCAGTCTCCTATAATTACTGACAAGTTGAAGTAAGATGAAGTACATGAGTTGCTAAGGTTTTTATATGTATGCATCCTTGCAAGAGCATTCAGGAACAGTCACGTGGCATGAGAAATTTTACTGCAAGTCAACATAAAGACAGGAACACAATAGAAATATGTTCACATTCTATTATACACAGTCTGCATTTATGGCAAGTAAGAATCCCCACAAATAGTTCAGAGTAAGTGTATCACTTCTTACTGTATGTGTTCATGGAGAACGTGAAGTTGGGGTAGGTCTTGCTAACATCCTTCAGCTCTTCTATGGTCAGGTCTCTGAACTTATACTGTGAAAGGGGAGAAAAAAATACGGAAAAAAGTTTCACTTCAAAGGCTTCTGTATGAGAGTTAGGGAAAAGGACACTATAGAAGGCAGAAACACAAGAAAGGGAAGGTAATAATTATTTTCAGTATTAAAAATAGTGTTGATGTGAAATAAATTATCAAAAAGAATTGATTACAAAAGATTTGAAGCTATTGGAGGTCTGCTGTTGAAATTCTGAACATCATTCTTTATATACCATTTCTTCCCCTTTACAGCTGTAATATAAAATATATTTTATATATATATGTATGTATAAGAATATAAAAATATGAACCTCTTAGGAAAAGGAGGTTGTTTTCTTACTGACACAGTTAAACTCAGGTCCACCTGCACACATTTTAAAAGTTTACTAACACATCACTTTCCACAAATGTATCAAATGTGTAAGTAATTAGCCTCTAGGATTTTTTTTTTCATTTTTAAGCTGTCCTTGAGAGCTAAGAAAATGAATTACTGCTGCTTGAGACTGTCCCCAGCTAGTCCAATACCTGAAATTCCAAGAGATTTGCATCCTCCTACATCCCAAAGTTACAAAGAGTATGTTTCACTTCCTAGATTAGATCCTCTGCTTCTCCTTTAGGAAACCTGGTGCTGTTTTTTTAGAACCCTTGCCTAAGCAAACAAAACTGCTGCCTGACAGTGGCTTAAAGAGCTGCTCACTGCCCTGGAATAATTGTCACAAAACAGTAGCTAAAATCGAATTTCTCTTCGGTCTGCTGCCCCAGCAGCAATGTGACAGCTACGGGCATGGCACAGTTATTTGCTACTGTCTACAGGAAAACAGAGAGCTGCTGACAAGAAACACCTTTCAGTCAGCTTCTCCCCGTCACTGGATTCTGCGAAGTCACGCAGAAAAAAAAAAATAAAAATAATCCAACGTTCCCTAATTATGAATGTCTACACAACTTACACTTAGGACATTTTTTGGAGGCGTTGATATATCTGGTTGTGAAACCAAAGTCATCTTTCCCCAGCTGGCCTCCTTCTATTCGTAATACAAAACGTGGCATTCCTATCAAGTAGTTTGTCCTCTTCTAAAGATCACAGGATTTACGGGGTGACTCAGATACAGACCTTCCTCATTTCGCACCCAAAATTATTTGGCATGCCCAAAGCTTAAATACGCCCCCCAGTTTCTCACATGGAAATTAAAACGCTCAGAGAGGCGATGCTACNCCATGGCGGCGCGCGCCGCTTCCCGGCGGGCCCCGCGCGGGGCAGCACCGCCCCTCAGGGAGGCGGGCTGGGCGCGGCCGGGGAAACGTGGGCAGGCTCGGGGGGTTCATTACCCTTCTAACGCCTATGAGACCGGGAGGGCACGTAAACGCGTGACCATCTGGGCTAGGTGCTGTTTCTACCCGCCATGGTCTTGCAAAATGTGGAATGTGTCGACATTTTCTTAAGCCAGGATCTTCTTTGATGTAAGATCATTGTATGCTTTTAAACCTAATCAGATGAAGAGGCAGCAGCCAGCGTCCAGTCAAGGACATCCGTGAATGAACAAGCTTTAAGGATGCAGTAAATCAAGATGGTGTTCATAGAATCACAAACTCTGCTGAGCTGGAAGAGACCCGCCAGGATCATGGAGTCCAGCTNTTATGAATGTCTACACAACTTACACTTAGGACATTTTTTGGAGGCGTTGATATATCTGGTTGTGAAACCAAAGTCATCTTTCCCCAGCTGGCCTCCTTCTATTCGTAATACAAAACGTGGCATTCCTATCAAGTAGTTTGTCCTCTTCTAAAGATCACAGGATTTACGGGGTGACTCAGATACAGACCTTCCTCATTTCGCACCCAAAATTATTTGGCATGCCCAAAGCTTAAATACGCCCCCCAGTTTCTCACATGGAAATTAAAACGCTCAGAGAGGCGATGCTACAACAACGCCTCTGTGCTCCCGAAGGCGTGGAGGCGCTAACGCGGGGAATACTACCAGGGGGGAAAAAAAAAAATCAATTTCCGATGAGTGAAGAGTGAAGTTTCAGCCGTGAGGCACGGCGTGAACCACGGGGGTAAAACTGACGCGTGGCGCAACTTAAAGCTCGGCTGTATTAGGACAGCGCAGACACCGGGATGCGAAGGGACGGGACGGGCTGGGACGGGAGTCCCTCGGCAGCCACCCCCAGGACCCCGCCGCCATCCCGGCCGGTCCCGNATAGAATCACAAACTCTGCTGAGCTGGAAGAGACCCGCCAGGATCATGGAGTCCAGCTCCTGGCCCTGCACAGGACACCCCAGGAGTCACACCATGTGTCCCAGAGCATTGTCTAAACGCTTCTTGAACTCTGTCAGGCTGGTGCTGTGACCACTGCCCTGGGGAACTGTTCCACTGCCCAAACACCCTCTGGGTGAAGAACCTTTTCCTGATACCCAACCTGAACCTCCCCTGACCACACCATGCAATTTCCTGCAGGCCTGTCACTGGTCACCACAGAAAGACATCAGTGTCTGCCCCCCTGCTTCCCCTCATGAGGAAGTTGTAGACTGCTATGACATCTCCTCTCAGTCTCCTTCAGGCTGAACAAGCCAAGTGACCTCATCCACTTTACAGCTTCCCCTCCCGACCCTTCACCATCCTTGTGACCATACAGATATTATAGGGACGCAGGGATTTCTTCCCTCTGTGTTGACAGTATCAAAACTGATTTGCAATTTTATGGAATTACAAGTATGTAAATACAAACCTGACATGAATTTATTTCCCTACATTAGTCTCCCTACAAGACTCCAGAGTAGGGAGTCTTTCAAGCCTCCCTACAACACAGCAGAGAGACTGGACAACTGCCTTTTGGAAAGTGGGCCATGCAAGTCTGATGGCCAATTCAGTGGAAAACACAGTAGGTCCAGCAAGGTTAATGGTGACAAACACCAGTTCTATCCCCCCAAACGACCAGAAAACTGACAGAACAGGACAGACCAAGCATGATAGTAGCACATTTTTACAAGGAGCAAGATCTTGAGAAAGCTGATACAATTTTTTCCTCCCTCACTTCAGGCCACTGATATGAGGCCTGAAGCAGACAGTAACTGAGAGCATAGGTTGTTATACAGCCATAGCAGAAAATAATTAGGTTTAGAACAACCTTCATTAAGCTTCTCCATCACACATAATGCTTAATGATGCTGATTCTGCTTCTGTGCTGAAGTTACTGTGTGTGATGTACTGAAGGATGTTACAGCTTCAACGTTCAGTTTGGAAAGTAGCACAAGATCAGTCCTTCAGGAACTGGCATTGCAGATTCCAGCAAGTGCTACACATCATCTGCCCAGCAAGCATAGTCCATCTTCAATTAAACTGTTACAGAATGATTGGCATGAACATTTATCTAAACCTTTTAAGAGATAATTTGAAAATAATTTTGTTTCATAAAGGTCTTAGCATAGACTAATGTTTGAGAATAAAACATTCCTTTTAAATTTTAAATCTCAAGCACTTAAATTTTTCTTATTATTTCACAGTAGAAACACCTGAAAGTCTGATAGATATTTACAGTTATTAGTAAGTTTGATGCTTGGAAACTTTTTTAAAATCTGTGTTCATACATAACCAAAACAATCATAGCAACCAGGACAGTGACCACATCCCCGTGGCAGTGACACACTGCTGCTGGTAGTAGTGTTTCTATTTGAGGCTTAGAAGTCACCCTTGACTAAGCTTCCACCCAAACTACAGATTCACTGAGTACTCACTGTGCAAACTCATTTCAATTCCCAGCTGGGTCTGTACCCTCTGACTCAAAATCTTCTCTAAACATCATTTGCAATGAATAACTCTGTATTACATCAACAGAGTATTGCAAACTAATCTCTAGGTAATGAAACATCTTGCTAGCAGGCTAACACACAGCCTTGCTACTCCATGTATCCTCTAGTAGTTCCTCTGCCCCCATCACTGGGAATACTCTTCCAAATGAAGCCACAGATTCTCACATATATTCTTACCAAACAAGCTATAGAAATTCCCCAAACGAGGATTTATCAAGCAATACATCCAGGTCTTATATTATTACAACTCCTCACTGCATAAAAGGTTACCCTATGTGTTAAAACCCAGCATTTTGCCAGCAGTACAGATCATCTTCCCGACTGAGATGTTTTCTTTGAGACTTGGTAGAAAAGTTAAGATGGTTAATGAAACAGAAAATAGATTGCAATTTCTCAAGTGCTAAGGGAGGGGGCAAAGCAAAATGACAGTCTTGGGGTGACATGGATCTTGTCTCACAGCATACAGCTTTGGAATTTTATTCAGCTCTACACATTCCTCTACAAGAGGAAAATGACATTTCTACAGCTTCAAACTTTCATTCTCTAAATACTAGTCTTACTATTCTGCTTGCCTGTGAACATCCTGCATCTATAGGGCTGCTAGTTTAGAGCAAAGCCAAGGGAAAGGATTCTCAACAACAGGAAAACTACAATCCAGGAAGCATTTTAAAGGATTTTCTCCAGTGGGGAAAATCATGCAATGCTATGAGTTGTCTAAATTAACTTCAGAGTAATGGAATGGAAATTACAAGTTCAACTTGTAAATATTAAATGCTCTGGGAAAAATTTGCACTTCTAAAACATACTCAAGTGATCATCCCAGATACCAAAGACTGGGTAATAAATGCAGACCAACCACAACACAAGTGGCAGGAACAAGCTTCCTAACAAAACCCAAACCACCTTCAGCTCTGGGAATATCATTACTAAGAACATTATTTATCTCACTGCTCCTCTTTATTCTGAACAACCAGCAAGTCACCCGTGTGTGTGATCTACACTGGGACTATTTTATATGTCACAACAATCACTTACAAAGCACCAACCAACCAAGGCTGGATTTAAGCCAGCAGCTATGAGGTACATCAGCCCTCATTGCCAACTGTAAAGACAGTGAAAAGAGTTTCCACAAAATAGGTAGATTTTCTTGCCAGCATCAGGATCTCACACTGCTTGTAAACAGGGCTCCCCATAGCCCTGGGCCACGTCATGCACCATGCACTGCCATTACCACATTCCCTTTGTACACAGCTGGCAAACAGAAGCCAGGCTAATAAAGGGGTTGCTGGCTCCCTCCTTTTGGCTGGGGAAGAGGGTGGTAACAGCAGCACATCCCTCTGCCTGAACTCTCAACATTCACCAGGACCAGGTGGGACCAGGTGCCTGTCTACATATCATTTACAGTCACATTTGACACCACTGTGGAGGTTTCAGAAACCCTTCCTGCACATTCTGTACAGATCAAGAACCAGATAAAGTGCTTCTCCTGTCCAAAAAGAACTGTAATCAGTGTTATTCATCAGCTACAGAGCAGCAGGTCAGAGCATCCACAGATGCTCTGCTCTACCATGCGCATTTCTTTGTTTGGCCAAATTTCGACATACTGAACATATGTAAGGACCACAAGGCATCCATACAACACAAGAGCTGGAAGGAGGTGGCAGGGAGAATTATTGCCTGATAGGGAGCTGAGGACAGATCCACAACAAACATCACGTACCCTTAGTTGCATCATTCAAGGAAGCTACTTACCTCTCCTGAAGAAATCCACAAGAGAGGTTTCATACATGGAGAAGTGCATGTAAGGCACTCAAACAGCCTTTTGTACTCGATGTGTTCACAGGTATGTGTTCAGTTATTCCCATGCACTGCAAAACCTGGAACTCTACACTCTAAGTGTTTTTCAAATCAGAATCAAGCCAACTCCTTCAACCAAAAAAACCTGCTGAAGCTCCTGATTCTTTAAATTGTTGATTGCCATCAACTTTCAGACACAGAGTGAGAGATGGCATCAGTTCAGAACACTTGCCTGTTCTCAAGCAAGGAATGTTGAGAAAGTTACATCCAGGACACAAAAAAAAAATCATCAATTTGCCAGGGGAAGGAGAAGGACCTAGACTGCCATGAAGAACCAAAGAGAGGAACCCTCAAAGCAAATTAAGCACCAAGTGGTATGGAAAAACAGAACTATTAGTTGTGGACAGAGAAGTCAGAACTAAACTCATGACATATATGAATACTTCGGGAATTACCTCTGTCCTTAATTTCATTCCACAGAGTATGTTAAGCATAGTATGCCCAGGCTTTTTCAATTACCAGGCTCATGGAAAAATAAATGCTTCCATATGCAGTTCCAGAGGTAAGAAGAGGCTATCTATGGGATAAATAAATTGCAGTTCTGTCTTGTGGAACTGAAATCTTATTCCAAATAAACTACAACTAAAAGCTGTCCTCAAACAAGGGAAACCTGTAATTACTTGTTTTCCCCCAATCTGAATAAAATAATTTTGCTTCCAGAAGTAGCTTTACTGGCTGGGTTAAGACAATGACTCAATGTAGAACCACCCTCCTCCTGAACAGAACACCTCTGCCTTGAAATAATGGCAGAGATTGACTGATCACAGCTATTAAGATACATTAAAAATCTCAAGGGAATTCCATACAAGGTAGTTCCAAAGAAGATGAGATTTCATGCCTTCAAAACAAGGTAGTCACAGGACATTAAATGCAGATTTGCAATATTTTAAACAGACTGGCTTTTTAAGCATAAGAGTGTGCAAGCATTGCTGTTCCTCATAAAGGCAGGTGGGCTCACTGATGTGTATCCATTCATCCATTTGGAAGTGGGTCACATCACCAGCTAATCAGAACAGTCATTTGCTTCCACCATCAAAGCAGAAAACCCTTCCAGAGGAGACAGCCATCGAGGGAATTCAGACTCCTTACATGGGAATATGGAAACCCAGAAGGATGTTGCTTGTGAACACTTCAAACGCAAAAGATTAAAGGCAATGGGCACACTTGGGTATATTATCATTCTAAATACACGTTCCTCCAAGTACATACCATGTCACAGCCTAAACTGCAGGAGACACTAGAAACTTTCAGATCTTTTCTGAAGGGTTAAGTGACTCCATTACATTTCTCATACCTTCTTACTGGCTGCATGAGAACCATTCTCAGAGAACATTCAGACTGACACTGCTGTATGTGAGAGCTCAGAAACAGCAGAAAGTAATTCTGATGAATCTTCCATAAAAGTAAACCAATGAGAAATAGCAGTAAAATGTTTAATGCCTGTAATTTATTGTATACATACTCTGCAAAATTTATATGCATTTGGTGTGTGCTAAAGTATACACTTCCTTGACAGCACCAGAAAGCAGGTAAGCTATGTACGAGTTTTTAACCTGATTTTGTCACATTGTGTAAAAAGACACTGTGCACACATGATATCCCCAAAGGAAAAAAATCATTGGCTAAAACTACAAGCACCCTTATTTACACACTAACACTTTAATATTGCGTCACACCCACTCACCAAAATAAATAGAAGTACATTCATCACAATTTAAACACCAGTCTCTCCATATATTTATTTTCTGACATGTTTTGGTCTCCAGAAATATGCTATATCTAGAAATATGTATCAGCTACTAGATTATGTTACAAAATGCAAAAAAAAAAATAGAAAATTAGTTTTCCTGGACAATATTTTGGGCTTTACACAAAAATAAATCCAGATTTCCATAGAGATCTCATATACTTCTTGAAAGATTTTTATTTTAAAGCACAGCACAGAGTTGCACACTAAGGCTTCCTGTGATATGCAAAACCCTGGCCTCCAAAAGACATCGCTGTAAAGTGAAATACAGCTCAAGTGTAAATACAAGACATTTTCAAAAAGTAGTCATCAATAGAAAGTGCCCTTCATTTGATTTAGCATTAGCAGTAAAGAAGTAGCTACCTTAATTGTGCAATCAAAGCCAGACCTGGAAGGGTTTTATGAAAAGTAAGTCATTTCCCACTCTCAAGTTTAAGGATATAGAATCTGAGATAGCAGAAACCAACCTTTTTATCCTCCTACATTCATTATTTTTTGACACAATTTAGTAAAAAGGCACATTGTCAAACGGTGAATTAAAAATCTAAAAACCAAACCAGAATTTCCTTAAATACAATTAAATCATTAGCTGAACATCCAATCCCGATAAACCAATGTAAGCATTCTTCCAGTTTTTCTTCACCTCAAATTCAGATGCACTTTGGAAGTACTGAAATACTGTCATTAGATGAATACTATTAATCTGGCAAACAGTAAACAGGTTTTTGGATACAAGGTCAGGAATTAAAAAACTAGTTTAGTTCCTTCCTAGCTGACATATAAATATGCGAGCACATTAAAAGCCAAACATTTGTACAAAATAGGAAACCCATCAGCATCCCATGCCAATTATGAGAAAGTACTTCTTGACTGTAAAATTACAAATGTGTCCTTGAATAATTTTTCATATGAAATAGACAAAACTTAAGCAATGATCACTGTGTGAAGAAAGTTATACAGTGTCTTAGGGAGGCTAGCAGAGTACATTCCAGTCACCATCTAAATGACAAAGTGCTTTACAGATTAAGAAGTTTAACTGCTCTTGCATGGTTAAATAATGAGAAAGTGGTGAAATAGTCAGGTTTTACTTAACCTGTATTTGTCTGAAATGCAGATTTCTTTCCCAACTGAACCAATTTCAACTTAATATATTTATTTTGCTTCATAAGAGACTTTTTTCTCCCCAGCCAGGCAGGAAGTTGCTCACAGATGATATAGCTGTCTGGGTTGATGGACCTCGAGTCTTTTTCCAGCTAAAAAGAATAAAAAAGCACAAACCCAGAACTTGATCATGGTCCCCAAGTCCATTGTCCTGAATGGGTAATTCTAGAAACCAGGAAAACTCCAACAGGAAATTTGAGATGGTCCCAATGCAGCAGAGAATACAACACACTTCTAGACAGTCAGGTTACCCTATCTTGCATGGTCTCAAGTGCATACACTGAGAAACAGTTGTCATTAGTTAAAGGAAATTAAAACTACAGAGGAGCAACAATGGTATCCTCACCTGGGCTCCATGTTAGCCAATACTGAGCTAGTCTAGAGAATCTATACCAGTAACTTACATCAGTGTTTTGCTGAGGCAGTGAAATGGTACACCATTGACAGAAAACATCTTAAAAAGACAAAGCTGTTTTTTCTTACATTAAGAATCAGATGTTTAAACTTGAGCAGCTTCCAAGACTGTTCCTTACAGGTTGCTATCTGAACTGCTTCCTAGAAGCAGCACTGTTAAGAATAGCCCCAGTAGGAAAGGTTCCTTTGTTGTTTCTCCACAAGGTAATTTTTCCTTTTTCCCCGCTCCCAACCAACACCCAAAGCCCTTTTTCTACTTTTTAACCTATTCCTAGCATTAAAACATAATGGCCTGAAGCAGCTGAAGGCAGATGCTACCAATGGAGTCCTGGAGCTTGAGGCAAAGCTGAGTGGTGACACTGGTGAGCTTTGAAGGGCAACTTGGGGAAATTCAAGTAGATGCAACACCAGATTTGAGCTTCAGGTCTCAGGGTAACTCCTGTCGACTTACATGAACCATGTGCTGATTGTAAACAAATTCAGTTACTGAAACAAACAGTCTTTAAATGCATAGTTAGAAATAATGTGCAAATATGGGCATTAAGGTAAGTAACTGAACTGACTCTCCTGCTATACATATTTTAGGTTTTTGGCTTGCTGAAATCAATCACAAGTATTAACTAGTTAACATCATGTTAATACTGAAAAGCTGCAAATGCATTCTAACAGAACTTAATTCTGATGTTCTTTCCGAACAGTAAAACTAATTAGATAAATGACTGCTTCACATTTTAAATAATTTAACCATCGGATGTTTAATGCAAGAAAAAACAGTTTGTAAAGCAGCAGAAGCTGTTAAACAAATCTGAAGATGTACAGGGCAGGAGAAGAATTCCCAAGCATATGCTTGAGCCCAAAAGCACAGGTTACATACAAACACTAGAAATTTCTGTTTTCAGGGTGTGTGTTTCTCATACTGAATTAGACTGGCACTGGAATTCCAGACACAGCAAAAGCCAACATAATCTTTTGGCCATATCCATCACTGCACAGTTTGCAAATGACATGCATTTTTCTGTTTAGAAATAAAGAGGTTCAAATTATTTTTATGGGTCCTCAAATCTAAAGATCTGCAGCACGTTATTGCCTTAAACACCAGTGGGCTGTGGCTGAATTTACACCCAAGCTACTGCTGTACAGAAGATGACATTTTAACACTTTGAGGCTCAGGTTGGGAGACGGGGCAGGATATAGAGCAATTTCTCCAAGTCTCAAGAAATATCAGGGAAAAAGAATGTTATTCTTTTCTTTCAAGTGAATGCAAAATTGGTTTACTGGTATGTGGCCCACACAGTTCCAAGTCAGTGCATAGCTAGTCAATATTTCTGCTGGCATCTTGAACTGGTTTAATCAATGGAAACATCTATTAATTTTATTCCATTTAATATGCATTAGTGCATTAATTTCTTCATTAAAAAAACAACCCTGGCAAGTATTAAAAATAAATATCTTATTTAGGCCAAGCTAAAGCCTTGCTTTTCAGTACTTTAATCCCTTTAAATATTCTTTTGCCCTCTAACAAGCAAATGGAAACTGAAGTAGAATAAGAGATGTATGGAGGCAGAGGGGAGCAGAAACATGAACAAAGTCAACACCATATGTCAGTTAACGTGTCCTCAGCTTCTTGGACTGTCTCTTGCGTTTCAGTTCTTCTTCTTCCCGTCTCAGCTCTTCCAAGTCCTCCTGAACACCGAGTCTCAAGCTGCCAAACAAGATTAAGTCCTTTACACTGCTACTCAGGACACTCGAGGTTTTACTTCTACATGCCCGAAAAGCAATGCTAAAAGTACTACAGCTGATTTGAAGAATAATTTCATATCAGCTCTTCTTTAATTATAGAGTGAATGCAGCTTTTTTTAAAAAAAATCCTAAGATCAGAATCAAGTATTTCAAGGGAAAAAGTTATTTAAAACTTCTGTCAAAAAATAAAGATTGTATAAAAAAATCAATAAATGTAATACATAAGGTCTTTTTTTCTCCCAAAAAGCAGCTACTGAAACACATCCTTTGAAAAAGTAAAATTGAATTTAACTCAAGTTTCTTATCTCCACTTCCTTTATGCAACATGTGTAGTTAAAAGTGAGTCACAAATTCAACTCTGCAAAACCTCACTCTAAGAAGTCAACAGAGAGTTTGGTTAACAGCAATATCACTTTAGAATTCCATTTATTTCTCCTAACTCCACTTAACAGACTATAGCTTTCCATGTGCTGCAGATATTCCTCAGGTGCCAGTAGGAATAAGGACACTGACTATAACTTCAAAGATGCAAGTTTCTAATGTTCAAGGCACCTTCTGAATAACCATATAGAACCAAAGAATTTGGTGACTCCATGCATTCCAATATTTGCATTTTCTATAGAAAGTCCTTATAGCTTTCACAAAGCTTGTCCCATCACTCATTTAAAAACAAAGAATCAGCTTATCTCATAAGAATTCTGCAGGCCCAAAGGCCAAAACCAATATGAAAATATCTTCATAATTTAAATCAGTGACTATACAAGCTTGTCAGCATACTTTTTATACTTCTATAGTAATAGACACACACACCTGTGTAGAGAAAAACAAATAAAATTTCCAGACCTCAACCTAGCAGAATATTGTAATGCTTGGGACCAGTTAAAGAATTTGGAATTTCAAATGAAATGTATAATTTAAAAAATATTTTTTGAAATGAATTAGTTTTGTTTTTTATTAGTTCCTGACAAGCAAGGTTTGTGATAGATAAGGACATACATGACTTATTTAGGGTATCCACCACTGGCTTTATGAATTTCATCTTTTACTTAAGCTTTCTTATAAAAAAATTGTAAGGCTTGCTGTTAAAAGCAGAGTGGATATTTGCTAGCTTAGCCCTATGACCTCAGCAACAAACAAACTTTGCAATTTGTACCCAAGTTCAAATCCACACATACCTCCTAGCTTCTTCTTTCTGTTGCTCTCTCCAGCTGCTTTCCATATAACGTAAGGCATAATCACTTTCGTCTTTGTACCTGAAAATTAAATATCAGTTTTTAGCACATTAAAAAATAGGTAATGAATTAATATCCCTTCTTAGGAAGAATAATTACTTGTTCTACTGCTTGTTCTGCAATACCTTAAAATTGTTACTTCTCCTACCTTTTCCGGTCATAGCCAAATATTTCCCTAATATGTTTTGATATTTCTTCTTGAGGTTCCCCTTCATCTTCAATGAAGTCATCCATTTCAGAGTCATACTCATCATCATCATCGTCATCTTCTATTTGTCTCTTGTAACTAATAGGTGGTCTTCCAAGACCTAAATGACAGGAGATAATAAAATCATTAACTAATAACATGAGCATAATTTTAATTTAACAGTACTGCTCCTTGCTATACCTTGGGCATAGCCATTTTCTGGGCTTCAAGGTGGAAAACTTCTGCCTCAAGTTAACCAGCATTTCTCAGAAATTCAGCAAGAAGAAATACTTCCTGAGTTGTGCTAGAGGAGATTACCTATCACAATCAGCAATGGCATCCTGAGGAAATCACTTAGCAAATATCTGTTCTTTGCTCAGGGCACTTATTCATTACTCACTCCACACTGCTTGCTTCTGATCAGAAATAAATTTTTAGAATGGCTTGTCACCGATCAATCTGCCAAAACACTGAAATGTAAAACCTGTGAGTGATTTTTCATCTAGCCTTTCAAGCATCTGTTATTTAAGACACTACAAAGTTTTATAGACCAACTATTAAGCAATGCTGGAAGCAAATCCTTGCATTCTTTTCCTTCTAACAGCATTCGTATACCAATATCCATCACAGGCTACTCAGGTTTTTTTCATGTGATACTTCACACCATCTATATTTCAAAAATTATGAGCATAGGTAAAAATAAATAAAATAAATGAAAAGCTGCTATATTTAATTTTGTTTCAATTATTAAACTGTTCTTATCTGAGTTTCACTTGGGTTTTTTCCAATTCTTCTCCCCACCGGGGGACAGGGCATGCAAGCAGCTGCATGGTACTTAGTTGCCAGATAAACCACAACAGTGAAAAAATGCTTTGTTCTATAAATGCATACCTTGTGGATGAAGTACAGGTCTATGCCCTGGAAAAGGTCTCATTCCAGTCATCTGTCCATTGCTAGGTCTTGTGACGAGGTTTTTAGAAGAAATGGTTTCCGACACAACAGTACACTTGGGTTTCACAACTGTGCCCGGGCCGCTGCCTGGTCGTGCAGATCCTGCGCTTGTGCTGATGCCCGGCCTCCCTGGGCCAGTGCCCAAGCTGCTGCCTGGTCGCTTGGCTCCTGTGCTTGGACTGATTCCTGGCCTTCCTGGTCCTGTTCCCAGGCTGCTGCCTGGTCGCCCTGGTCCTATGTTTGTGCTGCTGCCCGGCCTTCCCGGTCCAGTGCCCAAGCTGCCGCCCGGTCGCTTAAGTCCCACGCCTGAGCTGCTGCCCGGTCGCCCAGGTCCTGTGCTCGAGCTGCCTGTCGGCCTTCCTGGTCCTACACCTGAGCCACCTCCCGGTCGCCCAGGTCCTGTGCTTGAGCTGCTGCTGGGCCTCCCAGGTCCTGTGGCTAAGCTGCTGCCCAGTCGGCCAGGTCCTGAGCTTAAACCACTTCCTGGCCTTCCCGGTCCCATGCCAGGATTGCTACTTGATCGCCCCGGTCCTGCACTTGAACCACCGCCGGGATGTCCAGGTCCTCCTTTTCCTAAGCTGCTGCCAGATCGTTTTGCGTTGGAGTTGATTCCATGTTGAAGAGCTGCAGGTTTTCCTGGTTTTGCATGGGCAGACTTTTTCAGGCTGGATTCTTTTGCAGATGGCATTTTCTGAGCCCCATTGGCCGTGGGTTTTGAGGGTGGCACATGAGAGCTTGAGCCAGACTTTCTAATACCATTAACAGGTAATTTATTATGACTGCTACCAGTAGAGCTTTTTAAGGAACCATTTTGTGAGTTTTTTTCCATTTGATCAAGTCTGGAAGAAGATGATGACCGTGGGTGTTTTTCAGTCAATGCTGGTGCTTTGGATTTCTTATCAATACCACCCATAGAAAGCAACAGACTACTTTTAGATGTGGAATGGTTATCTACCGAGCTTTTGTTAAGTTTTGTGTTTACAGGTGCTTTTTGAGAAGACAGTTTTTTTGAAGAACTGGATATCCCTGTAGGCTTAATCTCCTTCTCACTTTTCTTATGCATTTCTACTTTTTTGTTTTTGCGTCCCAAAAACTCCCTCTCTCTCAATTCTTCTGCTGTTCTGGGCCTCTCTTCTACCTTTTTCACTCGTTTTATTTCCACCGGTTCATATTGTTTCTTTTCAGCAAGCCTCAAGAGCTCAGCAAAGTTCAGAGGTGCTGGTGCACTTTTGGGAGGTGCCTTTGGTTTCACTGCAGCTTTGGATGGTTTCTCTTCATATTCTTCCTGCTCATCCTCAGATTCCATCTGACTGTATTCAAGTTGCTCAGTTTCATCTTCTGTCGCATACTCAGCCTCTGGGGCCTGAGCAACATTCTCAGAAGCCCTCCTCTTTTTAGGCTTCTCTTCAACAGGAACGCCATTATAGCCATAAAAATTATCCTTTGTTCGTGAGGCCATAGCTCTTGCCTTTCTGTCATGTTTCAGTTCAATACGCCTTGCCAAGAGCTGCTCTTTCTTCCTTCTTTCTTCCAGTGCTGCAAGAAAACCAGGAGAAAGTTATGCAAAAAGCACTACTTTTTATTTCAGTATTTTCCAAACTAACAAACCACTTCGGACAATACCTTAAGGATATCTGGCAAATAGCTATCCAAAATAGATGAGAAAGTGACCCCAGGTCTGCCAACAGGACAAGCTGACCCTCCTGTGTCAGCTGCTCCAACAAAGGCAAGCAATTGAGTGAAATATTGTTCTAACAAAACCCATTAAGGCTTTCTGAGGGAAGCAGCTTTCCAGGATGCTATGAAAATTGTGGAGAACCTCTCTATAAGAAGGTACAGAAGTTATGGGATCTCTCCGTAGTGGAGGAAGTTCTGAGACTGAGCAAGAGAATCTAGAGACTATACAGAATTTACTATCAAATGTTTACGGGAAGTTGAGGAAGGGGAGGGAGTAAGAGTATTGGGAGGATAAGAACTGGAAAATAGCCTAAGTATGTGTGTGTGTGTGCAGAGGGATATAGGGGAGACACAGAAGCAGCTGAACGCAGATAAGCAAGCAGCTGGTCATTACACAAGTCTGATAGGGCACAGGGCTCTATCTCCACAGTCTTTCCTATATCCTTACTGTTCTGGCTTAGCTGTTTTCTGCATAAGTATGCTCTCTATCTTGTGTCTGTGACCTGCTGACAAGAGTCAGGATGAACTAGCTAGTGAATGAGACATCTAAATACCAATTACTGGACAGACCAAGGAGTAGGGGCTAAATACCAAAAAGATTCAGAAAACGTAAAAATTCCTAGAAAATGGATTGGGCTACTCATACTTTGGGTGCCTATAAAGGTAGCATTCCTTGTCTGTGTTATTCTATTGTCAAGGGCTGTGACAGCACAAAGTGTGCCAGCATGCTCCATGTGGAATTCATGCTTAGTCTTGCTTCTGGCTGGACCTGGCAGCAGGGTTAAGGAACAGACTCATGACTAGCCCAGGAGAGGAAGAATAACCTGGACCATCCAGTCCATCAGATTTGGTTACCTTTAAAAAAACATTAACATCAGAAGCAATGCAGTACTAGTTTATTCCATAGACTATTTAAAGGAAGAATAAAAGTGGAGAAATCATGTCTCAGAGACTCTTTAAATTTCACTGTATTGATACACTAGATTAAGACAGAACAATGGCAACTCTTTCCATTTTTCACACAGATAAACTTTTCAAAGTTAAGCTAATGAAAGTTGAGATGGTTCTTTGCTCTTCACATTAACTGCTTTCTCAGTCTCCAGCCATAAATCCTAATGTAGCTGAATAATGTTTTAACCTCTTAGGAAAGCAAGCAAATGTCCCCAGCCCTTACTTAATCCTAGCTTTCCCTCAGCATCAGGTTTATGCATAAATTCCAGAAACAGATGTGCAGCTGTATTTGCAAGAAATTTGAATAAGGTGACAAACAGCAAAGAATAAATCCAAGTCTCCCATAGGAGATACTTTGTACTTTTACCTTTTTTTCTCTTTTCTTCTTCTTGCCGTCTGAGAAATGCTTGCACTGCTGCAGACTCTACACCCTTGACTTTGGGAACTTTTTTGGGAGGACCAACAGCCAAACTGTACCTTTTCTGCAAAGAACAAAGAAATACGTCAGAAGAGGTAAGAAATGTAAAAAAAAATCAGTCTTTAAAACTGAGGAGTTGCATAACAGTCTTGCACTTGACTTAAGCACAGAGATGGTACAGAGTAAACAATGAATTCCCACTGAAACTGAGGGTTTTGCTGGATACATTTGACTCACAGTTGTACTTTCAGGCTGAGCAACCGGCCCCAAATCCTTGGGAGAAACTTGCAAGCTAGAAAGTGCCTGGTCCAAGGGAGTAGATGTGTCTTGCAATTTTTTTTTTTCTTCATAAGCATCAGAAGAGCAAGATAACCAAAGTCCAGAACAAGATATCAGCACTAGGATAAGGACATTTGTCTTGTCTATACCATTGGCCAGCAGCCAACTACTTCACCCTATAAATATTGCCATCAGGATGAGCCTGATTTGAGCTCTACCTGAACTGTAGCTTAACTGGATGCCAGGTGACCCCTTCAGCAGGGATGCCTCTCAGGGTTAGAAATTCCTTATCTGGAATTAAGAGATCCTTCCTTACCCAAGGTGGAAAGATTCCTTACTCATGAGAGATCCTCAGTAGGTGACAGAGAACGTTGCATTAGTATTATGAAACATTACTAATCCATCCACCCCATATTATTACAAACACTGTATGGATAATTCCATTAGATATATACCTAAGAAGATAGATATATACCTGAGCCTAAGAATGGATCCAGCCACTCCAAACTGAGTTTAGAAAGCAAGGAGTCCACTCAGAACCTTGTGTCTCAACAGGACTGTGCTTCTTGCTCTCTGCATTGCCAGTCCCTGAGAATGACTCTAAATGAGCTCATAAATGAATGAATTTGAACTCAGTCTTTTTTTGTATGTTTCTTCCATTAATTAATTGATAAGATGAACCTTGTATTAAACGTATTAAACATTGTCAAATCACTGTTGAACTTTGTTAAATTCCAGTGAATTGTCAAATCATCATTTTATCTCAAAACACATTGCTGCCTGTCTTTTGAGTGAGATACATTCACATGGATACATCCACAACAGGGCTCACTCAGCTTTTGAAAAGAATGAACAGAAAACCAGAAGACAGGCAGGGAAAAAAATGAGTGAAATGCAGTGGATTAATAAGAAATGCAATGGCTGCATTAGTAATGGAATAAAAGTATTTCAGTTCTGCCTTAGTCTTTGACCAAGAGGAATCTAAAGCAAACTACAGCCCAAGCTGCCAGAGTCAATTCAATTCCAGACTGCAGGTTTACAGCTCCATTTTCAGCTTGCCTGTAGGCACTCATTTCAGTTTCGGGTTACCTAATTTAAATCAACTCAAAAAATTGAATTACTCCAAAAGTTGGAATGAACTTCACCAGCATAATTAATAGGCTGATGTACAACCAACAATATTGATTTTAGTTCCTGCTGGCAGTGACCTTAAATACAATACTGTTATATATCAAGGAGTTAGTGACCCACACACCAGCTGACCTGAAACTCTACTTATCACCTGAGATCAGTGTGATCTCAGCACTAACTGTGAGAGAATACACAGCCCCCACCTGGCACCTGGCAATTACAGCACTTGCACATGGTGTAATTTGCCAGGAGAAGAGAAGGCTCCAGGGAGATCTTGTGGCAGCCTTTCAGTACTGAAAGGGAGCTTATAATAAAGATGGGGACAATTTTTAGCAGAGACAGTAGCAATAGGACAGGGGGTATTGGTTTTAAACTAAAAGAGGGTAGATTCTGACTACAAGTTGTTTGAGGGGAACAGTGAAACACTGGCTCAGATTGCCAGGAGAGGCTGTAGACTCCCCATCCCTGCAAATGTTCAAGGTCAGGTTGGACAGGGCTCTGGGTGACCTGATCTGTTTAAAGATGTCCCTGCCCATTGCTGGGGAGTTGGACTAGATCACCTTTAATGGCTCCTAGTCTGTGATTCTATATCTCATTATATCCCGAGGTGAAGCTGCATGTTTTCATATAACATCCTTTTCCTTGGCAGAGGAAACGATAAAATGTGCTATTAACTTCCCAGGACATCCTGCAAAAGCTCTGAAGACTACAACACTGATTACATGCACCACAGACAGGAATTGCACAGCTTGCCATGCTTAAAAGTCTGTCCAGTGCTATCCAACCTGGGGTTCCAGCAACTGATCAGATGTAAAGTTATCTATGCTACCCCCTTTTTTGCTTCCCTTGTATCCAATATATGTTACTTAAATCAATGTTAAGTGCCCAAGTGCCTCTTAGTGGGTTCTATAACAACCACTTGCACTAATGTTCATGCACTGCCTTTCACAAATCTACCAGGTTGTGCCTGAAATGGGAAAAAAGAGAAATTTTTTTAACTTCTTCCCACAAACAAAATACAGAAGAAAAAACAAACCAATGAGAGACACAGTTGCAAAGGTAAATACAATAGAAGGCAGTTAAATCCAGAAGCAGAAGGAAAGCAGAATACATTTAGGAATAAAAGAAACCCCAACCCAAAACTGAGGTTTGGGAGGGTGGGGGTTTTTATTTCAGAAGTAAGCCAATAGCTTAAAATCTAAACCAAGATCTCCCACATGAGACATTAAGATTCTCACCAAATGAAAGATGTGAAAAAAAGACCCAAATAAAATAAGCATCACTAAAGAGCCACACAAGTCAGCATTTCTATAAATATCTTTCTGTCCTCATAAAGTTAAGTTCCTTATCTTTCTGTCCTCATAGTTAAGTTCCTTATGGAACTTAACTAAAATAATAAAAATAAAATATCTGGTAAGGAAACTTACATCCAAATGTTTCAGAAGCAATAATCAGGCAGGCTGGCAGCATAACTCCCTATAAACATCAATATCATGCAATGGAAGCCTTCATTCTCATTTCTGATTCATTGATCAGCAGCACATGAACAGATCCTTGGATTACTTTGATTACTAACATGCAAACCCATAAATTAGCTTGAATATACATGCACTAAGAAGCAAGGTTTGGAGGCTCATTTCTAAGCTGCATCCAAAATTAGCTCCAAGAAGGGCAGCTACAATACCAGCCACCTGTAGTCTCCTTGAGCAGTTTCTGAAATGACCAGAGCACAATTACTAAGGTGCACCATCCACACACATTGCATATTAAAACCTGCCATGTCACCTCATCACATTAGAGACCTACTACAGCCAAGCTCATTTATTGAACTTCACCTCTCTGCAAGGAAGTTTACCACAACCTGAGAACTGATTTTCTTGTTTGCACCAAAAGCGTTCCAGGACTTGACTGCTCAGGAAACCTGAACTGCCATGCAGCATTGCCTCTCAGCTTTTACTCAAATGTGGTCCATGGCTCTGTGTCCCAAAGAAATCTGGTTTACTCCATTTGAACTGGAACAGACAGAGAGGCAAAGCAATCCAAACATTATCAGTCAAAATCCTGTCAGAAACAGGTTGAAGCAAATTAGTACCTTAGAAATTATTTGCAGTACTTTGTAGTATACTCATCTTAGTATAATGATGTCTCTGTAAATTATCATACAAAGTTAAACACATCATGTTTTGCCATTAGTAACCTAATTTGGCAAAGCTTCATTTAATTATTCCATTTCAATGCACCCTCAGTTTTGAAAACTTTGTTTTAAAAACTGTGTAGGACTCAAGCATCTTTTCCAGCCTAAATGATTTTGTGCCTAAGGAGCACCTTTGAAAACTGCTAAACAGCAGGGACAAATGTAGATTGATCTATTCTGTTGGGAAACCTTATAAATAATTAAAGTGATGGGGAAGCAGTTTTCAGGCTTTGTTTTGCTGCACTGTGACCAACAGCCCTATCCAGGAGCAGGTTTGTAAAGCAGCTGGACAGATAAGCTCATTTCTGACTGCTGCTAACATGACAAATCATGCAAAATTTAAATTAAAATTTCCAATGAGTAGCATTTCTTAATATTGACTAACAACTGAAAACATAGCAAAACAATTCATAAATTAATATCCATTTTCTGTACTAGTGCTGATACAAGTCTTGTTCACCTTCATTCAGTAACAGCATAAAATAACCTGCTGAACTGTAGCCTTTCTAAAAGCACTGAACCATACACTCAGTCTGCAAACACTAATAAAGTGTTTTACATGCAGTGCAAATGAATATGCATCAGACTGCAGGTAAAGCAGGCAAAATAAGCCAGGATATGTCACTATACCACCCAAACAGCAGCTGCACTACTCTGGCTTTTAATAACTATTGCTAAGTTGGTTAAATCAATAGAGGAATAGAAATGTTTAGCCTTTAGGAAAGAGCAGGTCATGCTGTTCCCAGAACACTGCACTCCTCGAGCTGTAAACAGTGACTATTTGCTCTGAAGTCACTGACTTCCTTCAAAATGTGGCACATGATCCTGATAGAGCTGTAGCTGCTTTGATGTCAGCATTCAAGTACCAAATCTTGGACTATAAAACAGAATTTATAAAATAATTGCAAACTTTTTGGCACGCAAATTAAGCTCCAAGGGGCCTAGACCAAACACCAGTGCCAGCCAGAAGTAGCAGTAGTAGTATTGCCTTTAAGAATGGTCAATATTTACACAGGTGGCAATGCAAGATCAATGCAAATGATCAATTCTGCCAAACCCAATTCTCAAGTAGAGCACTTGTGCAGCTCAGTTACTACAATGGTCTTGCACATTCAGTGCAAAGACAATTCCACTTGTGTTTTCCACTGCAGACAACTTGCAGGGGCTGTTTTTCACTAGCATGTTACAACACTTTGCCTGTTCTTCACAGATCCTATCTTCCTTATCATTTGCCAAGACATGGAACCTTCTCCAATGGGAAGTCCCTGTTTCCCCCCAAATATTCTTCAGGGTTGTCTTAAGTTGCAATGCAAGATGTAACCAGAAGTATGTATTCTATCACCATCTCTTGAAACCAGGTGGGGCAGTGTTCTCTACCTCTTCCACGACCCATCCCTCATAACTCGGGGTGGGGGGGTATCCTCTGTTAATGGCCTCCCGTTAAAGCCAGGTGGGGCAGTTTTCTCTACCTCTTCCCCGGGAGATATCAGCAGTAAATGGGCCATTGAGTCTCACTGCATGACTGATAAAATTACATCATCCCATTGCGAGATGTTCCACCCAGGGTGAGGAGTCAAGCATTCCCACCTAGATAAAAATCTCAGATTTGGAACACCAGGGGAGCCTTTTTCCACTAAATTCCCAAAGGAAGACCAGGCCCATCTATAAGACCACTGGACCTCCAGAGAAAAACTACACCCTCCTCTACGATCATTGCTTCAACAGAACCACATCTGTCACTGCAGGAGGACTGCAGCCACCATTTAATCAGACTGCTACCAGCACCCTGACCAACAGAGTGTCAGGTTGTATTCTGACTCTGTCCGTGGTTTTATGTATTAGTGCATTTTTATTTTAATTTTCCTAGTAAATAATTGTTATTCCTATTCCTATATCTTTGCCTAAGAGCCCCATAATTTCAAAATTATAATAATTCAGAGGGAGGGGGTTTACATTTTCCATTTCAAGAAAGGCTCCTGCCTTCCTTAGCAGACACCTGTCTTTTTAAACCAAGACAAGGGTATAATTTTCTGAGAACATCAGGAATGGTTCATCCACCACATACATCCTTGTTTGTGTCACTCCTCTCACAATGCCAGTGCCTCAAAAAGCAGCTTCCCACATAGTAAGTGGCCATTTGTGTTCGCTGCCCAGGGGCCTCTGCCCTTCATTCTGAACTGGTATTTCCAAAGCTTCTGCTACAGATTCACCACGGGGTTCCCAGCAGCTGACTCTGCAGTGAGACTGTCTTAGAATACACACACGGTGATTTCGCAACTGCTGCTTTCAATTTCTGGTTGTGACAAAGTAAATAGTAGGTAACAAGCATGTTTAAATTTGCTTCACTTCAGGTTCTAACAACTCCTACCAAGAGAAGATAAAACGCTCAGCTTATCAACTCACACTGTTCTCCTCTCCCAAAACCAATTCAACAGGTTCAAATATTTTATTCCTAAAAAAGCAAAAATTATTTTCTTCCAATTTTGCAAGTGCTGCCACAACATCCAAGCAGAACCCTTAGCTGGAAAAAAAATTGCAGATTTCTTCTGTTAAAAGTTGCTTCACACAGAAAAAAAAAAAAGAAGAACATACTTTATGCTTTCCTTTCTTACCTTTCTGTAGTGGTATTGTGGTCCCCATTTTCATCTGCTTTT
>VXBC01003314.1:176649-206078 GCA_013399945.1 Ploceus nigricollis
CTCGCCTGGCGCCGGCGTCACTTCCCCTGTGGCGGAGCCTCGCCACGGGAAACGGGGCTGGACGAGGGGAGGGAACAGCGAGATGCGTCTCGGGAGCCCCGCAGGACGGCAGGGCCCGGAGCAGCGGCGGGGGCAGCCTTATGAGACCCCCGGAGCAGCCCCCGCCCGGCCCCGCCCAGCCCTGCCCGGCGCTTCTCGCCGCCCCCCGCTCACAGCTGGCGCCGGTGCCGGGGATTGCCCCTCCGCCCACCTCGGCTTCGCCCCTGAAACGCCTTAGAGAGAGGCTGTTTGCGAGGCACGGAGTGACGGGACAAGGGGGGATGGCTTCAAACTGACAGGCAGTAGGTTTAGGTTAGGTGTCACGAAGAAATTTTTTACTGTGAGGGTGGTGAGGCACCGGGACCGCTTGCCCAGAGAAGTTGTGGGTTCCCCATCCCAGGAAGTGGTCAAGGAGTGGTTGGATGGGACTTGACACAGCCTAGTTGAGTGAGAGGTGTCCTTGCCCACAACTGAACTAGGTGATCTTTAAGGTCCCTTCCAACCCCATCCATTCTATGATTCTGTGATTACCACCCCCAACCTCGGCATGGGGATGTGTCAGTAAAACATCAAAAACTTGTACTTTCTTCTTTTTTTACCAATAGCAACTCTTCATTTTTCACTGACAGTGAGAATTGTGGTGTTTTGAAAGGAAAAACCCTTTGGGGGCAATGGCCAACAGGTCCAGGCGCACCCTGACACCTGCCCCCGTCTCTCCTGCATTCCCAGCTGCCAGCTCGTCCCTCAGTGGACATCAGCTAGGCAGAAACCCTGTAACAAAGGAGGAATATGGATTAAGTTTCCTCAGCAATCTTTCTTGGCTTATCGAGGCTTCAAAGTTGGTGCTTGGCTTGTAGGGGTGTCACAGTTGCTTCAGCAGCGTGCTCCCAGCTGCAGGAATACTGCCAGACAAACAGGGCTCCCAGGAGCAATGCTGACCAGCAGAGTGGCCAAACAAAATGCTTTGTGTGTGTGTGTATGTTCAAATATTTTTCTAAGTCTGACAAACCAGAAAGTTGTGCAAGAACACCAGCTGACTGAAGACTTCCCTTGCATTGGTTACCAGGTCATTTCCTGGATCTCTTATCTGAGATCCATCTGACAAAAATTCCTCTACTCCACACTGCTTCTCCTAGAAACGGAGAAGCAATGTGGAGTAGAAGTCCACTGGCGCTGAAGGGAAGCTTTTTTCCTTCATTTAGTCCTTCTATAGCATAAATTCTTTAACACTGCTAGTACTTGACAACTCTTCACTCTCAGTTCCTCCAGTTCCTTCCTGCTTTTTCCAGTTTCACTTTGCCTCTCCAGTGCCCTCACTTTTTTCTTATATCCGATATTCCCTTTTGGGCATAGCTGTAAGTCACATTGCAGCCTGGTGTAAAGATGCCCAGTGAGGCCTTAGCTGATAGGAAGGACAGGACAATTTATCTGAGCCAGGCACTGCCCCAGTTAATTTGCAGGGCCTTTGTAGTTCTTGAGCTAAAGGAGATGCAAGTTGTTCCTTTAATGCTTGCTCTGGTGTCTCTGCATGGCATCAGTCTGTGTAGGGTGGACAGTCCTCCTGACCTACCACTGCTTTTTCTTGGGACAGTCCTGATTTAACCCCTTATCCTGTAAGAACTTAATCCCTCTCTCTTTTCCCCTTTTTATTCTTATCTCCATTTACTGACTTTTTACTTCTGACTCAGACCTGATCACCTCTTCTGGTTCCTGCCCTCTTTGTATTATGATTTTCTTAATTTTAAGACTTCCTAGTGTGGCTCTCTTCACAGGCAGTTAGTGGTTCATCAATTTTCATCCCATTTTTGGCATTGTGTTTCCCTCTGTGCTACTGTCTATAAGGTTGTGATGCTATTTTCTGGCAGTCTTATCTGCCACCTCATCACTGCTGTGCTGCTTTCATCAGAATTTCCCTGCTCCAGCTTGAATTTCTGGTATCTCCACTGTGCCCTTCCTTGAGAGGCTTTTAGTATGACTCAGGTTCCTCTATGACAACAGTACTGACAGAGCAATGATTGCTCTTTAACTTTTGTGCGTGCTCTCTTTGGTCCACGTTAAGAGTTGGCAGGAACACATGGCTAAATGCAGAATTCATTCTGCTGACTGCGATCCTCAAGATGAGTGGAGGAAAAATCTCTCCCTGCATCTACAAGAGGAGTTACAAGCAGGCCAGGGAATGGCGTTGCAGCTGCAGTCTGTTGCATGTGGGAAACCCTTAACCACAGTTGTTGCCTTTTCCTGTAAATGACAATAGTGTGACATCACATCCCTCAGCAGAGGGGATTTACCTCCGTGTTTCTCCAGTGGGAGAAATACTAGCACTGGGTAAATGTGTGCTGTGGGCATTTTATGGGGCAGTAGCAGGGGATGCTGAGCTGTGCCGGGATTCCCAGACTGCCCCCGTGGCATTTAAACCCAGCTCTAGCACAAGTTACACGTCAGCACAAGTGCCTTGATGTGGCCCAGCCCCTTTTTCTGGCAGGCATCCTGCAACAGATGGGAACCTCCGTGCTGTGTGTGCCTGCACCTCTGTCCTCCCTGTGCCTTCACTTGCTTCTCAAATTATCTTCGCTCTTCACAACCTCTGCACATGTTTACAATGTGATGAACTGATCCAGACTAGGCTTGCCAGGCCTGCCCAGCCCAGCTAGTCTGTCAGCAGCAAGGGAAGAAACAACATTGTGCCTTTAAGCCAAACTGATGTTTTTATAAAATACAAACCAGGATAGAAAATGCTTCTTCCCCTTTTTGTAACTCTCTGACGTGTCTGATTCTGTGAATGATTGACATGACCCTAGCTTTGAAAGAATTGTAGAAGTCTGAGAATTTAAACCTACATCTTCCAGAAAACCAATACAAAGCCCCTCATATCTCCCATCTCTCCTCTCAAACCTCTGATTTGTGCTGCTGAAAAAGTTCAGACAGATTTGTTCTTTTTGTGTGTACATTTTTAAGCAAGAACTCGGCTAAGTTTTATTTTTCTTAAATACCTTCACTTTTGGATATTACTTGTGACTAGAACTGTTTAGAAAATACTTAGACAATATAAGACAATATTCCACCAGAAAGTGTCTGCAAGTTTTTAATCAGCTGTGCTCAACAATAGCCCAGCCAAGCACACTTCAGGCATGTGACTAATCCTATTAACTTGAAGTGTATTAAAGTGTTTAAAGGATTAGAGTCTTAATTACAGGCCATCTGCAGAGGTCAAATATCAAAGGCTGTTCAGAGCCTGAGTTTTAGCATTTTCTGAATGAGTGAATGAGTAATATTTGTGTGAGGTCCCCTTTTCATGCAGCATCCTTTCTGCTGGAGAGTTAAATGGGTGTTCCAATATGGCATTTATTAACTAGGCTGAATCATCCTGATGTCCAACAGTCAGGTCTCCAGATTATCAGCTGGTTAGACATTAGCAGGGCTGCCATATATGCTCTAAAGAAGTTTAGGACTTGGAGAACATGGATTTGAACAAATCAAGTTTGCATAGCGCAGTGCCAGCCTACTTTATGGCTGCTTCCAATTTGAATTATTAATCACTAAGACTTTTTTCCTTATGATCTATTAAACAGAAATGGAAAGGAAGAGCCTTGGGATGATAATTAGCTGGTCTTGACAGTGTATAGCTTAGACATCTAACTCAGATGTATAAATTATGGTCTTCGGCTCCAAACAGGAATATCAGAAAAACAGGGACAGAAATGGCCTTCTTCCTCCCACCCAAAAAGCAGGATCAATTGCATTAGGTAATTTCTGACAGACACTTGTTCAATTTGCATTTAAAACCCAGAAAAAAAGGCTGGTATTCCCTATATTATTCTCTCACTCTTTTTTCATCTGCACCTTGAGAAAGTGGTTTCTTACATCTAACCCAGATCTCTGTTGCCCACTGAGCCCTTTCAGCTGATGAGAAGCTTTATTGTCCTCTCCCTTAGACATAGAGCACACATATTTAGGGCCCTCCTACTGTGTCTCCCCTTTCTCTGGGATAAACCACTCCAATTCCTCCAATGCTTCCTCATAAAACCTCCAACTCCCTATCCCAAGCAGAATACAATACCCTGAGTGAAGGTTTTCTAGCCCTAAGAGTGACAGTAGAATGGCTTAATTTGCCTGGCAAACAATATTCATTTTTATGTAGCTCCCAGTGCCATTTGCCCTTTTTGTGGTGGCATGGCTGATTCCTGTTGGGTTTGTGATCCATACTAATCACCACGACAGGTTATACAGTGATGCTATCAGACCAGTAAGGCCACAACCTGCATTTGTGATGTTGGTAGTTCTGCACAGAGTGAAAGAACATCTTTTGAATTATTTCCTTTCCCCCTACTGCAATTTGCCAAGTGTGTTGAGATCCTAGCCCTGTCCTCTAACACTTCCTGCCCCTCCCAGCCAGTGGGGCTGGCAAGAAAGTTGTCTGCTCTGCCATCTAAATTATTTAATGAAAATATAAGATTTGTGGTACTCCTGCAGAATTCTGCTTGCTGTGTCCAGCCAAGTTAACAACATACTCATGTTAAATATTTCAGTCCAGTTTACAGCCAGTTCTGTATTCATCCATTTGTGTTTTTCTGGACTTGCTTGTGAGATGGAGGGCCATGTGAGACAGTGTTAGGAGCCCTTCTAAAACCAAGAGCTGGAAATGAGCCTGCCTGACATAATTTACTCTAGGCAAAGTAAATCTAGAAATTTCTTTTCTAGGTACTTAAATGTGTCAGTGGAGGCAGAGGTTTAACTCCAGCACTTCATTGTTTAATGACTCAGCAGGTCACAAAACAGGTACAGCTTCTTAACACAGGAATTCAAGCAAGAAAGGACTTGAATTCCTCTATATGTGATAGAAAATTGTTTTAATCTAAAATATACGTATTTTAAATCCAGAACAATCACAAAATATCACTTTTACATTGCTGTGCACTGGGGACAGAAACAAACTGTCAAGAAACAAACTTCCCTAGTCATTAAAAGTGATTTCAAGTAACTGTCTTGGGTTCTTTTAGGACAATTTTCAGCTTCATGCTTTAAACAAAGGCAATGAAACTTTTTAGTCCAGGGATAAGTGCAAACAAACAGGTTGCACCCCACCAAGCAGTTACCTGTGTCACACTGTTACTGCCTGTGAGCGCTCAGCATACCCTAAGGATAAACTGTATTATGAGAGTGAAGAAACAGGCCCTGTGGACCACCCATCAAATCAGGACTCTACTGATGAAAACACTGACTTCTTCATGAAAAAATTCCCACATGAACAAAAAAAAAGTGGATCTGGCAGAAAGTGAGGATAGTGATACTGAATAACATCAGCTGGTGAAATAGCTGTATTTGCAAAGTTTTCTCCAAGTCAGAAAAGAAAGAAGATTAAGAATGGAAAAAACCAAAAAACCCCACAAAAACAAAACCAAAACAAACAAACCCCCAAAACCAAACAAAAAGCCCCCCAAAAAACCAAAACAAAAAAACCCCAAACCAAAACAAAAACCCCCAAAAGAAAAGAAAACAAAAACAACAACAAAAAGCCAAAACTACAAAACAATCAGTTGTTTATCTTATTCAATATTTAAATAAACAAAAGTATCTTTAAAATGCCTGTTGTCAAAAATCCCAAAAGATAAGTGTACGGGAAACAAACAAAAATAACCCCTCTGTAATATGTATTCATATTGTTTTATGAGAATTAACTCCTTTCCAAAGACACTAAAAATAAGGCAATGAAAAAAAATCACCATTGCAGAAAATGTGGAAAACACAGTATTTAAACACTGAACAGCAGGCACGTGCCCGGATATTATAGAATTAATAAGAAAATAAGAGACTGCAGAGCAGTAAGGGCTTTCCTCTGTGACAGGATTAGGCTGATTTTAGATTACTGGAGGAACATGAGACATCGGGAAGAGCATCCCAGATGAGCAAGCAGGGGTTGAAAGACAGCGGCCTCAGTTCCGAAGCCTTTTCCAACAGGTCCATCCTTGAGTGCGGGCAAGCGCTCTGCCCTGGAAACTACGCTGAACCCATCCCCCTGTCTGCATTTCACCCCAGCTCCCAGCGCAGAGACCAGCTGCAGTGTAATCTCCGGGAAATGGGTACCGCAGAGCACGGAAAGCCACAGTCAGCGCTGCTGAGCAGCTGAGTGCCACATTTCCAGACAGAGATATGCGTATGGGCTGGCTGGGCAGCTGCTTCGGCAAGGTGTCCCCCTCTGTCCCCATCTCACATGGCAGCCCGCACTGCCATAAGGATGCCGTGCAGTGTCACTGCCGGCTGCTCATCCACACGCCAGCTCGTAGACCCGGCAGAGGAATAAATCAGAGATAAGAACTGAAAACAAGGCTGGAAGTGACGCGGTTGCAGCGGGGAAACGAGGGCTCCGTCCCGTGGGAGCCGCTGATGGGCAGGGGCGGGTTGTCCCTCCTTGGCGTTCCCTGGCTGGGCTGGCGACAGCAGGTGGCGGTCGCGTCCTTGGTACGGCGGCAGCTGGAGCCCGCAGCGCTGCACAAAGGCGTGTTCAGAGCAGCATCTGTGACCCTCTGCTGGTGCCAGCCGTGGCTGTTCACGTTGGCTGCTTCTCAGCCGCTTCTGAAGGGCGCTGAAAGGCTCCGCAGAGCCCTCCCCCGCAGCCTTCCAGGAGGAGAGCTTCCCACAGAACGCTGCTGGGAGATAAGTAAACAACAAAAAGAGCATCTCAAAGGTTTATCTATTTTATTTGAAGCTCTTCATAATCATACATCCTGCAAAGCTGGTTTGCCACATGCAGTTGCAGATGGTTGTGGCATCTGAAGCAGATCAAATGGATGGTACATTTTCTCATATTGCTCAGAAGCCAAAATATCTTCTTTTCAAATGCACAGAGAATTATTTGGATTTATTCCCAACTGAGAGCCTGATTTAAGGATCTACTTCATTTCTGGGAAGGGCTATGTCATTTCTGAAAGTTAGGCTCCTAGATGTTTTTACACATCTCTACTATATTACACCGGTAAATAAAAATATACAAAGCTGCCAAATGAAAGCAACCTAAAATGAGCTGTTTCTTGAAATTGTGTTCCACTACTTATTGCACCTCTTCATCTCATCCTCTCCCTGCCTTGAAGAAACTCATGCCCTCAGCACCAAATATCCCCAAGCTCCAAGATTGACAACTCCGATCTCCTTTGCGTATTATAAGGGAATGAGCTCCAGAATCAAGGGCACAACAACCCCTGCATCTCCCTTAGAAATCAGTGTTATCCTGAGTGTTTTCTTTCCTCATGTATGGCAAAACCAGATAGAAGGGGAAGTTTATTTTATCTTAATCTGATTTCATACCTAACTTTCTCTCACAGACTGTTTTCACTCCTTCTTTCACGTGTATGAGGATGGAGATGGCTGTGGCCATGCAGCCTCTGTGGTGCAGTCAGGAGCCAAGGGAGTCCCAGCACAGGCAGTGCCTTCAGCGACTGTGTCCAGCTCCAGAACATGGCACACAGACCTGGAGACTGATAACAGGGTCCATCAGCTGTCCCAAACCAGGCAAAGTTAATGAATCAGGGCCAGGGGACATCCAGGAGTAGCAGGAGAACAAGGGCACCGGTGACAAGGCTTGACACGAAGCTCCATGGTCCACTCAGGAGATGGGGCTGAGGGCAAACCTGCGGCACAAGTCAGGGGTTCACCTGGGAGCCATGGCTAGACATGTGCTAGCTCCAGGATGGATGTAGGAGTCAGGACTGGGAAAAAACTGCCTCCAGCATAGGTCTACAATCCACCCAGGAGGCAGCTCTTGGTTTTCCACCCCCTGATGCCTTCAGAAGCTCCACATGCCATTCCTTTGCCCCTTCATGGCGTTTCCTGACGATTTCACACTTTTACACCGCCATTCACGCCCCATTCATACCGCGTGTAATGTTTGCATGTCCAATCCCCATGGCTGTAGTGCCACGCCAGAGGAGCACTCTTGACCTGGCCAGGTTGTAAACAATTCAGTGTGAACTGCTTCAGTCGTCATCAGGAAGGTCACCAAAAGCTGGTGCAGACCGAAAGCAGCAGTGTAAGATGCTACCTGTGGGAAGCAGATTTTAGCAAACAGGCTGCTGCCTCCTGCGTGAGCTGTGTGTTTTGAGCGTAGCCCCCATATTGAGCACTTCACAGCAGCGTAATCTCACACACAATTTTCTCAGCAAGGTTCTCTGCAGGCCTGAGCTGTATTTACCATGCAGTTAGCATAGTCAAACATTGAAAGCATTATATTTAAACCAATAAAATAGATTCCTGATTATCATCTCCTGGTAAGTCTGGCTTTATGCAGTGTGCTGAGTCTCAGTGCAGGGATTGTGAACTTGGAAATAAAGAACATAAGGTCATTTGGAGCAAAATAGGTTCAGTTAAGCAAATACAAGGGTATTTTCATTCCAATATACTCTCAGCAAATAATTTGGTTTCATATATTTAAGCTTTTATGCATTTTCTTGTTAGCGAAACTTATTTAACCTCTATTCTACAGATATATCTCACATTTCCTAGAATGAGGTTGTAATTTGTGGAGCATATTGTACTAATTTGGTATAACTTTGAGAAATAAAAACATGTGGCATTGTAATGAATGATATAATAATTTCTGACTTTCCTTCAAAAAACTTATCTTATTAACAGTGCTACATTGAAATAGACCACCATTTTATCCCTGGCACAAAAATATAAAGGAAAAGCAATCCATTTTGTCAGAGCATACCTTGGTAAATCTAATTCCATTCCACTAAATGAACAGTGCAAAGAGGATTGGAACTTACCAGGAAGCACTGAAGAAAGGTCAGATTTGTAGCAAGCATAAATCAACATTCTTGCATGGCTTAAGCGGATTTGTGCCCATATATACTAGTCAAGAATCTGGCTCATTAACGACTGGATGAATTACAAATAGAGCATCAAGCAGGAGTTTGAGTCTTAACACCTATTTCCTTGACTTGTTAGCTTAAATCAGATTCTAGATATTCTGAAGACTTTTTGTTCACTGTAGCTGAGGAGCAAGCTAGTGTGGAATTTGGTTAAATTCCCTCCCTTGAAAGCCATCTTTTCAAGCAAGGTCTGTGCAGTTCTTCTAAACAGCTTGAGCACAATGAATTATTGTCAGCTTTTCCAATCCATACATTTCAGATTTTGAAATGTAGCCTTTAGGACAACTTAAATAACACAAAACCAGTTGATTGATTGCCCAAGGTTGTGATGAGTTGCTGATGCTCAGCAGGAGATGATTTGGTGTTGCAGACTCACTCCCTTTTGAAGCACTCTACTCCAGGTAGTGCTCTGTGAATGTTTAAAGAGCTGCAGCACACAGGAATTGAGCAGAGGAGGAGTACAGGGAGGAGCAAGCCCATGCCAGGATTTGTGCAGAATTGCAGGAGACTGAAAAATCATCTTCAGAGGGTTTTACATTCGACATGGCTGTGCCAAGCTTTTCTTGGAGCAGGCATCCCACAAGCATTTCTGGATGGCCTAAGCCAGCACAGCTGCTGGGAGAAGAAACCTCTGCTCAGCCTGTATCTCTGGCTTATTTTTGCTGGCATCAGGATTTGTAGAATTGCACAATAAAGCTGACCGGGAACCATCCAGCTGGAAGCAAACCTAACAACAAGTTCGTTCCCCCGAGGCCACGGCTTTCAGCAGTGCAGCCAGACTTGTTCATTGAACTCTGCTCTCCCAGCGGGCTGCAGAAGGAGGTTAAGGTCACTGCTTTGCAGAAGGACACCTACCTGCCATTTTCACTGTCAGACTGGCTCAAGTGCAGCTGGGACAATGCATTCCAGGCCTGGCAGACTTCCTTGGCCAGCAGCAGGGTGTGAAGGAGGAGGGAGAGGGACACGCAGGAGAGAAACCTGGACGGTAGGGAATGCCTCTGCTGATCAAAGATAGAGGAGGTCATCGAGCACTTCACCTTTGGGATCTTTGCCAGGCCCTGGCAAAGTCGGACTTGGTTTGTGAAACCCAAAAACTGCTCACAGATTTTTTTCCCCCGGGTATCAACTGATGAATAATGAATGCTTTTATGCTGTGCCATTCTCTCAATTTCCGTTGTTGTTACTAAAGTTGTCTGACTTAGACAGGTTTTGTTCTGTCACCTTGGTGTCTGTAGCCAGATCCTCTAGGAAAGTCAAACTCCTGGATATCATTCACTGCCACAGGGAATGAAAAATCACAGTGGTTACTGCATACTGCTAAAAGTGAAGAAAACCTCTGAAAAGAAACACCATTATTGATCAAAAAGGTAAATTTTAACTCAGAAAAGTGCTTTGAAAGTGCATTTGAAAGAGTGTGCATATTAAGGAGCAGACTAGCCTAGCTGCAAGATTGTGCTATTTTATCTCAAAAACTTCAAGGCAGGTCTGTGGCTTGAAGGGAAACTGTGTGGAGAAGCAGCAGCCACTTCAACTAGCTGTGTTGATAAGCAACTAGGAACTCCCTCATGGCATCCCTTGCCCACCTGGTCTTTTAGATGAATCAAAGAGCAGAGGCCACTTCCACTTCCAGATGTAAAATCTCTCTTTCCCACAACCATAGGAGTTTTAGTCTTCACATGTGTCTTAGCTAAATGCTCTTACTAATTCTGTTCCACTCATATAAATTCCCTGGCAGTTTTCAGTTCAGTTAGTTAAATAAACCATAATTTCCTGCCTGAAATGTCAACTATTGTGGCCCAGGGTTCCCTAAGGGTCTCGCTGCCTTTAGATCAGCTGCTTCACAATCTGAGCACATTCACCTCCTTCTTTACAGCATTTTCTCTGCTTGCTTTTAACATGAGGACTTCCCCCACACAGGAAATCCAAGTTTTAAAAGTAAAGATAATAGAGAAGTCGTTCTCTTCAGCATCAAAGGGATTACAGGAAGCAGTGTAACTATGGCACTGAATTCTAGATCCAGCAAGATCCAGTTCATGTCACTCAAAGGAGACATCCTTTGGGATGAGGGGGGCATTTCAAATGGCTGAGGGACATTGCAAAGTTATGAGTTAAGATTTGCACTCCCTCTTGGAAGTTGGAAGCCTCCACCATGTTACATCATCAGTTTTGGCCTGTATTCCCAGGCTGCCTCCCTATATGGGTTTCTGGATGTCTGCTTTTAGGTAAATAACCCCAAAACCTTCTGAAGATCTCTGGACTTTCCTCTACAGGTGAGGAGGTCAGGGCTTCCTTATCAGGCAAACTGCTGACCCAACAACAAGGTGCAAAGAGCTGCAAATTTGGAAGCTGCAGTTACAATTTTAACTCTTTCCTGAGAGTTAGCTTGCTAAAGGTGGGGATGCGTACCCTCCTTCCTAGGAAAGGAACAGCCGAGGTAACTGTCTCTCCTATTCATTGCAAATACTACTCAGCACTCAAATAAATAAATGCAGCTTTCTACCGAAGTGCTCCTGAAGCTGCTGGGCAGTGGGACAAAGGAGCTGATACCTTTTGGGTCGAGTGCTAGAAAAATGCAGTGTCTGACACAGACTTTTCACTCTCAAAGCAGCTCCCAGTGTGGTTGTTCAGTAGCTCAGAGCTCAGCCAGGCTGCAGGTGCCCTCTCTCCCCCCCTCTATTTGGATCCACACAACCTGAGCCTGGGAGCAAAGGCCACGGAGCTGCTGGCATGTTTTGAAATATGATACAGGCAGCAGCAGTAATCCAAACACGTGGCGGTTCTTACGTAATGCAATAGTAACACTGCACGCCAGAAGCAACAAGGTCTCCTTCTTACACAGGAGAATGAGAGACTCTTGGACATTTTTCCAAATGCTCATATACATGAAGATTCCAGGCAATGGCTGTGCTATGGAGGGACCTGCAAAGTGCTTGGGGCCCTAGATATAAAGCTGGGCAGCTCCCCATCCACCTGTGTGGTAGGATAGGAAGGTCTCACCCCCAGAGAAATCACCAGGCCTGGGTGTTGCCAGAATGGTCCCTGCCTGCTCCTCACCCCCAGGTCCTTTCTTGAATGGGCTGACAACATGTTCAGAATTAAAGGTCATATCCCAACGTCCTTAGTGAGGCAAAGCTCCTGGCCAGGTGTGTGTTTCACAACCTAGACCACACTGGGTAACCAGTTTGTAGTGAGAGACCTCCCCAATTTCTGCAGAGCTACCTGAACAATACCTGACTGAAATCCTGGGAGGTGCACAAAGATGACCTTCCTGATGCCTGCTCAGTATAAACCCTTGTCACAAAGTTTTCCCAAAACCCACACAAAAGAGCAAGCCACTGGATCTTCTAATTTATGCTTTTTGAATCTAAACCAGTGAGAAGCTCCTGACGTGCAGAGCAGAAGATCTTCACAGGGCTGGGGAGCTCTCTGGGCCTGGCCATGCCTTGTCCTGCACTGCTCAGGGGAAGGGAGCTGTTGCTCTTTCTTGGCCGGTTTCTAGAAGAATTCAGTTTTCTCTACCTCACCCTAGTTGTCTTCAATTTTATGTCACCTCCTGGCAGTTGTGAGCTGCTGTGATATTAAAGAAAACACATTGCAGTAACAGCACCAACTTTCTTTCCAAGCTTGAGTTTTAAAGAAGGTTTCCTGCTTCTTGAATCTTCCATGTCAAAAAAACCCCACCAAAATACACTTAGAAGCCTTATCACTTTTGCTTGCAGAGAAAAAGATTTGAGGTCTTACACTGCTGTGTAAATGAACATTATAGAATACAAACTTGGTACTAGTTCTACTGGCACTGAAATTTAAGTCTGTATCATGGGGGAGACACAGCTTGAGAAGTACCTGTAAGTACTTAGGGAAAATATTTATTTTTATTTGGAATAAAAGGAAAATTTTACCACCAGGCTTTGTGACAGAGAAATTTGTTTCTAGAACTAAAACTGTGGTATGGACTTGCTATAGTCATCTCTTCTCATGTGATGCCTAGAAAGGCTGATCTGGAACAGAGACTAGACAGAGCTAAATGGACAAAATAGGTATTTATTGAAAGGCCTTAAAAGGATACACCTTAGGCAGCACAAGAGCCTGGCCAGGGCTACACCCAGGTTGAATCCAAGATGGATCCTGGTCACAAGTTTTTACACTCTTATAAGTTTGGCTTCACCTACATATGGGGTTCAGTTGTCCAATTACAGCTCCAGGTCATGAAGTCTCAACCCCCTGGCCTGCCCCCTTCTTTTCATCATAGTTTGTGCTTTTTGGTAATGGTTGTCCTTGATTCTCTAGCTGGGAAGGGATGGTTTTGTTTAACTACGCTGTGAAGAGAAATCACTAACACCTAATATGAAGTTTCAGAGTAACATACCAGGCAGCAGAGAATCTGAAAAATATAAAAGCTAAAACCCAAGGCATCATATCCATCTTTTTACCTGAAATTTGGGGAAGAAAATCACTTACAATTCAGCTGGGCTATGTTCAAGCATTTGCTGAAAATGCCTGGGGAAAATTCACAACTCTGACATTTAATGAGCACAGCCAATGGCTCTAAGTTTGACTGGCTGCCAAATTGATATGTCTGTGTATCCCAATAGTGGCTGTTATATCTCATTTGGGTTTGTTTTTTTTTTTTTCCTCTGATCTCTGTTAATTGATTTTTAGCCAGTTTGTTTGGCAATTGTGCTGAAGCACTGCAAAGTGGACACAAGATAGGAACAATGCTAAGCAACCAGATGTAAAAAGACTGGAGAAACAAGAAAGCATATTTGTTTTTTGCTGTTTAAACACGATTTACCAGCTGGGAAACTGTCTTGCAGGACATACTGCGGTTTCATTAAACTAATCCAGAGCACAAACACATCGCCCAATGTGGCCTTGCAAACACGCCTCCTGCAAATACGCCTGCATGCAGGAAGTGATACAGCAGGAATGGATTAGGTGACAGTCACTGGAGACACAGATGGGAACAAAGGACTGTCTAGGAGGACTGGGACATTATGGGACATAGATCAATTCCAGGTAGAGCTACATTTCCCCACGTGTAAGGGATCTGCATCCACCTGTCAGCAGCTGCTCTGAGATCCTGTGGTGTCACTGGAGCATTGGCAGACCCAGGTCAGAGCTGGATGAAGAGAGAGAAGGGAAAAGTGCCAGAAAAGAGGTGCTGAAGACAGGACTTTGGCTGATCACCTGGAGTATTGCATAAATGCCAAATTTATGCCATAAGCACAAAATTGGAGGCCCTAAATACAAAATTAAGACCCTAAGTACAGGCAGCAAAAAACCCTAAAGCCCTGATGTGGTGGATCATGACAGATACTGCAGTATTCAAAATGGAGTTGCAGAGCCTGGCTCTTCTCTGCCTTACTGTCAGGCTGTCAGAGAGTTCTGCCTGGCTGGCCTCCCCTACAGTAGCAAAAAAACTTCTGCCTCCCCCCAGTGATGAGAAAGATGGGGGCTGTCAGAGAGCAAGGAAACACAGGCTACCCTCTGCACTGCTGTTGGTTTTACTGATGAAGTTACTTGGACAAGTAACTTCAGCTCAACATCACTTGAAAAAACTCAGAGAAGATCATTAATGGCAGAGGTCTCTGCTGCATCCCCTTCCTACTGCATGGCATTCTTCCAGCCTGTAAATGTTGCCTTTTCTTGCCAAATCCAAACCCTTTATGCTTTCTGTATGAAAGCTTCTCCTTTTCCTGGTCTGAGAAAAAGAATGTGCCAAGCAGAACAGTATAAATTGTGTCACTACGTGGGATAATGTCCTCCAGACCTGCCAGTGAGGAAACTGCTCCTAGTTACAGTATTAGACAGCAGCTCCTGAAGCAGCAGGTACCTGACTCTGCTTTGGCCTCTCCTGTGTCTACTTTGACACATGTCCAAGATTAAACACCTCCACTGCCACTATTTTAGCCCTTCCCTTACTTCTTCAGCCTTATCCCCACCTCCTGAAGCTGTGCTATCCCTCTTGGCCCAACACCCTTGCTCAGTGGCTGCTCTCCTGCCTCTTCCAGGCCTCCTCTTCAGCTCAGTTATCCAGAGGAGAGCAAGGAGGGAGCCAGGATAACATTGTCCCTGCCCCTGCCAGCCCAACTGGAAAGGTCCCTGGCTGCTTACTGAGATGCTCCCAGGGCAGTGCCCTCTGCTCAGGGTGCCCATTGCAGACCCACCTGGAGCTCCCCTGACCCAGCAAGGTGGGACAAACCCTGTGCAACAGAGCCCTGGGTTCAAGGGCTTAGGTGAGGTTACTTCCACCATCACTGAGTTAATAGATTTAATAGAGTTAATATTTAGAGTTAATAGATTTTCTCCAGTGCTGTTTTATACTTGATCATCAGAAAATTTTAGGGATAAAAATGGCTATTTCTCCACCCTTGGAAAGGAGAGGATCTTTACTTTGCTTTGTAGGATTTATTTCTAGGCTTGTGACTTTGCAAGAAAAAAAATCGATCAAAATCGCATCGTTCTGATTCCCGTCACATCCTTTTTGTTCTTTTCCCTCTTGACTTTCCAGGCTGCTATTTTAATAACTGTTTGCAGTTGAAGTCACTGCCATGCCACACTGAAAAGGCTGAAATACTAGCTTTCCTGAGGGAAAATATTTCCCCACACATCCCTATGGGAGAGATCAGAGTTCAGCCATGTGTCCAGCAGCTCAGGACGATTCTTGGAGATCCTTCATCTTGTCTCCTTCCCCGTGTTGCTCTGGACATGGTAATTCACAACCACAGCAGACTTCCATGCCTCCAAATACAGGAATGTGATGAAGTACAGGGGCTTCAAAGAGCTGAGGTACAGGGCAATATGGTGGTTAAAGGCTGCTCTGTGTTTTACATTTCTGTGGTCTATTTTTAGCAGCTGTGGTTGCTGTGTATCACAACCCTAAGTCACCTTTGAACTTAGAGTCACAAATATGAAACTGAAAAACAAATTAATTGGATCCACAGACTGGCCAGAAAGGAATCCTCTCTTAATATTTATGACCAAATAAACATAAACAACTGTAAAAATGTCATTTTGTTCTCTGTGGCTAAACAGAGGCCTCCTCTGCTGCTGATCTTTCAGCTGTACAGTAAAACGTGCCAGCATCTGTGCTGTGAGTAGTTGTTGCTGGGACTTTGAGATTTTTTAGGTCAGCCCCACAAAAATGCTATGGCTGTTACAAAGTGCTAGGGCTGACTGCCAGGCTTTGCACCTCTTCTTTTATTCTTGAACCCTTTTTTCACTTAAATCATTGTTATGTCAGTGCACCTGTGTTGAAATTAGTTGCTTGAGCATAGTTGCTCCTGATTTGCATCAGTGGAAGTCAGAAGAGCATCAGTCCACTCGTGCTCTGTTTTCTTGGCCAGTATGAAAGAGAGTCAACCCAAACCAACAAACTTCTCCAGCTGGTGAGGCAATTCAGTATCTCATTGTATCTGTTCCTTTTGTTCTTTGCTGTCTGTGCATGCAGAGAGGCTTTTTCCCACGTTTGCTATTTGATTCCATGTTTTCTCATGCCCAGTCTGTCTGACAGCCTTTACTTTTCAGTTACTCTTTTCAAAAATGGCTCCAACCCCTCTCTTTTGCCATCTCAGAGAAAAGGCACAACTGCATTATTGTACCGAGTGAATGCATTTTCTCATACATGTAGCTGAATGGGAGATTATTTAAATATCTTAAATACTCTCCTAATTGGAATAATGACGTGCTAGGAATGGGAGTGCAAGGAGGATTTATATTCAGGCTCCTGAATTTTAGTGAATGAGTAATCAACACTCCATTACTTCCTACAAGGTTAAACAATTTCTTTTAAAGCAAATGGTTACTGTAAAACACCCTTTGACTGCACTAAAACAAACAAACAGAAACCCAAATATGGGTATTCCTGGTGAACTTTAGATCATATGAGAGCTTTGTGGATCCCTTGGCAAAGGAGAAGCAGACTTGAAATGCTGTTGGCTGATGCCTCAGGGCTGCCCACCAGCCTCTGCTCTGTGCTTGCCCCATTGATCCTGTCACTCCTCACCTTGTGCTATCCTGGTGCTGGTGTCAACATCTGCACTCCAAAGCCAATGCTCTGAGCCAGATCTGGAGGCAATTTGGGTTAAAAAGTAACCCAGCAAAGTATGTTTGCTTGTCTGTGTGTGACTGTTTGAAAGGCTCCATTTCCCCATGTGATTGATGCAAAGGCTGTACCAAGGTCTGTGATGGCAGGAGGGCAGGCAGGAGCAAGGGAAAAATGGAACAAGCTCAGAAGCTGGGGAGGAAAATATCTCTGACTGGTATTGCTGCCAAATGTTGTATCTTCTGCAGTTGCCGTGGTGCCTGTAGCGTGTACCTTAGCAAGGCTGGCCTGTCTTTACAGCTTTGCTTATTCTAATCAACAGGTTGGTCATTTTCTTGGTCAGTTTATTGCTGTAAAGTCAACTCTATGCAGTTACTCAGAAGTCAGTGTGTAGTGGTCCAATGTAATCTATTTTATATACGAGATCTAATTTTCCTGTCATCCTGCATATTCACAATAATTACAAAACACTCATAATCATTTACCTAGAAGAGCCTTTAAGCAGTTCTAAGTGATTAAGCATTGTTGCCACTACACTCTTTTGCATCCTCCAGTACTATGCATTACTTTTCATTGTTTCTTTCCTGCCAATTGTTTCTGTAGTTAATTTCATTTGGCTTGATCTGAAGCCCACGGAGGTGAATGCACAGTCTATCATTAACTTGAACAGGCTGGTGATCAGACCTGCTGCAAATGCTTTTATAGGCACAGGTCAAGGACTTGAAATGCAGAACACCTGTTCTCCTCTGTGTTCCTATTGCTATTTCAGCTTGCTCCGTCAAGTATTTATGCAGAAATGCAAACTCTCCTAGGCACAACACTGGGAAGTAGAGGTCAACACTACATTTATTACAGCTGTTCTTACAAATGCCATCCACAGCACAGGTTGCCCTGTGCCTCACTCAAGCACCCAGCAAGAGACAGATGGAGAGAGGCAAACAGGCAGTTTGTGGCAGAACTGAGGCTTAAAACCAGGTAACATTAACTGCAAGTTTAGTGTCTGTTCTCCCTGCTCCCAGTTATGCCTCTTGTTTTGCTGAGGCACAACAGCACATGTACCTGTGCAATATTCTCTAATCCTGTCTGCCTGATAAAGACACAGGAGGCAGAATATTAATCCAAAAAGAAGGGCTGACTCTGGGGTGTTTCTATCAAGCCTGGTGCTGTTTGCTTGCACAGCAGTAATTATGGACTCCGCCACAGACAGCATGAATGAGTCTTTCAAGTGTCTCCCTGATAAGAGATCATGTGCACATGTCTCACAGAGCTCAAAGTTTCCTAATCCTTTTCCCATTCCACTTTTCAGCATTATCAGGTGCATTGCAATACCCACCCTTGGAGGAGAGGCTTGAGCTGAAGGGATGTTTGCTGCCCAGTTTGCCCAGTCCTGCTTGAAAGCAGCCATCCATGACCAAGGGAGTAAAAACATGAAAATTCTAGCTCAACTGGAAGCGAATCCTTGTTCTCACTAATTACTCAAAACAAAGCACGAGCATTAGTGCACTGTCTGCTGGAACAGATACCATGATCTCATGTTATGGGAGTTAACTACAAAGTTAGCTTAACTGCTAAAAGAGTTGTATTTTTTTTCATGGCGGCATAATGAACACACGTGAGTTATCATGAAGTGAAAAACAGACACTCAGCAGCAGACCCTGAAGTCAGCAGTTCTGGACAGACATCTGAGCTGATCTCAGCAAAACCACATTGTCATCTTCTGACTGTTTCCACCTCCTGAAAACAAATGAACGTTAACCCTCCAGAAGCTTTAAAAACTAAAAGCCTTTTTAAAAAATTAAACCCTATTTTTCGAAATTAAGATGTCTTAAATCTCTTCTTTAAGTTTCTCAAACATTTGTAATTCACCCATTGATCTAAATGTAGATTCAGTTATTTATGCTGGATTTACTGTGCATTATGGTCTGGCCACTTGCTGACTCTCTCTCAGAGGCTGCATGAACTCTGGGGACAGAGAGAGCTTCCTCTGTGCCAAACAGGAAAAATTTAAAACTGTTTATCTGATATGACAGTATTGATAATCATGCAGAGAAGCACTTTGGACTTCTCCTAAAGGGTAGGATGATCTTCATTATCTTCTGTTTGCATTTGTTTTTTCTCCATGGAAGAGAGATTAGGACACAGCCAGCTTAGCTCCGTGTTTAGCAAGAATATAGGAGATGATAACTGCAAGGACACATTATTTACTTGATCAATAAGAGTGACTTTGGAATGCAGTCTAACTTGCTTTCTGAGTAATTGTATTAGACTTCAGTTCCCAAATGCTGCCTAACTTTCAACTGTGAAAATAGAAATGTTTAAATTACTTGCCTCCTACAGCTGGTTAGTAATAGGGATAGAAATTTGTAGGCATCATCCAGATCTTCCTTTGTAAAATAATTTTCCTTCTTTCACTAAAAATCTTCAATAGTCTAAATAAAAATCCCAGTGTAACCACCTCTGTCTTGCAGAAGGTGAGGCACAGGAGGAGCAGAAGATCACACAGATTGTGCAAGGTACAACTGTTGTATTTTTTCCCATGAAATGAAAAGTGCTTGCTAAAAAGCAATTCTCTAGTAAGGCAGTCAGTCACTCCAAGAAGGGAGCCACCAGTAACCAGATTTTTAAGTTGCTCAGAGCCTGAAATTGTTTTCCAAAGACATCAGGTAATGTCAGCTTTGCCTACTTCTGATCTTGTTTCTAACGTTCCTCTGTATTTCACCCACAGACAAATGTTTGAAGCTTGGACATTTTTAAGGGATAGCTCTAGAGGAGCTGGAAAAAATCCCAAATGACTTTAAAATATTTCCATACTTGAAAGAACAAAAAATAATGATTGAATTACCTCATATCCCCAGGTTCCTAGAACAGAGTCTTTACGGAACAAACGTGACCTTGCTGTCCTTCCTCTGCCTGCTGCTGTGGGAGTGTGAGGTGGGTTGGGAGGCAGCCCAACAGCCTGGTGCCAGCCTGGTACTACCACACTTCTCTCAGCCTAAAACCTCTTCTTGCCTCCTCTCTCTGCTCTTGGCACCTGTGCTAAAGCCCTGGTGCAGGTGGAAAGGACAGGTGCCAGAACCAGCATCTCCCCTTCAGGGCACTCATGCCCTCTATTTGCAGCACTCGTCCGTCCTGTGCAGATGTGGGAGCCACAAACTAGAAAGTGCTTTGAAGTCTAATGGCTTGGTAGCACAGTGAAATGTTAAAAAGACCACTCAGTCCGTCGGGGGAAAATCCTTTCTTTGAGGCTGCTATCACAGGTATTTATGGTAAAGAAATGCTGGCCCAGATTCAAGGCTATACCTTCCAGATTGGCAGCTTAAAACAGGTAAAGCACAGGGGCAGCATGGCTGACCAAGGAGCTCCTCCCAAGCTTATCTACTGCAGTACCCAGGACATTCACAGAGAGAAAAAAATGCTATTCCAGGTAAGGGGGAAATGCTAATAAATATCCTAAGCACCTCTCCAGTCTCTCCTTTCCTGGTGTGTTGGCATACTGGTAGTGTCTGAAAGGAATCAAACAGGGATCCTGCCTCACTTCTCTTTTCTGAACATCCTTCTGATCAGAATGAGCAATGAGTTGATCCAGATGGCTGGATGGGTTCATGTCTGTCTGAACTCACCTGCTGAAAACTGCCACCATGCAGTTCTGGCTGGGTGAGATGGAAGTCACCACGCTGGGAGCAGGAGTTGGCAGGCTGGGGCATGATGTGACCAGCAGCGCTGAACTGCACTGCTGGCAAAATGCACAGGGCCTGACAGCCCAGGAGAAGAGAAAACCCCAGGGGAAAGAAAGCAAAACAGACCAAAAATAACTGCAAGTGGAAGGGGCGTGCAAAGGCTCCCTTACATGGGCTGGTAGCTGCTGGCTCATGCCTTCATCCAAGGGCACCTGGGGCTCACCAGGTCCTTTTCACCAGTGATTTTGTCCTCCCCAGCAGCCCCTGGCTGTGTCATACAGTTTCTTGCCTCCCCTTGCCATGGAGACAATGTGTTGGTCTTGGGCAAGGGACAGCCTCTGAGGTTTGGGCTGGGGGTTGTCCCTGTGCTCCAGAGCAGGGTCTGCACCATAATTCTGCACATGAGCAGGCACCTCCACATTGCAATGGCACCTTCCCATGTGGACTCACTCATGGTTCTCCCTGGGCTTCTTGTAGGCTCCTAGCAGAGCTGGGGGATCCATGGCAAGATGCTGACACAGCAAATGGGAGAGGATGGTGGAAAGGCTTGAGAGGTGCAAGGAACCCAGCATGGCCACGTGATAACAGACTAGCAGTAAATTTGTTGGAAAAATCAGGTCCAGCTACTTGCTTCTACTGGTTTTACTGGGTCAGATCTTGATGCGGTTGTAATATTCTGCTCCTCCATTTCCTTGTCTTAAACATGAATATTTTGTTTCAGGACATGAAAAGGGAATGGGCTTTGGGTGCTGAAATTTAAGAAAGAAGGAAACACTGTGCCTTGTCTTTCTGGTTCTTTGTAATTACGTGGCTTTCTGGGTCTTCCCTGGGGGACTCTTCACTTCCTTCTGCCAATTGTATACAGAAATTATTTACTCTGATTCATATCCTGGACCCTGGCACCTGCTAATTAGGTGTCCATAAGGGCTGCAAGTGGGTACATCCTACGTAGTGCTTCCAGAACTTATCCCAGGAACGTAGTTAAGTGAGGATTTCCTTTAGTGCCAAAGTTCACCCAAAACCCTCCCTCCTTCATTTCTCTACCTCAGGCTACTCATTGCGCTGCTCTTGGACTTCTCCATCCCGCAAGTTTTTCTTTTTAGTACAGCAGAGCTCCATAGAGATTTAGATGGGCACAATCATGAAATCAAGGTAAGAAGCAGGAACAGCAAGGAGAGGAGTGTCTGTCCTCACTGAGTCTCTGCAAAGGACTTTCATGTTCCAGTGATGTCTCCTGGGCTCCTGTATCTAAGCTTTGGCAAGATTGTAGAGAACAAAACAATTTAGAGAATGTTTCTTAAGTGTTTAATGCTCTCAGAAGAACCTGTCTGAGCCATACACAATTTTATTGCACACCCTGTGGCTGTCCCCAGTGGGCCATGTAGTCCAGGGGGGGGAGTCAGACCACTCTGTGTTACTTGGACACTGGTTTTTGTTCCTCTCAAATTATTTCCTGCTGACTTAACAGCTCTTGTGATTCCTGCCTGTATCTGTGGAAAAACCAGCTGCTGATTCAGCTGTGGCTCTCTCAGGAAGGGGAACCTGAGTTTGGGTTTTGAGGAGGCAGGCCAGCATCCAGGAGCCTTCGCCTGTTCCCAGGGGAACCCCAGAGCCAGGAATGAAGATGAAGCACAAGTTTTGGTTTCAATTCACTTTTTAAAACTAGTGCCTTTTCAAAAACCAGTTTCCATAGTGACAGGGAACTGTAGCACCATTGTGAAGGTCCAAAAAGCCCTGGCTGAGTATTAGCCAGAAATTCAGCAGTGTGACCAGTTCCTGAGCAGCCTTCCCCAGCCCCTGCTGTGTTCACAGCAGGGCTCTGTTTCAAACACCTTCCTGCCCACCAGCCACACTTTTAGCTGCCTGTGGGCTGTGCTACTCCTGAGCACTAGGGCTTAATCACAGGTAAAATGATGTTTGTCCAAAAAAGGAATATACTTTGGCTGCATTTAGCCCTTTCATATAAAGGGAAAAGCTAGATTTGAAGACAGCTTTCACCCATTGTTTCCTTTTGCAGAATGGTGCAGAAACCATGAAATGTGCTCACGATCATCCATTGAGTCAGCAGAGGGGCCCGGCTGGAAGCCCAGGTCCTATTTTAATTCTTATTTATTAGAACATGCTGCCTTTCACCTTCCTTTTTGCTATCTGTCTGTGCGGATACTTCTATCCATGCTATAATCCAGACCTCCCAAAAGGGCCTAGGAACCCTCACACAATCACACTGTTGTCCTCGTCCCCACCACAACACACAAGAAGCGTGCTAGAGAGAACATCCTCCCTGCTGGGCTCAGTGCCAGGTGGTGGAGGTGATGGACACCACCACTTCCTCACGGAGCTCCTTTGCCCTCATCCTTCATTATCTGCTGGATTATGTTGCAGTCTGTAGTATGCAAAGAAACACAACCACAGCACTCTTACAAGTGAAGTCTCAGGTAAAGTTACAGGCACCTGTCCAGTGGTTGTGTTACCTGTGGCTTTTGGGTGGTGTGCGTTATGCGTGTGTAGGAGGCAGAGAAAAGTGTGGTTGTGCTATTCATACAAATCTCAGGAAGGCTTTCAGTAGGTCTGGACTTAACGCCTTTCCTCAGGAATAGCTGGGACTGTGGGGGACTGTGGGCTTCAGTGAGGGTGTCTGTGGCCTGTGTGCCACCCAGAGTGCAGAGCCAGCCTGCCAGGCAGGGTGAAGATGTCTGCCCAAGGGACACAGGGATGTAACAGCCCCGGCAGGAACCACTGTGCATGTGGCAATTCCAAAACAGAACCCGGGCACAGAAGGCAGGGCACCAGCCTAACTCAAAGCATGCCCCAGACACCTCCTCCCTTTATCCCTTATTATCCCTTTCAGTTTTATGATAAACTGTAATTTTTCTCAAACATTTAACAATCATTATTCCCTTCCTACTCCTCCTATTTTTGCCTGCGTATCCATGCGACACTTTTGGAGCTGAGATCACACGTAAGAAAACAGAGTGAAAATGGCAACTAACGTAGTTTTTGTGAGAGAAGAATGTTTTGCATGTTGTTTCCTGTTAAACCATTGGAAATGGCATACCCAAACCAGAAATTGTCCTTCTGGTGCAAGACCTTAACTCAGATGAAAAAGGCCAAGTTCTGCAGGAAAGACAAAAGAAAGAGAGGCATATTTGGACCAGTTTTTATGCCAGTATTTTCAATGTGAGGGTAGATGCACCAAGCTAAGGGTTTGTCTATGCTAAGGCTGCCAGTGGAGCCCCAGAAGAGGCCAAGAGGCCAGACATATTTGCTTTGTATTTCCCAGCTTCCAGCAACCAGCAGTTCAGGGAACTCATCAGGCAGAGGTGAAACCGTGTCTATATGGCCAGGACAAGCTGAATAAAATGAGAACTATGTTTGTCTTGAAAATTAATCCTCAGGATTCACCAAAGCTTGAGAAGTGCACCACTCTGCCTGTCTTGTGATTGCAAGTGAAGGCACTGTTTTAAGAAGGTACTTCCTGCAGGATACAAATTTTTCCCTTGCTTCCTTGAGACCTTCAAGTGACCCCACTAAATTGTTAAAATTGCATTAGAAAGTGGCTGCTGGGAACATGTGCAATAAATAGCTGCTAAGATCAATGGCAGTCTTACTGATTTAAAATCAATGTATTGCTTGCTGACGGTGCTGGCAGTGCTTTCCTCTGGGAAATGTAACAGTGATTGGCTTTAAACAAACACAGTGGTAAAAAACTTTATCTGAACTAATTAGTGACTCAGACTCATTTTAGAGTAACCCAGAAAATGCCTGCTGCCCACAGACAAGACTTGGAAGGGATCAATGCCTTTGGATATTGCCATTTACAGTGAGACACTGGAAAGCATCCTGGAACAGAGCAGAACAACTGAAAATGCCCTCTGAAAATTAGATACTTAGGGTACCTAGACCATGGTCTAAAAGCTACCAGTCACTTTTGAAAACATGACATGAACAGCATTAGGTTACTATGGCTCTAATGACCACCACCCACCCTTTCCAGGCCAATTCCTTGTTCCCCTCCCAGCTTCTGGCTGGCCTTCATCCCATGTGACACCATGCATTCATGACAGAAATAAGCCCACCAAAACCTAAAGTGCCACCACAAGTTGGTTTCATCCACCAGCAAGTAGCTTTGGGCTGAGTGGGGATCCTCTCCATCTTTTTCTTTAAAGGCTCTCTCCTGCCACGAGTAGTTTTTTCTCAGAGGCTCAGCTAGATTGCTTTAATGAAAATAGACATGAAAGCATTTGCCCTACCTACATTCTGTTTTGTAACCTAACCATTTAATTGCATCATGTTTTTTCCTATAAATCATCTGATGATGATTCCCAGGACAAGCCTTTACCTCTTTACTTCAGCTGTTACCACATTCTGCTTGTAGATATCACTAAATCACGAGGGGATTGGTCACTAGATAAATCAGAGCTCTTTTTGATGGGTTTCTAACCTGGGACATAGGACACCTGAGTGAGAAACAGAAACTGTAACCACATCAGAACTCTGCAGTCCATGCCTACAGACTGTGTGAAAAAATAGATTGAATACACAGAACTGTCTTTGAAAACCAGTGATCAAGAGGTTGAGGGCTTATAAGTAAAATCTAGGGGCAAGCCAAAAAAGGAAAACTCATGTTTGGTCTTCCTGCAGAGCACCAGAGCAAGGGAAGCTGTTGATGAAGTTTTCTTACTTTGACTACAGGAAACACTGTGCTCCCATGTTCTGGTCCTGCTGGGGCACTCCTTGATATCTCTTGGAAAAGCAGCACAGTAAGCTGTAAGCAATCCAGGAGACTCTTGGAGGGTGTTGAGGATGATTTCTTAATCCAGGTGACAAACAGCTTGACCAGAGGAGAAGCATTACCAGTCCTGTTGCTTACCAATAGGGATGAGCTATTAGAGATGACAAAACTGGTGAAGGCTCAGACTGCAGCCATCCTGCCCTGGTGGAATTCAGTCTTGAACACCTCTCGTGTGAAGAAAGGCTGAGAGAGTTGGGGTTCTTCAGCCTGGAGAAGAGAAGGCTTCAGGGAGACCTTATTGCTGTCCTTTAGTTTACAAGAAATATGGAGAAAGACTTTTTACTGAGGCCTTTAGTGATAAGAGAAAGGGCAGTGGTTTTAAACCAAAAGAGGGTGGACTTAAATAGAATATACAGAGGATTTTTTTTTTATGATTAGAATGGTTATGAGAAGTTGTGGATGCCCCATGATGGAAGTATTTGAAGTCAGGAAAGATGGGGCTTTGAGCAACCTCATGTAGTGGAAAGTTCCCTCCCCACAGCAGGGGCTTTGACTGGATGATCTTTAAAGGTCCCTCCCAACGCAAGTAATTCTATGGTTCTATGATAAACTGTAAACATTTTAGATTTTGTGATTTACTTCCATGATGAATGGAATTTTTTTTTAATGGGGACTATTTTTCCTTCCCTATTAATGTTTGTTTTATAAGATTATAATGTTTGATTATAAGATTATATTTGTTTTGATGGTGATTAGGGTACAAACCAATAAAAACAAGGAAAATCCCATAATGGACCTGCACTCTGGATCCTCCTTAGCTACATATACACATGCTCATCCCCAGAAATACTAACTTTTCCATAATCATGGACACACACACACAGAGCATTTACTAAGCCCAAACAGCAAAGTGGTTTTATGCCTGAGAAGAAAACTTTCAAACACATAGCCTATAAATAGATGATATGCTGCCTTTCTGGTTCAGTAAATAGCCTGAAAAAGTGCTCTCAGGAGACATGAATTTGCAGTGTCCCCCCTCTATTTCACTGAGAGGTTAATTCTGCTGTCTAAATTTAATACTTTATTGTCAGTATGGAAATTGCCATCACAAGGGAAGCAATTGCACTTTCTGCATTTCTTTAGGGATCAGGAAATAAATCTGTAGAGAAAGAAAACAGCCCCATATCTCCTCATGTGCAGAAGGAAGCACCAGGTTACTTGACATGAAAAGCATTGGGAACTTGTGCAATGGCCAGTACACAAACCACCAACAAGCCTAGACAAGTTGGATATGACAAAATAGAAAGCCACACTGGATGTATCCTGCAGACACTGCTGCCCCTGGAACTGGGACGCTGTGCTTGGAGCAGCCAGCAAGGAAATGGCTCAGGAGTATCTCACAGAGATGAATTCAAATAAAACTTTTCCAGCCCTCAATGGTACACTTGTTTCTGGTTTTTGAGTAGTTTAATTCCCAGTCACTTTTGTGTTAATAGTAAATCTGAAAAGTGCAAAACAAAGCATGTGGCTCCATGACCCAGTGGCAGAGCCCATTCCATCAGACCCCTCATTCCAGAGGCACCTGCATGTGAGAAACATTTTGCAGCTTTTCCAGCCATTGCTGGGTGTAGGACAACCTCCTCCCTGTGTAATAAATTGATTTCTCTTGCTGTCTTTCCCCCACCCTGCACACCACAAATATGGCCCAGAAGAAGTATTTTCAAGCACAAACACGCACAGAAGGATTAATGCTTTGTGTTGCTGTACCCAACCCCCATAAATTTATACTCATGTAATTACTGCTGTTTGCCTACTGATAGTGAGTTAAAAATACCTCACACACCCCAAATTAGAACTGGTTTCTATTTTTTGTTAAATTACTGCAGTTGATATAGAAGAAAATGTGATGAGCCACATGACATCCCTCTTGCCTGCACTAGTCAGGACAGGAGACTGCAACACTACCAACAGAAAAACCCCACCAAAAGCATGGCATGCACAGACCAGGACAAATTTGACTGTGTTATGATGGCATCAGTCCTGTATCCCTTTTCCTTTCTTCATCTGATGCTTGGTGTTTCTACAGTGGGAATGGATTTGAGCCAGGATCTTTTCTATCAGAATCTGCATTTAAATGGAATGTAAAATCTTTCTGCAATATCCAGATTCCTAGTTTATATTCCAAGGTACTCCTAACTTAGACTAAACATAAAATATTTCTGTTATTTAGATAAAATGTAAAATCATATGCAAGCCATTTCTGTTCTATCCAAATTCCTAATTTATACTCCAAGGTGTCTCTCACTTACATGGAACTACTTACCATTGATGAAACACTTATTTTTGAAGTCTTTGAAAGAACATAAAATTAATCTAATATTAAACAAACAACAACAAATTTCCAACTTATATTCAGTTCGTAAAATCTTTGTCATATGAGCCATCTCTTTATTACATACAAGTACCACATTTGCCATTTATTTTTAAAAGCTCTATTTTTAAAAGCTTTGTGGAAAGAATTGTCTGGAAATCCCATAAGGTCAGTCAACCCCTTCCCAAGCAAAATTAACGAGACTGAGTTTCCCAGTGCCTGTCTGAGGTGTGGAAGTCAGGACATGCACACAGTTTCCCCTTCACTTCTGATAGACTTCTCCGAGAAAATAACATTGCATGAAAACCCACCCTGAGCTGTTAATGTATTTTGAATTTTGCATGAATAACACAGAGAAATAGCTTATACGTGAGACCAGGCAAAGCTTCAGGTGGCAGCCACTGGAGACAGAAACTGCACTAAAAAAAGAGAACTAACCTAAAGCTGCATTCTTTCAATATCCTCTCAATATCCTCTCACACTTTTTCAGCAGCAGAGAAAATACCAAATGCAAACATGCCCCTGCCCACTGCACAGGCCTGGATCATCACAGAGAGGCTGGGATAAGCAGATGAACATTTGGCTAAGGACCAAGGAACAGATTTTTCTTTTTTTTAAGATATTGAAAAGCCAAGACACAATCAAGGTCCCAGAAGGATTTCCAAAAGCAATTAGGAGCCCAAGTTCTGTCAGTCCATTGGTCCTTCTGAAAATCCTGTATAGTAGCAAATGAACTGCATCACTGAATATCAAAATACCTCTGTGCTCGTCCTGCTTCTGCTAGGGACCTTGATTTCAGAAGGGCAAAGTCTTTATCATGAAAAGGTTAGAAATTTCTTCCCCTTCTTTAGTTCACTTACCTTCCCCCAAAATGGGCAAGCTTATCCTCTTCTTGCTTAATAAAATTGTTACTGCCCTATGAACTATTTTAACTGAAATTGTAGTATCAGCACTCAATCCCCTGGCTATGGCTACCCAGATCTTTGCTTTACAGAGAACAATTTGCTTTCATTTGATTGAGGTTTACCTAGCAGAGATTGCACTGCAATGCATCTGATAGTGCAGAGTTGCAGGGTCTTTTTTTTGGGCAGAGATCCCTCTTGGATTGGTAAGGGACACAAAGGTTGCAGTGTCCATCCTGGTGCCATCAGATGGTGGTGGGCCAAACACTGCCCTCTCTATTTACACATCTCCACTGACAGGAATTGTGCTGCCCATGTGGGACCTTGGGACTGCTGTTCATACACATTTTGTCCTCAGAAATGTGATACCAATCTATTGCACAAAGACTGCAAAAGAATTGCACAGATTTTTTTTTTTTGCTTTATAGAAGAAAGTGTTCCCTCAATGTGATAGATACTGAACACGACTATTGCTCAGGCTGCAAATAGCAAATTACTTAATCATCAACTATTTAAGTACCTGTTTGTTTTGTCATGAAGTGAAACTTGTGAGCAAGATCGTATTACATGTAAAGTGGCTTCTTGCATCCTTAAATATTAATCCTCAAGTAAGAACAAATTAAAGATACTCCCAGGGCCACTTTAGTAAGCCTGAGCTGATGCATCCCACTCTCTCTGTATCCCACATTAAATGTTCTTTGCCTTGTCTTTGTGCCAACACCAACATTTTTGCAGCCTCTGAATGACCTTGGCAGAAGGATGGGGATGGGGATGTGAGCTGGGAGGGACCCAGTCCTGGG
>VXBC01003314.1:207150-339408 GCA_013399945.1 Ploceus nigricollis
CTCACCCCGGCCTCCCCCGGCAGCTGTTGCTCCAGCGGTGCGCCTGCCCGGGCGGCTCTCCGCTACGTCCTCCTCTTGTCATGTGTGTTTTTAAAAACATCCTCGGTGCATCTGCTCTACGTGCACTGCATCTGCTCAGAGCGGAGCTGCCCCAGCTGCCCCGAGCTCGCGTCGCGGCAGTGCCCGGCAGCATCCTCCTGTCCCCGCGGCCTCCCTTGCCCTCGCAGGCACCTCTGCCACGCCAGCCGGAGGTGCTTTGCTGTCCAGGTCCTGGTTTGGGCTGAGGCGTGTGTTGACCCCCGTGTGGGGCAGACCTTTCCGTAGGTTGGGTGACCTCTCGCTGAGACCTTGTCTCGTCTGCAAGTCAGTCTGGCACTTCCACCACCTAACGACATGAGACTGGGATTGGTGTCACCTGCCTGTCTCATGGGGTGTCACGATGCTTAATTAACGTAACCAGCAATAAGGCATCAACTCGCTGCTGTCCTGTCAGTAGGTGATGTGTGCAGTAGAACTCTTGGATTGATGGAACCAAGCTGGTAACTGAAGGAGCTGTGGCTTGTGCCAGGAATATGAGGAGCTGCCCCTGCAGGTGAACAGGGGCTGTTTCAATGCTGAAAGAACTGCCGGAACAGCAGAGAAGCTGCACTGTTAGACATGCTGCTTTGCATGTTCCCCTTTCTAGAACGTGAGGGATTTGTTGGAATACCCCAGCAGACTTAACACATGCTGTAAGGATAACTGTTGGTGGGAAAGTTTCCTGGTGCTTTGCTGCAGCACTGAACACCTACTGCTGGTATCCTTCCTTGTTCCCTGTGGATCCATTCTCATCTTGTTTTGAAATACTTTGGTTAAGGGCCAGGCTATTGCATACTCTCTGGCAGGTAGAAATCTTGTCCTGATCTTAACTCACAAAGCTGGCGTTCAAAACTTTTAAATTGCTTTGCCAGTTCTGCACTGCAGGCTGTATTGTCTGATAGTTCGGATGACTTTTCCCCCAGTTATTAACATGTACCTGGTAAGTTCATCAGCAGCCTGGGGATGACTTTTATCTCTAGAGACAGAGGGAAGTAGCTTGGAAATGATAACTTTGTAGTGCCAAACTTTTTTTTTGGTGGTTTTCCAAAATAGTTAAAAAGGTTTGGTATCTTTGTGCTTCTGTGCCATAAACTAAATTTGTCCTTCAGTAATGCTCTTGGTTATAGTGAATTGTGTATGTGTATCTCGGAAGTAAAATCTCATGTTGGGACAGTACTGGAATGGCTCAGAAACTGACAGGATTTGTTTCACAGTTTGCAGAAGGCAGTACTTGGTTGTTGTGATAGTGCATCCAAGGTGATCTTGCAGAGTATTATTTCAACCGAGTTTTGAGGCAAATTACTAAAGCACGAGTACGTGTTGGGAAGGGTGTACAGAGTTCAGACCGGAAGACTTTAGGAAGGTAAACTGGGAGGGGAAATGAAAAAAACCTTATTTTCTCACTTGCCCTTTTGACATGTAACAAAGTACATTTCTGCTCTGGCTGTATCCCTGACATGTGAACAATTTACTTCTCCAAAGGCAACTAATGCAGGTGTGAAGCTGTGGGGAGCTGGAGGGATGATAAGACCGGGAGCTGTGGCCAGAACTGCAGCTATTTGCCGTTGCTGTGGAGGTGAGAGGGGAGGGCAACCGATCCTCCACACAGCTCACAAAGAAAAGAGCTGCAAGCCTTCAGTGTTCTGAGGAGCAATTTTTCGCACCTCTGTGTCAGTGGTTGTCACGTCGCTGTTGCTCTGAAGGAGGGCATGGTGCTGCTCCATGCTGGCTGTCCCACGGCCCGGAAGGGCGCCTGGAATCGGTGTCACACAGCAGCCTGTGCTGTCCAGGAGCGTGGTGTGGCCCTTGCACAGCTGGGGGTGAGGAGCAGGATGGCTCTACAGCTGGGGGCTTCCTTCAGCAAGTCTTGCTGAAGGGAAGGGCAGTGGCCATCAGTCTGGCCACAGCTAGGTGCTTGACTTGGGGCCCAGCCCTTATCTCTGTGCTGCACTGCCTTTGCTCTGGATCATTTGAGCCGGCATGGATATCGCTGCCATGACATGATGGGGAGATTCTCTGGAGGGGCAGCACCTGAGGCATAATCAAATTAGCCAGAGGAATTGATTTGTCTGTAGTGTATGTCCTCTCTCAGCACACTGCAGCATCAGCCTCAGTGGGGAGAACACCAGAATGCATCTGAGAATGACAGGATTTTTCTTGCTGCTCTCTTGCATCTCCCCCTCTTTCCTTCCTTTGGACACTCTTTTAACGAGAGTTAAAACCCATGAGCTCTAAGTCTGCTGTACAACCGATAGCGGGAGGGAACCACGCAAGGAGGCATGGTCCATGGAGAGGACCGAGCCAGGACTGCTTGTTTGTGCTGGCTGCCAGGTGTGCATCATTGCCTGGAGGGCTTGGAATGTCCACCCAGTGCACACAGAGAGACCACAGCATTGTGCAGAGCTCGTCACGCTGTGGTCTCTGATGCTGCACAGTTCATATGTGCTGAGCGGGGAGCATGCCCACGAATAAACAAGTCTGGTGCCAAAGTATCTTTTAACATATTGTGCCAGGTCCTCAGTTGGGATAAAGCTCTGGAGTCCTGCTGATGTTAGAGTCTAGACTTGCATGGCACTGGGCTGTGGCAGGGAAGATGCATTTGTCTGCCATCCTGTTCCATCTGGTGACGATGCTCACTCTGGTTGGAAGTCACCTTGGAGGGAAGCTTTCACTGCTTCCTCTGCTAGGCAAGCAGGAGCGTCCTGCTTCAAAATTGTTATTCTTGATACTGCTCTGATTAAGAGCTGTTTTTTCTGCATAAAGCCATGTGAGCTGAGAGCCTGCAGTTGGAGCACAGTATTGATAAACAGCACGTTTGCTTCATGGATATGTAAGGCTTAATTCCATTTTTGTTCAGTCACCACTGGTCTCACCTTAATAAAAGAGCACTCGTTAGTGATTTTTGTCCAGCTCCCCCCACGCCCAACACTGCTGTCTAAGTGGTTTTTAGTGTGAGCTTGTGGGAGATAGCTCTTGCCCTAAGGACCTTTCTGCCCAGCAGGCACCATGATTGCAGGAGCCACAAGTGTGCAGGAGATGAGCCTGGAGACATGCAGTCATTCTGACATTTACATAATGCTCCTTGCATTATGTAAAATAATGGGACCCTATTTTGTCCCTAAAGTTAGGACTAAACTTAGTGTAGGGCTTCACAGCACTTTGAGGAAAACAGGGCATGGGAAATACAGATATTAATTGGCTGAGGGTAGATCTCTTCGGGGGGAAGTTATAGATGATATCAGGCGTGTCTTTTAGAGCAAGATGAACTAGGAGCTCTCATCCCTGCAACATTTCCTCCACACCCGACTTTTACTTGACCCAGCACAGCCCTATGTTTGGGAGACAGGTGAAACACTCTTTGGGATGGATTATTGCCCAGAATCCATATCTTAACAATCCCCATCCCTTCCCTTTTGTCTTCTGGTCTGTTTGCATCTTTAAACAGAGATAGCTGGGCTGGGAAAGGATATGTTGTTTTGACTGCCTGAAGGAAGTGGAGCCCTCAGCCCTGTCCCTTCTGGGTGGGAAGCAGCAGCACCCTCCTGAGAGCAGCCCTTGTCAGCCCTCGGGAAAGATGCAGGATGTCACTGGGACAGAGTATAAAAATGACTTGCAAAAACTGGGCAAAATACCTGGAAGGTACAGTCTGGAAAGATATTCACCAGCAAGAAATATGGAATAGGGCTGGAGGACTGGGTGGGTATCATCTGTGTTTCTGAACAGGGGCCAAACCACGCTGATCCAGGTGGGTATGGAAACCTGATGTAAATCATGTTGCTTAGATACTCTGCACTGTGGGCAATTGTAGCAGTAGTAGGTCGAAGCATAGCTTTAAAGATTTATTATTAGGAAGGGTGCTCCGTAATCCTCAAACTTCTGCTGAAAACAAGAAAGCCAGATCACACTTGGAACTATTTCAGCCTTTGCTTCTTACAGAGAGGATGTATTGTTTCTGCATTAATTAATGAAATGTTAGCAACCATCTAAGTTAGAAGTAACTCTTATGGTTAATTTTGCTCTTTCTCTGTTTCTATGCAACATTGATGCTTTCATTGTAATTTCCCCCATTACTTAAATGCATCATAAATTGGGATTTTATTATGAAGGAGGCTTGTAGACATGCACATTTATATACTGCAGAGACAATTATAGAAATATGACACTACTATAAAAACCAAGCCAATGTAAATGAAAGATAGAAAGACATGCATGTTTATATACTGCATAGACAATTATAGAAATATGGCACTACTATAAAAACCAAGCCAATGTAAATGAAAGGTAGAAATGATTTCTAAACATCTGAGCTCACTGAAGAAAGGGAGGGAATCATTACCTTAGCAAAGCTTAGCTGGATATTAGTAACATTTATGTCAGTCTCACCTTTTGGAAGAAGCCTAAAAACTTTGGTCCTATTGAGGAAAAAGCTGTGCTGATTTATGCCAGCTAAAGCCCAGGCATAGTGTTACATGCCACGATTTATTTTTTCAGACTGAACTTGCGCATTCTTGCTGTGACATTGACATTCTTTGCTGTAGCTGTTGCTAGGGGAGGGTGGGCTAGCGGAGCCTGCAAAGTGCAGGCTTCTCTCACGCTCTTCCCAGTGCCAGGGAGGGAGCATTAAGCAGGCAGTGCTGATCACTGCTGCAGGCAGTGCTGTGGATTAAAGGCTTCATTAACCCAAGTGTATCACTCAAGGCACATGTGTCTGTTGTTCAAAGTGTGCTTTGAGCATTAAGATTGTGGGTGCAGCTCAGAAGTCTGTACTTACACGTAATTCCTCTGAAAGGACAGAGATGCATTTCTTCCGTTCTCTTTTTCTGTCCAAGTGTGTCTATCCAAAATACGCTGCATGCAGCAGAAGAGCCAAAGTTATCTTCTCTGTGGGTAACTTCATAGTGCTGAGGAAATAATAACTCCAGTGAAATTAGACTCTTAGAAAAAGATGGCATCAGGAACCCATCTTCTGCTAGCATGTGGAAACTCTTGAACAGCAAAAAGACAATTAATTACATAACTCCCTTCCCTCCTGGAGGCCCAAGTGGATATTATATCACCACTTAATTTTTCTACTGTCCTTCATGTCACACAATGCCCAGTATACTTGTCATTACAGTAGAGATGTAGATTTTGCTTACTGCAACATACACAAAACGAGTGTGATGGGTATTCCTTCTTCTAGCCCACTTGTGCCCTTCCTATATCCATTTATTTTACTGCCATGATCTAAGTAGCATTTCAGCTAATGACAGGTTTCTGTGTGACAAATGTGTCAGTCTGGAGCATCCCTCCATATAATGCTGGACGTGAACAAGTATCCAGGTGACACAGCACAGAAAACTGTCTAGGTGTTTACACACCACCAGAGCTGAAAGGCGGTAGATGGGCTGGGCAAGAGCTTTCCTGAAGATTTCGGGTGTGCTGGGCTGGGAAGGATTTCAGACACCAGCAGGGCCCAGGGGCACACACCACAGCCTCTGACTCAAGAGTTGCAAAGATGCAGTTTCTCTCTCTTATTTCTCAATAAATGCAACTTGTGTCTCTTGCATTAAGTCAGTGTTGCAAGGCAGACTCGTATTGCAAATCTGCATGTTAGTGAGGATAGTGGCTCTTTGATTCACCTTGCTGCAATCCTATGGAAATGCCTTGTTTCTACCAGCAGGCTAGTCTTCTCCCAAAAATTAATTCCTGTAGATTACTGCAAGTCATGTTCTTGCCAAAACTGAGAAAAGATGAGACAACCCTTGTTACTGAATTGACCTTGAGACTTTTGTCAAGTTTGAATGAATGGTAAAGTTTCATGTTTTGCTTCTCACCAGATACCAGCTTTGGAGGCAGATATGGCATCAGGCAGTAAATTTCCTGTTCATATCAAAATGAGTGCCTTTCTGCTAGTCACAAGTAGCCTCTGATTGAATCATTGCTTGAGACTGAGGGAAGTTTGACCTTAAGCCAGCTGCTCATTTTTCAGCACATTCTAGGCACACCAGACAGATCCTCAGATTTACATGTCCCCCATGGCTTCAGCAGACCTGGGCTGAGGCCATGGCTTAGCTACTGTATCCCTGTTTGCCTCTGTCTTTGATTTTGTTATGGATAGCAGTGCTGACTTGCTCTCCATTGCAGGAGGAACTGAGCAAGTTTTGTGGCTTTTCCCTGCAACCCTGATATAAAAGGAGTGTGATGACAAGGTTATCACTTAAATGATGTTTTAATTGAAGTTTCCACTTTGCTCGGTTGCATCTCTGGATTTGTACCCTCAATATAAAGTGCATAATCCTGGTAAGCAGCTGCACACTCATTTGTGAGTGTGGTCTGCATTTGTTTATGCAGCTGGATTACAGCAGGGGTTTTGCAAATAAAAGCCTTGGTGTGTCAGTGTGAATCCTGGGAGTGTGTAGGTTAGTGTTTGCACCTGTTTGCACTCCACATCTGTTGAGACTGGCTGGGAAGATCCAATTTGTCTTCAGGTAAGTTGTGTCTGATACTGACTTATCTGGGTCACAGTATCTTGACACAAGAATACATATTAGAAATAAAATCTGTGGCTCTGCTATCATCCTTTGACCTTAACACCCTCCTGTCTCTTAAGCATACTGATCCCGTGATAACATTGAGGAGGGCTGCTGCTTTTTTTAAGGTATCACAGAAGCATCTCTCTAAATACACATCTTTATTGGGATTCATTGCTATTTTTCCCTTCTGATTTTCTTTAATATCAGTATTTCACAAGCTTTCAACCTGCAGGATATGATACACAGGTAGAGTAAAGCTTTTCATTCAGCTTCCTAATAGGCATAAGACAAGCTGAGTAGTCCCTCCTGGGCTTCCCAGCACAGCCCTATTTGGTATTATTGCAGCCCCTTGTGAGGATTCATACAGCAGAAGTCTCTTGTGCAGAGCCGCCAGCTATCCCAGACACTGGCAGCCGCCTTCCTCTCCTGTTTCAGTTCTTCCTTCCTGTTCCTTTTGCAAAAGCCTCACCTCTGCCAAGTGTGCACCAGTCTGTTGTGTGAGCCAGAAGTGCCTTTTGAATGCCTGAGGTGGTTTCACCCTTGGCATGTCTTTGGCAATGGCTGGTGGGGCTGTACAGCCTGTTGTGTGCCACCTGCCTTCTGGGCTGCACTACTGGCTCTTTATTTGTTCCTGCAAAGGGCTGCCTGCAATGCCCTTCCTTTAGACCCACATTATTCCCCACAGATTGTAGGTAAAATGACATTTCTCTGCTGAAGAGGTTGCTTCTGGATGGAGGGGCCTCCCTTCCCTCACAAATACCAATCCCTGGTGGCAAAGCAGCATGGGCCAGGGTAGAGCTTTGCCAAGTGCCCATTTTCCCTGGGTACACATTCTTCCGTGCATCCCCGCTGCCACAGCGAAATGACAGAGTGGCTGTGGCACTCCAACAAGCACATAAATGTTGCAGTGGGTTGTGGGGTGCAAATAATGCTGGAGATGGGAGAGTGCAGGCTGAAGATGGATTTCAGCCCTGGGAACAAAGCACTCTCTATGCAGATCCCTCTCTGCTATTACCTGGAGATTCAGCCTGCACTTGGTGCTGACAAGGAAAGAACTGACAGCTCTCCCTGGGGTACTTTTGTTTTGGGTCTGCACCAGAGACTGGAGAGTGGCTCCCGTTTTGCCCCACAGCTCTGGGGGCAGATGTCAGTGGGTGGCACTTGTCTGTAGCAATGGGCCTTGCAAGGGGATGCTGGTTTTTGCTCTGGCTCTGTGCCTTGCAGCTCACACGTTGGGCTTGCCTGAAATTGCTTCTTCCTGGGTAACAGAAGTCTGAACTCCCTTCCACAGAAACGTGTGATATAAATAATGATGAGTCTTCTGAGAACAAGTGCTTGTAGTCTGGAAGCCCTCCCCAGAAGAAGCTAGGGAGACTTTTCTGTAAGCAGTAGAAATTTTTTATCTGGATTCTAGTGTGACAGGCCAAATAATTGCCCCTTCCCATCCTGAGAGGAATTGCCTGGGACAGGTACCAACTGTGCATTTCAGGGTGCTGGCTACCTGGCTTCTGAATTCCCTGTGGCTTCAGAGCCTCCTCCTGATGTCCAGAGTAGCAGTGGGATATGGCCCCACCTGACCTCACTGAAGAGGAAGGGTGTGTGCCCTTGCTGTGGCAGTGCTGCATCTCTGATGAGCAAAATGAAAGGACAGACCCATTGTGGTTCAGGTTTTTAAGCATCTGCAAGGGGTTCTTTTGTAAGTGTTACAGCAAAGGAAATGTTTGGAGAGGCTTGCTTTCTGCTACACAAAAAGGAAGATCTGGAATCCCAGGGGGGAAAAGCAATCTTTGCTCTGAGATAAGATGCTTTCAGGCAAATACTATATTTTTGCTTTCATTTCTGAGAGCCATTGAACTATCCTGAAAGCACTAGTCTATGACAGCCCCTGCAGGCCTGAAGAGACTTTTGAATTCTTGACTAGTTTAGTATTGTTAGTGCTTGGCAGTGGCACATTATTGACCATACTCTCCAAAAGTGCTGACAGCTATAGCATTGCTATAGATGTGGAGTCAATCATTACTACTGCAGGTTAAGAAGAAGTTCTTAAAATGGCCCTGCTTGTGGTCCTGTGCCAGTCTGGTAGACAGGACATATGATTGGTAATGGAAAAAAAGCAAAATCACCCCCCAAAAACAAACTCTAGCAAAAATACGTACTTCCAGGCTGAGTCTTCAGGGTGAAATGTATTTGTCTGTAGTTTTTTATGAGTTAACATCTGCTAAAGAGAGGCTTCACCACCCTGAAGGCTTCCCTGCAGTCCCAGAAAACCAAGGGCAGGTACCCAGTGACTTTGTAAGGTATTGGTGGATGTAGCAGCACCTGACTTTGCCTGGCCTGATAGCAATAGGTCCTGGGCAGTGCAGGAAGGTCCCAGAGACACTGTTGTGTATCTCATTAGCCAATCTAACAGAATTTAATCTTTTATTCAGTACTGGAGATAACTTTTATGGGTACTGTAACTTCCTTAACTGCTGGAGGGAACACCGTGGTCCATTGTCTCAAGATAGCTTTGGGCAGTGTCTCAGTTTAAAAGGCAAGAAGTAGGAGCACATTTCCTCTTGCAATATGTGGCACAAGCAGTGCCCTGAGCAGTGGGGTCATTTCCTTGGCTCCAGAACCTCCTCCATCTACTTTAAGCTCCTAAGGGACTGTTCTCTCACATTTCTAGAGCCTCCTACAAGGAATGTTTTGAGGGCCAGATTCCAGTTTCCCATTTGTGACTTTTTTACATACCGGGTGTCTGCAGATGCATGTTTTTTATCTCATGGGTGTAGCAGCAGAGAGCTGCCATGTCCAAGAGCTCCCAGGTCACAGTGGCTGCTGAGCCAGCCTGGCCTCATCAGCAGCCCTGTGAGCGTGGTCAGTGTGACTGCTCAGCAGCCAGCATGTTTTACATTCTTCTTCCTTAAGCACCTGGTGACAAGATGGGGCTGCTGTTTTACTTACACTGCAGAAGTGGTGTCTGCAACCTTGTGTCACTGCCACTGCCACAGCATGAGGAGCCTCTGAACGAGTGCTCCCCAGCTCTCCTGGCACAAACCAGCCCATTTTTGATGCTCAGCTGCTGCTGCTCAGCTGGGTGGCCGCGCCGTGCCCCGCGGTGCCTGGGCGTGCTGCCTCGCTGCGGGGCCTCGAGCTGCCATTCCACCTGGGAGAGGCTGGCACAGGCAAACCTTGCCCTGCTGCCAGGCACCTGCAGGGAACCTCGTGCTGCAAATTTCCTCCCTTCTCTCTGCATCTGAGGGGCACTCGCTCATCTGGAAGCACCCTCGGTGCTGACAGGTTTTCATCCCCTCTATGGTTAATCTGGAGATTCAGTTGAGTGTTAAAGTGACTGCAAGTTGGGTAGCACTTTGACTCGGTGGTGAAAATAAGTTTTGTTGTGGTTCCTTTTCCTGCATGCAGCTGTGTCTGGAGCAGCCCAGCCATGCCCAGGGGTCCTTATTAGATGCCAGTTTGATTGATCCTCACCCACTGCCGGCTCCTCTGTGCCTGCACCAAAGGGTGACTTTTCTGGTGCCAAGAATTTGTGAAGCAATATAGCTGAGTTCACCACCCAAGAACTGTGAGGGCCTGTGCCAATTTTTTAATTGTATTTTTCTGGCAAATAGCCACAGCTTGGTCTTAAAAAAAAATAAGTCAAGTATTTCTAGCTCTCAACCCTGTGTTGGTCTGTTGTGGAGCAAAGCTTGGAAGTACAGCTGGACCTTACTTTGCTTAACTGAGGTGGGGAAGAGAGTACCCAGACTGCTGGGGTAGAGGGAAGAATGATGGAAGCCAACAAATCAGCCCTATTTTGCAGGAGTTTAAGAGACCTTGGGGATGGAAGAGCTGCCTTGGACATTCATGTGTCTGAGCTGGGAGGATGGTCTTTTTGCAGGCTGGAAGTGTTCAGGCAGAGTCCTGTTACTTTTGGCTTGTGCTGAACAACAGAGGCTCCTGTCAGACAAATCCATTATTTTTCGACCCCTTGCAAACAGGTCTGACCGAACAGCTGAGCATGAGCTGAGTTTCACTGCATTACCCTTGTGGGAGAAACAGAGGCCATGAGTTATGCTGGGGAGTTGCCAGAAGCTGCAATAAAGTCATGGCAAAACTCATTGCATGGCATAAGCATGATGAGGACAGGATTATCAGCATGCAAATTCTCCCACATGCAAAACACATACCATCTTCTGGGTGATTATTTGCTTTTTCACAAATCTGTTTTAGATGCAGCCTCTACAGTCTTGTCTCCACTTGAGGGGAGCAGGGTTTATCTATCACCCTGAATTTCCTGCAGCATGTGGAGCCTGTTCAGGAGCCATCTGCCTTGGATGCTTGGCCCTTGGCATCTCCAACACAAACATAAAGCCTCCTATTAATTGCAAAAATATGTTGCACCAACACAGTCTTTCAGGCAGGTTGACTGGCTGATTCAGTAACTCTTCACTACCCTCCATAACAAGCACTTATTTTCAGAATTTTAGTCAGGAGCAACCTGGGACATGTACAAGCCAGTACTTTCCTTGACAAATGGCAATAGGCAATTGGTTGTCCCCCAGGAGCATGTTTGTTCCTGCAGGAGAGCAGAGCTGGAGAGCCTTGCAGAGAGGCACATATTCTGAGCAGTGAGGAACAGGGGCCATGGGCTTGCAGTGGCAGCAAGCATGGCAACAAAGCCAAATAAATATTTATTGGCACACAACTGGGGGTGAGAGCTATTGTCACAGTAGGGGACAACCAAGGCAGGATCCACAATGCTGGATGCCAAAAGCCAGGAGGAGCAGTTCAGACACAAAATGGTACAAGGCTGATGGGAGGGCTGGGTGGAGGACAACAGCCCAGCTTTTTTTGGCCAGTGCACACAGTTGTGCTCAAGTGTTGCTCAGTGGAATGGCTAGGGTATTTTTTTTACAGCACTTTCCTTGGAGAGCTGCACTTTGCAGCCCAGTGGGTGTGAGCCATATCCCCACAGCAGGCTGGTGTCTGTATACTCATTTTCATTGCAGGCTGATTTAGGGGGCTTTGCAGAGAGAAGAGCATTAGTTGATACTCCACATTGTTTCCTGGGACTAGTGCAAGGCTTAGGAACAGTGAAGTCTGTCCAACTTTAGCATTTCAATGCAACAAGCTTCTGATGTTCTTCTGTACCTCAGGAGAAGATATCTCCCTCCCTGTGGCAGCTGGATTTGCTTTCCCACTTGTGAAATAGATACAGACAATTGGCTCCAAATGTTAAAGAAAATCAAGGTGCTGTCTTATGAGTGTAGCTGTTCCTCTGTGGATGGGGCTTATTCTGGAGTAGAGGAGCCAGGTGTAAATTTTTTGGCTTGGTTATGTGCCTGCAGCAGTCAGAACAGGCCATATACGGCAGTATGTCAAACTGGAGCAGAATGAGTACAGACAAAACAAGAAGGGATCCTGTAAACCTGTGAACATATGGAGAGGTGGATATCCAAGCCCCAAGCCTCCAGAAAGCTGCAAGTGCCAGTACCATGTTCTGTTTGAAGATCACGGAATGGTTGGGATTGCAAGGCACCTCTGGAGATTATCTGGCACAAAGTCTCTTGGTGAGAGCCAAGACACAACTTCCTCCTAGTCTGCCCAAGTCTTGGAGAGCTTCACTGGATTTGGTTGGATACAGACAATTTAATAAATAATATTTCCACTGTAATTCTACAAATACAGAGACAGTGGCTTTATAGCAGTTTAAACTAGTTTTTAGAGACTCTGTGTAACTTAGTAGCCATAGCAGTTGAGAAAAAGCCCTAAATTATGCTCAGTTTAGAAATTAAAATGTTGGAAATACTGCCTTGTTTTTGCATTCAAGATATTTTCTGTACTGCATTTCAGCACAGAGTAAATTAGCAGTGGCAGGAGAAAAGATTTGGGAAGAAAAATGCAATAGAATTCGTAACAAAATGGCAAAACCCAGCTTAAAGCCATGACAATCACACACATTAGCAGAAAGGATCTTGTCACCTCCCTCAAATGCTTCCTTTTCCATCCCCATGGTGCAGCCCCATCTCACATTCTGTCTCTGAGGCACAGGGACAAAGGAGATGGGTGGTTTAATCCAATTTATCCACTCAGACAAGAAATAATGTTCCCCTTCTCTGTGGTACAGCGAGTCCCATCATGGATTATATGCTTGGCTTTCCTCAAGCCACAGCTTCCAGTCATGTTGGTACATGGTTTTCCAATACCAGTCTTGACTTGTCCTTCAGGTGGCAAATTGCCCCATTTCCTCTTTCCAAGCCTCAGCCACGTGGCCAAACAGGATACTCTTCCCTCACCCTCTGGTTGCCTCAGTTTTTCTTGGGGAACTTGTCCAAAGTATTTCCAGTGCCACTCGTGGGGCCCTCATCTTGGTCAGAGCCATAAAAGGGGCTCCAGTGAGCTGCAGCATTCTGCGATGGGCAAGGGCACGGTTGGAAATAACTCATCTGAAGAGTACTTGGAGAGGAAGTGTTAAGAAATAAAGTGTCAATGCTGAGAAGCCTGTAGCTCTTCTAGAAGTATGAGATCATTCTTACATGAGAGCGCTGTAACTCTTATGCATGAAAAATTCCTCAATTATTATTAGGATGGAAACAATACAAACCATTATTCTAAAATAAAGCTGTCTGGGCTTGCAAAATTCACATTCGGATAGCAAGAAAAGGTAATTTTAAGCTTACCAAGCAAACATAATTATTCTGCACAAGTTTTTATCTTAGCTTCAGTAAGGCAAGGTTCCTGGGGAAACGACAAGTGTAATTAAAACCTGTCTCATCATGTGTGCACACAGGGGAGGGCAAGCTGTGATGGTAATTGTAACTGCTCCTAGCAGGTGTTAATATGAGATATTAAATAAAATCTACCATGTTTACTAACCCAAATACTCTCCTCTATGCTTCTATGCACTCTTTCCCCTACAATACTTGATAGTTCCCAGGCAACTCCAGTACTGTGAGGAGACTACATGGGTTTTTATGACTTTTAATTCAAGTTAATTTGCTATTTGCTGCCAGAATTTTCCCAGGGAATGCAGACAAGGAGTGGTAAATGGTGATTAATTTAGACAGCCTAAGTACAGGACTCACGACGGCTCCCCATGTAATACAAGAAAGTTAACGGCTTGCTGATGTCCTTTTGTTAGGGAATTGTGTAGCCTGGTTGTTTAATGGAGTGTTTAAAAATTGTGTTGGCAATAGCCTATGAATAATGTATGATGAAATACCTTACTGCCAGGAAACTGCTGATATGCTGGGGAAATTTCCATCAGATGTGAGAAAAATTTTGAAGGCACTGTCTTCTTGGGATGCCCTTTATTTATAGCCTCATTGCTTCAGAGATTGCATTCCCTTTTTAGATACTGCATGTGAAGATGCCCTCCACTGCCTCTGCCTTCCAACTCCACCTGACTCCATTTGCTTGTGCCCGTAAAAGATCCGGATTTTTTATGAGATTAGGCTTTATCACCTGAGCACTGTAAGCATGGAATATTTCCTGTGCAATCTTCACCTGTTCTAGGTATCTGCACCAAGGCATCCTGCATCAAAGGAAGATGGACACTCGTCTTGACAATGTCCCATGATGCAGGAAGCAAAAAAAATGTCAAGTTATTTGGGGAAAAAAAAAAAAACAAAGACAAGTTGGACTTCACAGTGTGAAATCAGTTTGGATGCCTCTAAATTTTCCCCCAAGTCCTCCTCCAGTGCAGGAGGCCCCTGTGTGCTTTGGCCATGAGTTGTGGGAAGTCATTGTGGTACGTAGGAAATAAATCTTGCTTGACCAAAGAAGTGAGAAGACTGAGGGCGAACCCCTGCTTGCAGAGGAGCTCAGGGGGTTGCACTGCCTTAGGTGCAAGAGGAAGCAGGCCTCCTGTAAGACTCTGGGACATAGCTCAGGCAGGCATGGAAGCAGTTACAGGCTTTTCCTTTGCTCCTTGTTTTGGCCCTCAGCTCTTCTCCAGGAGAAAATAAAATCATAGCTTTGTTTCTCACATGGAGTTTTACCCACCTGCACTGAAATGCAGAAATGTGGCATTTCAGAAATGTGGCAGGAGAACACAACATATATCACTGTGCAGAGTGGTCTCAGCTAAGTGTTTGTCAAGAGCAGACCCAGCTTGTGGAGCCTGTAGCTCTGTGCCCTGCTGTGGTTTTGTTATGAGTAGCCAAGTGCTCGTGCTGCATTTTTGTGTCTGTATTTACACAGCAGAGTCCTGAGTCAAAACATTTCCTGCAATATGGGTACTGTATTATTAGTGTATTGCTAGAACAAAGCCACACAAGGTTGATGTTGGTATGAGTCAGCCGAGGAAGTGACATCCTCACCTGGGAGGTTGATGTGTTGGGTTTTGACGCTCGTGATGCCAACAGCAGATGCCAGGCATGAGGCTACAGGGCAGGGGAAAGAATGGGTTGGGAGTGAGGTTATATCCTCAGGGTGATCTGCAGCTGGCTAAGCAGGAGGATTTGTGAAAATGGGAGAGAAGATTTGTGCCTTTACTGGCTTGTTTGCTGCTGGGATATATCTGGGCATGCAGTGTTTTCAGAGCTCCTGGAAAGGTGTATAGAAGGGTGTCCTGGGGTGACTTTATGATGATCGTATCTCCATTAATTTGTTTAGACCAGAAATAAGTTTTGCACCTTTTAAGATTAGCCTAAACACAAGATAGGTGACAAGGAGCACCAGAGGAGTTTGACTAATGGCCTGAATATTTTCAGTGGAACAAATAAAGAGAAAAGGTTCTAAAACTTCCTCCAAATCCACCACCCAAAGCCCATCCTGCCAACTGAGAAGTGTTTTCAGCAGAGAGGGTCACAAAGGTCTAGGCAGAGGATGTGGTCAAGTTCAACCAGCATTTCTTGGGGTAGGAACACTGCCAGCTGACAGTATATGGAAGAGCAACTTTCAAAGGGAAGGAGCCAGTTCTGTTATGAAGTTTATTCCACTGATGCTTCTGATGACCCTATTAATTTCTTGTTTTTTAATGTTTGTTTTCTTTAGGTGAAGAGTGAAGGCCCCAAACTGGTCCCCTTCTTTAAAGCCACTTGTGTCTATTTTGTCCTCTGGCTGCCAACTTCCAGCCCCTCCTGGTTCAGTGCCCTCATTAAATGTCTGCCCATCTTTTGCCTGTGGGTTTTTCTTCTGGCTCATGGGATTAACTTCTTAGTGTCACACCGGAGTGCCAGCCGCATCCTAGCGGGACTCATATTCTCGGCAGTGGGAGATGCCTTTCTCATCTGGCAGGAGCAGGGCTACTTCATTCATGGTGAGTACAGTGTCAGTCCTAAAGGGATGCCACAGTGCCCAGCTGTTACCCTCTTTATTTAGTAATGAGTTGCTGGCCCACATGTTTTGTTTATTCATGTACAGCTTAAGCCCCGGATGCTGGGAAGCACTCATCCCTTGACTAAAATCCATCATGGTTTGAGGAAGCACATCATGGATGAGTCTTTCTCTTGAGCTTTTCTTGAGGTTAGAGAGGTAATTGGGTCAGGTAGGTTTCCTGGCATGTGTCACAGCATCTGGGCTGGCTGGAGTGGAGAAGGTGGCATGCCAGAATCCCTGGGGAAGAGAAGGAAACGCTTGTGGAACTTGTCAGTTCCCATGAAGCTATGGGAAGTATTTACCTCCTATCCCTCTGCAGGGAGATCTGTCAGCCCTTTGCTGTGAGGATTGGGGATGGAACATATTGTACACAGCTCCTTGGTGGAGAACGGGTGGAGAGGACATTTGTGTTTTGATAGACAAGCCCATAGCCTGGGGGAGGCATTAAGTGGATGATAGAAACCAAAGCAGGAGCAATCTTGTCCTACTTGCAGGTTCATCAGTGTGAATCATGCAGCCTGTTGTACAAGACATTTCTGTTTTGCAAAACATTTAAATGATGGTCAGTCAAGGACAAACCTTACCGCAGTGGTCGGTCTTCTCTACAGAAAGATCCACATCTCTCAGAGCAAAATGAGCTTGGTTTATTTTGCTAGTTTGCAGACTGGAACATGATTCAGATTAATCATTTAAAGCCATGTTGAACCTGCCTGCAGCAACTCTTTCCCTGGCATTGGACTGTCACAAGAAATTGGCAGCAGTTGAGTTCTTCACTGAACTGACTGGTGGGGTTTCTGAAGTTAATTTAAGCAGCACAGGGATTGCACATAACACCCACCATTAACTGGCTGCTGTAACTGTCCCACTGGAAAATGTGATGAGGGAACTTTCCTGACTTGTGCTGTTGTCAGCTCTGAAAGTCAAAGGCTTATTTTCCCCCTCCTCTTATGAGGTTAGTATTTAGTTTTATTCTGGGGTTCCCACAAGCTCTTTCTTTACTAGAAGGAAGTGTGTGCAGTGCCAGATATGAAAGGCCAAATGCTCTGAATCTGGTTTTAATCCTGCTTCCCAAGGGCTTATCCCCATTCCATTAAAAGTTTATGTAAAAATGTTTACTGATTTTGATGGGGTTTGAATTAGGCCTTGAGGATTGGATCTATCTGGCTGAACCTTGGGTATGTTGTTGAGGAGCTCCAGCTTTCTTGAGGTGCCATCCCTTCTGTGTTGAATGCTGACATTCCCACCGATGGGCCTCCTCCCAACAAGAGTACCTGGCTCAGTTGCCTCAGCCCAACTGGTTTTGCCTCCTGGAGTTCCTCCTTGAGCTATGGCTTGGGAAACATTCAAGGTCCAGTTCTCCTCATGATCACTTTTGTGTTCGGACTCTTCTGCACTTCTCCATTCCCGTGTACCTGGTATATCTCTGAGTTTCTTCTCCAAGTTAGTGCTAGAGGAAGGTTAACCAGTCGTGGCAATTCAGCATCTGGTTGATGTGCTTTAATCTGCAAATGAGTTGGGTTTTCAACCCTAGTCTCACAACTGAGAAGTTTTGCTTTGTGGGTTTAGGCATATTTTTTCTTCTTAAGGAGAAGAAAAGCTCTGCTGGAGCATTCTGAAAATCTGAGCCCACTGAGCTACTACCTTCTGTAGGGAAGTGTTAATAGTTGCATTTCAGATATAAGCAGATAAAGTGCATTGCTTCACTTCATCCTTCACTTTGCCTGCAAAATGTATTTTCTCCAATTTAAAACTCATCAGGTTGCTGTTGCTGACAACTGACAATATTTTTGACGTCATCAGTTGTGGGAATTTGAAGTTTGAGGAGAGAAGAGGAAAGACTGGATGAAAATGTACATTCTGTTCAATTTCTGCAGTTTTTGGACTGAAAAGGGCTGGAAACTGGGTTAATTTGAAAAGCTTTTGAGACAATGAGTTTATAAAAGGACGTTTGTTCATTACTTTATAGGGAAGTGAGAGCCTGGGAACCTACTCCTGGCACACTTGAGTTTTTTCATTTTTGCTGTTTCAGTCCACTGATAACACGTTATTTTCTGACTACTGTCTTACTGCATGTAGAAGATTCTTTAAACCTCCTTTGATAGCAGGCACTTAGAAACTATTTATGCATTTGGTGAAGAAGACAGGGACTAGCAAAAAGGCCTTACTGCCAGCCTGAGGAAACCCGGAGGAAGAAAGTGGGAGAAAAGGGCTGATCTCCCTGATGTGGTTGAGAGGACCAAGCTAAAGGCTGAGAAATACAAGAGAAGTGCACCTCCTTCCCTGTGCAGCCATCACAGGTTTCCCCAGTTCCTGGCTTGATTTGTGGGTGTTGAATGAGTAAACCTGGGAGCTGACTCCCTTGTTTGTGACCAGCCTCACCACATATCACGAAACTCCTCCTGCCTTTCCAGGCTCTTTGCCTGCCACATCTTGTCCTCTCCTCTCCTCCTTGCTGCCAGATGCCTGCATGAAGGACAACACATTCTTCACTTCCCTGTTGGAGAATGCTCCATATACTGACACTGAAGGAAAAAACATTGCTCACTGCTAGGACAACATATCCTTCTTCTCCTTACCACCTCTCTGGGCTCTAACCTTTCCTGCACTATAACCCTATAAAAAGCTCTTGTCCTAAATCCCTTCTCAGTTCCTTCAGTGTTCTGTCCATGAGGTGCAATAGCTCTGTGAAACATCAGCTTCTCGTTGTCCTCCTTTGTGCTTCTCTTCTTTCCCCCTCATGCTGTCCCCATTTTCTCTAGCCTCACCCTGCAAAACAGATCCCACCAGCCCCCTCCCTCCTGTGGATTTCCTTCTCATCCCACCATGGCTGAGCTCTCAGTGGGTGTCTGATCTGGTCTTCCCCAAAGGCAGGGAGATGCTTCCACTTCTTCCTTGACTGCCTCAACACAAGAGTAGTAGGATGAAGGAACGTCTGCCAGCTGCAGGTTTTTGTGACTGCCCTTTACACCAGAGCATCACGTGTTAAATGTGAACATATGTCCTGCTGGAGGACTCAGCTTCCCAGATCCTTTTCTCCATTTCATGCTTTAGAGTTGCATGAAAACTTCCAGCTCCTCTAATACCCCTGCCAGGATAAAATAGGAGAGCCTGCAGCTGCACCATGCGTGGGTCTGGGAACCAGAAGACCCAAGGAGCTGGGCTCTGTTTGTGCTCCATTATCTACAGTTGTCATGACAGCTTGGAGGCAGCAACTGTACCAACACATTGGGACATATTTTTGTCAAATGGATTAGTGGCAAGTTAATAACGTATGGGCAGCACCTTCCAACACCCACATCTGGCATTTCTCAGCGGTCTTGCACTTCAAAGGGAAGCCGGCATTTTGTTTTCCCTGACTGATTCCTGGTAAGGTTCATCTGAATCTTGCAAATAGCCATAAAATTGTTGGGAGATCACATTGGTGCAGTCCCTGAAATTTGCCAGCTGCTTCTTTCCAGCTTAGGTTTCTCCCAGCTATGGGCAAAGATGGAGAAGCAGCCAGATTTATTCCTCAAGTGCCTTTGGGTTTGTGGCTAAATACGGACAAGCTTTGTGTTGGGGTTCAGAGGGATTAGTGTCTTTTGTAACATTTTGTTCCTACACTGCTGTGGTTCCAGTCTTCTTGTTCCACATGTGACCTATGAGCAAAACACTATGGATAGTTAGAGGGGATGGTCTTTGGTCTGCCTTGCTCCCAACCTTCCACCCAAAGCAGGGGAAGAGGAGCTACCTGAAAAACAAGATCAATTAATCCTCCAGCAGCTTAGTTCCACCCAGCTTCTCAGCAGAAAGGCTTTTGTCACAGCAGAGCTGTACTTGGCTGCAGGTGTATTTGTGCTGGAGCATTTTTTTTAGGTTCGAGGCTTGGTGCTATCTCCCATGTACAGATTTTTGTAATAAAATGGTCCCAAGTGGTCAGTATGGTTATCACTACAAGTGTTAGTGGTAGGTAACACTGGAAGGAATGTTTTCTTCTGCTGCTGACTGCCAGTCACGGATGAAAGGTCACACTTTCTGTGTCAATGCCTCTCTCCAGGTCTGCTGATGTTCGCCATCACACACATCCTGTACTCTTCAGCCTTTGGCATGAAGCCTTTGGACCTCAAAGCCGGCTTGCTGATGGGCGTCGTTTCCAGTTCCTGCTATGCCTTCCTGTACTCCTACCTCTCGGGTCCGTTCACCTACCTGGTGGCCGTCTACATCGCCCTGATCGGCTTCATGGGCTGGCGGGCGGTGGCGGGCGTGCAGCTCTGCAACGACCTGTGGACGTGGACCAAGCTGTCGGCCTGCGTGGGCGCCATGCTCTTCATGGTGTCGGACCTCACCATCGCGCTCAACGAGTTCTGCTTCCCCGTGCCCTACTCGCGCTTCATCATCATGGCCACCTACTACGCGGCCCAAATGCTGATCGCGCTGTCGGCCGTGGAGACCAGAGATGAAGAGGACTTCAGGAAGAGGAGCTAGGTGGAGTGCCAATAGTCTGTGAACACATGGGTTATATCTCAGGTGCTGTAGCTGCATTCACCCCTGAGAGAGATCTCCATTTCTCTAGGCACACTGGTGATGTTGATTTTGCTTCTTTGAAGCATTACCTTTGGGAATTACATTATTTTCGTTGGCTTTCTCTGAATACAGCTTACTTCAGTGTGGCGTCCACATCAGAAAGCTTAGACTGTCCCTGCAGTAGTTACTCATTCAACTTTTCCTCCTTGGAAGTGCTGTACTACTGCATTTTACTTGTTAGTCTTGAAATTGATGCTGAATGTCTGGGAAGAGGAGGGCTGGTGGAAAGGAGGTTTGGCCATGCCCTGTGCTAAAAGGCTTGCTCTCGACTGTAGGCAGACAGGCACAGATCTCTGCTAAAGTCATAGGTAAAAATTAATTTAACCGATGTTTGTCTCTTTTTGTGCATTACAGTATGCAAACTGGAGCTATTCCTCTACTGAAAGGAAGCTTGGAGGGAGAATAAAAACAGCATATCCAGCTGGGAGCTGAGCTCTGGAGTCAATGGCAGCATGTAGGGCAGTACCCAGCAGAACCAGCATGAAAGCAAAACCCCAAGCTGAGGGCACAGAGCGAGAGGTGTGCTGGCAGTGCTGTGTGCTTTGATTGCAGTGCTCACTGCTCCAGGGCAGGTCTCTAGGTGCAGGTCAGCATTGCTGCCTGTGGCAGAACTGTAGAGAGCAGGAGTTTGGTGGATTTCAAGGACATCTCAGTGTTCTCTCTCTCCACGTGCGCGCAGTTACACGGTGCCTGCAGCCACCAGTGAGATGTAATGGGCACACGAGGAACTTTGATTTTTAAAGCAGAACTTATTCATTGTCTTACTTAGTGTATGTCCTAATTATCCTTATTATGGCAGACAGGCAACTAATCTTTATACCTTTTTTCTCCAGTGTCCTAACAAGTAATATTCCATGTACCCATTAAGTTTTAGTAGCACTTCCAGTAGTACTTTTAGTACTACTGCCTGCAGTATCTTAAACCTTTGTGTGAGCATTTCCTGTGATCAAGGCCCTGATTTTGGATGTAGATTGCCGCATTTTGTCAGCTGGTGGAAAATGATCCTCTTTGCACCACTTCTTTTTTTGTCAGAAAGCCCCTTTTCAGCAGAGCTTCCTGAAAAGCACTGTCCTTTGTGTTCAATATGCCTGCCACTTCCTTCTCAAACTCACATGAACTCACATAGAACCCTGCTAGCTTTTCCCTTTTGTTGAGAGGTGCTGAGTGAGTCTCCTGCTCCTCTCCAGCCTCACCTGGTGTGCCTGGCAGGGAATAGGCATTGCCTCCCCACGACTTCTCCATCAGTGCAAATGCAGCCAGTATTACAGAAATCTGGGTTAGCCATCCTGACCCCGTGGGGGCATCTGCTGCTTTTCAGACGGGGATCAGAAAGGTCAGCTGCATTATGGAGAGGGAAAGCACTGTAGGTAGCACAGCCCCTGTAATCCCTTCTCTTTAATGCTGTTATGTAATACTGTCAGTATTCATTCACTGGCACATGGGGGCCTGCCTGGAGTAAACAGCTAAGGGAATTCAGAGCCATACACAATTTTCATTCATCAGCATTGCTTATCTCCTGGCCACAGATTGAACCCTGCAGTGTAGCTCTCTGCAGATGTCACCTGCTGTTACTCAGCTTGGCTGTTTGCAAATCTCCTCCTGCAACAGAGTGACCCAGCTGAGGTCACTAAGCATTTGAGGTGAACCCCACCATCCTCCCAGCATGTGAGCAAACAGCACACTGCAGTCTGAATCCCAGCTCCTTGGCAGGGGTCACCACACTCAGTCCTTAGCTGGCAGTTCTTCAGAGGAGCTCCCCCACATCCTGAGCTTCCCTCTGCTTTGAGGGAAATGCTTGTGTGATAAAGTAAGCTTTATTTAAAAGTCTTGAGTTTTCATTCTCTTTTTTCCCTCTCTAGAAACGAGTAGTTTTGAACTGCCCGAAAATAGCTGAGTTGCTTTTCTGTGTGCTTTTTCTTCTTGGCTTGTTTTGCTGTCCTGCTGTACCATCAGCCACTGGATATCTGCAATAAAAAGTCTTGCTGTGTTATTAGGAGGCCTCTCCTCTCTACTGGCCATCAGAGGTGCAGTTTCTGGTGGCAGAGGTCTCTGGGTGGGACAGCAAAAACTTGTGCAGCCCAAGTGGGCTGTTGTTCCCTTGCTGTCCTGGAAGAGGTTACCTGGAGTGACCTGGCTGGGACACATTGGCCAGTCACACTGGCTCCATCCCAGTGCTGCAACAGCTTCAACCTTCCTGGGAAGATGAGGCAGAGCCCTCAGCATACAAAGAAGAGACCTGGTTGGCTTGGAGGTTTGCTGGCAAAGGCTCTTAATCTTAAAAAATCTCTCTCTGGCTATGCATTCCTCTTTCTAATCCATATTACTTGAATGAGACCATTTTCCTGGAGGCTCTTTCCTGCTGGGGAGAGACCAGCTGCTGTGGACTGTGATCTGACACAATTTTGAGATGCCTAAATCCTGAGAAGCACTAAGCAGTTGCTGGCAGTCTGTTAAATAACTTTTCCTGGGATTAAAACTGTTCCCTCAACCCCAGCGAGGGCAATCTTCACTTTGAAATAGAGCAAAAAAAGGAGTGGTGCTCATATGTGACAAATGGTGTTACTGTCTGTGGGGCTGCCTTTGTGGACCCTCCTGTTGCCTCTTTGCACTGTAAAACTGAGGTTTGAGCCATTCTCCTCCTTTTCAGGAGTACAGTTCTTGAGAAGCACCCAGTCTTTGGTCCAGGAACGTTACAGACGGGGAATGAAGCCTTCCAAGTGGTGTAGTGTTCCTGGCCCCAGCAGCAGCAGCTCCTTTTGTTGCTAAGCACAGAGGCTTTCTTTTCACACTGCTGTATCCAAACATCCTTCTGCAAACCCTGTCTATGGTCACTTGAGCTTACACACGTGGTTTGGTTACTTTCTGTAGTTATCACCCTCTTAGAGGTCCTTTGGCTCTTTAATTGGACATATAAAAGATGCAGCATGTTTACTTCAGCCTCTTTCTGCAGGCAGATCCTCCTTGCACAGAACTCACAGGGTCAGTCAGAGAAGCAGTGCTAATTACAACTTGTTTTTAAGTGCTAGTAATGCTGTGTCACAGAGTGATGCTCATGTAAAAATGGCAGGTCAAGAAGAACAAAGCCAGAGGATTTTAACTTTAAGCTTCACTCTTACTCTGTGCTGGATACCTGGCTTCTTACTCCTCCATATTGAGGCATCTGTAAGACTGACTGGTTTAAGGATTACTCTAACATGGCTTTTGAGTAGATTGCTTGAAGGTTTCATGTTGTCATCAGTGGAGGTAATTTATATATTTTTACACAAGTTTATAAAATTCCCAGGAGGAGCTTGCCAGTTTTTTCATGGCTCTTCAAAGTTTTCCAGTCCTGTAGTTTGACACTAACACCTGCATTTTCATCTTGCTATCGTGGTATTTTTGGGAGTTGTTCTGGAAGAAGCAGATCAAAGCAAACAGCAACTGTAGAGCTCAGTGGCAGGTGCTTCCTTCTCTTTGCTTGGTTTCTGGATATAGACAGGGGATCTTTTAGGCAGAGGCATCATAACTGTGTTCTTGGAAAAGGATGGGAAGTTGCTGACTTCTCATGACAGAAGTCCTCCTGGGTAGTTCTCCTGCCTTTTATCCATGCTCGCTTCTTTTGTGGCCTCGGGTAAGTCACTTAAATTTTCTGAGGCCAGGTCCACATCTGGTGTATGAGGACCAGTGCAATGCCAAGTTATCCCAGCAGGGGACCAGGCCCTCACCCCATTCTAAAATGGAGATATTGCCCCTTACCTACCTCACAAGGATATCGTGAGGATCGATGCTCATACAGTACTTTGAAGATGTCAAGTGCTATGTAAGTCGCAAGTATTATCCAGCTTTAATGTTAAAATTGCTTTTAGGGATCTGCGGGACTTCTCTTAAAACACAGAATGTGTGACTGCCTTTTCAATTTGCATCAGATAGAAAAAAAAAATTGAAAAATATTTATTCATGCTGGTCAACAGGATGGGCTCAGCTACACTTGAACTCTGTGGGAGGTTTAGCTTAAAAATCTGAACTCTCTAATTTCAGTTTTGCAAATGATTTTTAGTTCTTCTAAAAGCCTTGACCAAATTCTTAGATGTGAACCTTGCATCCAACTTTTGCAGTCTGGTCTTGTCCCTCACTGTTAGCTGCAGTAAATATAATCCAGCCAAAACAGAGAGCCTCACAGTCTGCAGTGGCTTTTGAAAAAGCTAGAACAGAAAATTAAGTAATTCTGTTCAACCTTCAGTCTGCAGAAGGTCAGCTGGGTTTCATGAGACAACTTTCAAAGGGATGTTTAATTTCTCCGATTTTAAGTTTCACTGGCTTTAAAATCAGCAGAGAGAGAAAGCCTTGATGGAATCAATAAGGTTGGCACATCCTTCTTGAATTCCTTTTTTTCATCCAAATGAAGGAAGCCGTGGGTTTTGTAGCAAGGGAAGTGCTTGTACCACCAGTCCCATGGCCCAGAACAAAAATTGATCTAGAAATACAGCTCTCAACCATCACCATATTCTCAACTAGGATAAAAATGCCACTATTCACTGATCTAAATCTGGACCACAGCTAGAAACTACCTAGTTTTTGTAGCACTAGCTGCTGTACAAACACAAATGAAGGCCAGGAATTACACACCAAGGAATGTGAGCTGTGTACATGTGAAATGGACCATTATTTTGAAGCAGCTGCAGTAAAATCTTAATATGAACTCAGAAGCAAACACAATGCAAATTTTTATGGTTTCTTTAAAATATTTGATGGGTTTTCATTTTCTTAGTTTGGAGAAAATTTTCTTAATGTTATTTTATTTTTGCTCTTACTGTAAAGAATAAAAATACACAACTCTAGACAGACTACAAATGAAAAAAAAGTGGCCAGTTGGCAGGAATGCCAAAACTTCTGTGGTCTGTATTGTTTCTGTGGTGACGCTATGCTGCTGTCAAGGTGAGCTACTGGAGTGGTGTGATGGCTCAAAAGTGAGGCTGAAGCACAAGATGCAGGTGTTGAGCCACCAAGACTTCAGTGGGAGCATGACTGGGCCAATTTGGATCAGTCAAAAGACAGAGCATAAGGAAATAAAAGACACCTTTTCCTGACAGAAGAGAAGCAAGGAACCAAAACCAGCCCATTGGGCGATGGTGCTGAATCACTACAAACATTTTTATGTAGACCCTGTTGATGCAGGTCCCTGCTGGACCAAGCCTTGCTCCTAATTCAGCTGGGGAGGCTTGCTCCAAGCCTACGGTGCTGGCAGGGTCAGGCCAGCAGAAGCTGAAGGTTTGTTAAATAAAACTCCAAAACCAGAAAGCAACAACAAAAACAAGAATAAAACCCAAAACCACAAAACAAAACAAAACAAAACAAAACCAAAAAACAAAAAAAAAAAAACAAGGAAGTTGAAAGCAAATGCCACCGGGTAAGTGGCAGTTCTGCCTGACTGAGAATGCAGAGTGGCTGGTCTGTCCTGAGCACTAATCTCTATGTCTTGGACCCGTGTGAGTCTCTTGCTCCAGCCCCTCTCCCACACATTCCAGGCAGAGTGCACTCAAAATGTGACTGAAGCAGCTGCTCTCCTCTGGAGAGTCAAGCACTTTGCCATGTCTGAAAGTCTCTAGCACTTACTTTTTTTACTGTGATTGTAAAGGTCACCACATACAGTACAGCCACTTGATCTGGGATCTTTTCTTAATACATTTTTATGCTGATTTTACTATTCTTTGTTGGGAATGTAATTTTTTTCCTCATTTCTTCTGTGTGTAACAGCAATTAAAAATATTAATTTACTCAGTATTTTTACTGTGCAGATACAACGTCTCCTTGCTCATTTTCTGTTTCTGTCACTGTTTCAGGATGGAATATGAGGCCCCTCTGTGGTGGGCAGCTTTGTGCCACTATTATACCCTCCAGCATAATTTGTGTTGGAGCTGCTCAGCACCCCACTAAAGCTGACTGTCACAGTCATCCATAGCATTCCTACCTGGGGAACCCCGAGAAACACCCAAGTGCACCCTATAGAGCACATCCAACACAAACCAACCAGGTGCCTGGCTGGTGTTACACCACATCCTGGGTGCCCTGGGATGCCAGTCTCTGGGGCAAGCTTGTCCCTTGCTGCTCCAGCCAGTCCCAAAGACAATGGCCATTTGTCCACACTTCCAGGGAGAAGGGAGCTTGCTGCACCCGGCTGCTCCAGGAAGACTGCTCACTGCCAGGAATTCCCAGACTAATGGGCAAATCTCTCTTGCCCCTTGCCCCAGGAAAAATTTCCAGGAGGAAAGGAGTAGAGTAGTCTGCATATTTTTCTCTGGCTGGGGATCTGATGCCAGCTTCTTCAGCTGTTTGATGCAGTGGCACAGACATTTTGTTTCATTAATCCTGAACCAAGCCATCTGTCACCAGTGGAACAGGTTCCAAGGATTTACAGCATAGAAACACAGTGGGTGTAAGTGCTCCCAGTCAGTTAAATGGATCTGCTCCCAGGCTTAATGGAGACTCCTTCATACTCCCCTTCTGAAGTGGAATGGTTCCTGATGTGAGAATTAATCAGTACCAGGCAGATATACAAGCAAATTATTTTCAGGGCAGCCTAAAGGGGTTAACAGGAGGCAAAAGGGAGTGATTCTCTCCTCTTCCTTTTATTTGGTCTTTTACAATTCCTTTCAAAATCTTAGAGGCCTGCTGGGAGGAGCATCCTGTTTCCTCATACCTCCTCCCTAGCTCCAGATGGAACAAAAGTGATACAATATTCTCAGACTGAGTGTGTCTGGGTGGCTGGCCACTGCTATATTTTTATTCCAGAACTGGCTCCTGGAAGATTTCAGTCTATATTAAAAGAACCAGCACCAATGTATGTATATTTGTATTGATCTACCTGTCAGCCCGTTCAGCGGTTCAGATTTTCTGCAATCCCTTATCTAGACACAGCCACCAGCAGTGAAGTTCCTGCACTTTCTGGGGCCTGCTCTTTTCCAAAGTGACTCCCTCATTTGCAAAGCTGTATTTACTTGGTATTGCAAGGATTTAAGTATTTAAATCCTTGGCTTACTCTGTGTTTATATGCAATCTCACATAAAGAAGCCTAAAATATCATGGAGCTCCTACTGGGCTATCTGGAGGAAAGGAGACAGAACCCAAGTCTCTTCCTGAACATGGAAGCAGGATTCTCTCCAATCTTTGGCTCCTTTTATTAAGATACATTAGCAGAGGATATTGGAAATATCACCTTTAACATCCTACTGTACAAAATCACTTAGAGGGAAGGAAGATGGAAACACTGGAAGTGCCCCTGCTGAGCAGAAGCCCCACTCTAGCACCTGGTCTAACTGACCTTGACAGAAGGCACAAGGGCAGCTGCATTTTGAGCCACATGAAGACAAACTACACAACCACAACAATGATGTTCTGCATGCCAGACCAGGCACAGCTAGTTCCACTAATTATATCTTGTGTTTCAACTTCTGCAAACTTCCTGTTCCTGTGTCCATCTTTTTTTTATGGAAAAGAAAAAGACTAAGTACAATAATTAGTGCAGTCAACTTTATGTTTTGAGTGCAAGTCTCACAAAGTTATGGATAAAAAGCTTTATAAAATTTTTAAAGGTTTTAAAGCTCTATAAGGCTTTCCACTGTATAAAGGAAAAAGTTGTCTGGTCGTAGTTTTCGTAGGAAGTGACAGTTCGAATTTAGGGAGTTCTCATTTTCACTCCCATTTCCCCTTGTTCACTTCAGCACTGTTCTGAATAATTCACTTTGGGTCTAATAGTCTTTGTGTTCTTTGCAACCTGCCTCCTCCCAGCCTAAGGAAAATTATATTCACCCCTTCTGAGCTGCAACAGCAGCAGAGCTGCTGCTGTGTTTCACTGAGGTGGTGCAATGCCCTATTTGTTTTTGCAAATATTACGAAAAGGGCTGAAACTGAAAAACATGGCTAAGCAGAAGAGTGCAATTAAAGAAGAGAAATAGAAAAGTACATAAGTATTGGGTTTGTGTGGCAAGGCTTTGGTGGCAGGAGGGGACTGCAGGGGTGGCTTCTGTGAGAGGCTGCTGGAAGCTTCATGTGTCCAGTAGAAGCAACAGGTCCAAGTGTCTCTGTGTCAGCACTATTGAGAAGGGGAAGAAAACTGCAACAGCAACTGCAGCCAAAGAGAAGAGTGAGAATATGTGAGAGAAGAGGAAAGAGGGGCAAAGATGAGGCATGATGAACTGACCACAGCCCGCATTCCCCATCCACCTGCACCAGTGGGTGAAGGAGGTAAAGAATTCTGAAATAAAGTTAAGCCCAGGAAGAAGGGAGGAGTAGGGGAAAGATGTTTTAAAATTTAGGGGTTTACTTTCCTTACCCTACTCTGATTTGATTGGTAATAAATTAAATTCCCCAAGCTGAGTGTGTTTTGCCTGTGAAGGTAATTGGTGAGTGATCTCTCTATCCTTACCTTGCTCCATAAGCCTTTTGTTAAATTTTCTATCTCCTATCCAGCTGTGGGAGGGTGGTGATAAAATAGCTTTGGTCTGCACCAGGTGTCCAGCTGAGGTAAGTCCCCCACAATATATTAAGAGGAATTGAGATAGAGGTTTAGTCCCTGTGCAATCAACACAGAAATCAGCTACACCTTCACAGTTGTTCAAATCAGCAGATTTGCTCAACTCTTAGGTTGGTCCTTACTCCTTTCCCGTAGGACAGCCTGTCAGTAGGTAAAGACTACAGAAAGTCTCTGAAAAATGTCCCTACAGAGAATCTTTTAAGTCCTGGTCTGAAGGGGCTCATGTCCTAATGAAGAGTGCATGTTTCCATGTGAGGCATGATGCCCTCCAGCCTACAGTGCCCAACTCCAGGCAGCAACTACCCCTCTTCCAGAACTAAAATTATCAAGAATATAGTTCCTAAAGTAATAAAAATAAATCTGCGGTTAAGCTGGATTTGACAGGAATGCCTTATCTGCTAAAGTCAGTTTTACAGTCTCTTATTCTGACTCCTGATTTCCCACCTCAGCTGCAAATATTTGGCAGCAGAGACACGCTATCCAGAAGCTGCCCAGGTCAAGACAAGGAGGAGCCCCAGGAGCCCTCAGACATAGGCTCCCATTGAGGAACCTGGGTATAAATCAGCACCTCACCCATACAGCCTTTTGCAAGCCCGTGCCAGCTCTGCCGTAAACAGGCTGCTTTGAATAACTTTGAAGAGGTGTGTTCCTCTTGTACCAGTGCTCACCTCAACAAGCTCAGTGTGGGAGGGCAGAAGGTAAGTGCCACCCAGTAAGCAGATCTCCGAGGGGAGAGGGAGCTGTTCTCGAGCCCCTCAGGCCTGTCTGCCTTCCCTGAGCGCGGTGAGCAGCGCTGTCAGGATTCCTTGCGTCAGCCTGGCTGGCAACAGAGAAGGCTCCCACTGATTTTAGGGACAAGGCAGGTGTGCTCCAGCTGTGGCTTCAGGGAGGAGTGTATCAGGGTGCATGGGAAGTGGGACACATAGTAACAACAGGAATTATTAGAAAAATGGTAAAGAATTGCTTTCAGTCTTTTGGGTGGGCAGTTCCTGGTTTCAGTGAAGAAGTGTTGCATGTATTGTACATGTACATACACAGATCAGTTTGAAAATCAGAGCAGGAAACCCAGTGTGAGCATCCTTTCCCTCTGCTGATCCCCTTTGAGCTACTTCCACATTAGTAGAGAGAACCAAACACTGGGTGGGGTGTGTTTATGTGCTCAGCAGTTGTCAGCAGGCTGTCCAGAAGTAATGATCTCAGACAAAAATAACCCTGAAAGATCTTTCCAAATATAGTCCCTCATTATTGGTGCTGTATCAGTTTCATTTCAAGCTGTGCCTGACAGCTTTTCTCTCTTGTCCCCTTTAAGAGGACACTAACAGGCCTGAGGCACCAGGGCCTGTCTCTAAAACATGTTTGTAAAACCTCACCCTATGCACCTGGAAGAGTCCATGCTCACACCACCAATTTGAACCAACCTCTGTGTTGCAATCTGATTTAAAACTTCACTGGTTTCAACAAAAGAGGGAAGGGAGAGTGGGATATGAAATATCTGATTTTCTTCCTCTTTTTGTTTTGGAAACCTTACTAGCTGTCAGACAATGTTGGCAAAAGCCATCTATTTTACAAAGAAAGAGAACAGATGTACCCAGTGCAGTGTCTATGCAAAAAAAAAAAAAAAAAAAAAAAAAGCACAAGGCTATTGTCAGAGTGCATCCATGGACTGCCTGGAAGTACTAAGTATGCCATGGATGCAGAGCAAGCCTAGTTAGGGACTGAGAACTGGCCATGTTTGCTTCTGAGCCATTTAGGGAATTCATGAGGCCTGCTGGCCAAAATAAGCCATTTTAAGGGATACAAGACTGCTTTAAAACAACTGAAGATAAATCTCAGTGACTCCGAAGGAAGACAGAGTTAATCTGGTTTTTTTTGATATGTAGGTAAGTTCCTACAATGTGGTCTTTGCAGCTCCAGCACCTACAGCCTGAGCAATCCCTTCCTCTGTGGACAAGGGAGAGAGCCCAGAGGAGTGTGATCCACAGTGCCAATCCCAGCAAGTGTGCTTGTCCTGGAAAACAGCAGGGTGTGAACTGCATTCAGACATGAAATCTCATGGTTCCTCAGCCTGGAGGGAATCACCCCCAACAAATCCCAGTGGCTGCACACCTGACCTACCACAGATGATCAGCTTGCAGCTGCAAGTCGTAGGGTTCATAAGCAGACAGGTGCTTCTTGTTGAGGTGAGCCACTGCTTAGGCTTGGATGTGTTGCTAACAGTGCCCCTATACTGGGGTCACTGATGAAAGCCCAGCTCAGGGAACAGCTGTTGTCACATGCTGTGGCTCCTCAGTGGGGCCATGAGCAGAAAGACCTGTCCTTCCCAGGATACTCCATCTTGAAGTCAAAATGCTGCTGGGGACAGTCACTGCGGGCTGCTTCCCACTGCACACACAAACATGCAAAGAGAGCCAGCACCACCAGCACAGAGAGTCTTCTTGTGCATAAGTACAAATCCTAAAGAGCTTGGGTATGACATTTCATGACCTGGACCTTACTTCCCATCAGGGAAAACCCAGGGAGTAGGAAGAATGAATAATACACCACATTTCTCCTGGCATCTGACCAGCATACCTGTCTCAACGTGCAAACAAATACAAACTGAAAAGCAAGAGGGGAAGGAATTGGAAACCTCATTCTCCCATTAATCTGCTATGCAACTCTAAGCAAGCAATTAATTTCTTTGCTTCTTTGGCTGTAACTGAGGTGTCAGACTTTTGCTCCACAGGGATATATCGATGCATTCTCTCACTAATGTCATTAAATTGTAAAGTGCTTTCGGATATTTGGCTCCCAAAGCACTTTAGAAACACATGATTAAATTACACCCAATTATAAAACAAAGCAGGTGATCTTGTAGAGGAAGGGATATTGCTCTGCTAGTGTTGCTCTGAGGCATTAATAGTCTATAGAATGCTCAGGAGAAATCAAGGGCAACTGTATGTACAATTTAATTTCCAGTGTCCACTGCAAATCTTCTATTTTCAGCCTGTATTTAAACACATTTCTTGAAGTACTTAATACTGCTTGTTGCATTGACATGGGATCTCATCAGGTAAATCCCCTGGATTGTAAATGTAGCACTGTATGGCAAAATTTTTTCATGAGACCTCATTCTTAGAAAAGAGCTTATCTCCTCATTCTCCTTCAGAGTTTTTCTACCATCTCTCAGGTTTATGCAAATAACCCTTGTGACTTGCCATTTATAATGAAGACTAGGAAATCAGTTCACGTCTGTGTCCTGCTGGTCCTGCCTCAGGACAGGTAGGCTGTTATCAAAGGAATGTAGTGCAAGGCAGCACCAACCTAACTTTCTCCCATTTACAACTCTCTTACACTTGCCTACATGCCCAGACGTTACTGAAGTCATTTCAGGCTCTGTAGAATCCAGGCCTAGAGCACTTCCACACAAGAACAACTACAGCCATGTAACGGGAAGTGCTTTTTCTCAGCTGCACATGTAGTCAAAGTAACATACCTATGGTCTAATCCATCAGGAAAGGCTGACTGGTAAATACAAATACACAATTTGACACCCCATTACTCCTTTTAATGTACCACTCTTTCTGTCAATTCAATGTGTTGCCCATTACTCTTAATGGGATTAGAAGACTCACAGCAGCATGTAGACAGGCTTCTAAAGAAATAGATGCCTAATCTAGTAATATATATTAATACATAATTTTTTATATTACTATATTGTTTATTACACCAGGCACAGGCCAATCAAAAAAAAAGTCTTTGATCTCACCATTTAGAGTCTCTGCAGTCTGCAATTTCACAGACTGGGCAGAAGGATCACTTACCATTTTGCCTTGATGAGCTGGACAATGTTCAGTTATGTTTGGGAGCACTGCTGATTAGACATCCATGTTATCATTAGGCATGTGTAGGGAGCAACTGAACAAAGAAGAAGGCATTTACCTGACAGGATGACCTCTAAAGGTTTAATTTAATGTGCTTTCAGGGACTTCTGGTCCAGAAAGACTGTCACACAGTCTCGTACGTGTCACAGATTTCTTTGCTTCTCGTTTAGGGAACAGATCCCAGTCAGACTGAAAATGTGCTACAAGAAAAATTACTTGTAACACCAATCTTCTGTTATGTCAAGACATGATAATATCACCCTCTGAGCACACAGATGTCCTGAATTTTAATTTAGGCACCATCTGTATAAAGTGCTACGTAATGGGCTACATACACATCTAGTAAAAGGAAGCCTGGTCCTGAAGAGATTGCCAACAAATGGAAGGGATAGAAGAGGAGGTATTCTTGTATCTAATCCCCAGGTGAGCACCTGAGATGCAAAGCAGGTTAGTGACATACCCAAGGCCACACAGGGAGCCTGAGCTTAACTCCAAGTCTTGTGCTTACCTCTGTGTCTGGCGATGTTCCATTGCTCCTGTGAATCCAGAGGGTCAGTGTCCCCAGTGTCACTGCAGACAGTGACTCAGAAGAAGTATTTCCTCCCTGGGAGCAGGCCTGTGACAGGGTATTTATTGCTGTAGACCTTCTCTGTGCCTGTGAACCACATGTCAGTACTGACATAACATTGTAGGACGCCATAATACATCTCCTAGTTGTCTTCTGCATCTGAGCTGTGGTTTAGGGTCATGGCGTCTGGGACTCCTTCAGCCAGCTGCAGATTACTGGGTGGTCAGGGAAAGCTAAGAATTAATGAGCCATTTAAGCACAAGTTTATTCTGTTTGGCTCCCTCCCTCTGTCCTTTTCTGGGGCAAAAATATTTCACTTCCAAAGTCAGTGTATATCTAGAAAAGTACTTCCTTCCTTTATTTCTTCTACCCTGAGCAACCCAAGGGCCAATTTGTACTGTGTAATTACCTCCTGATGAAAAAATAAGGCTGTTACTTCTGAAAAGCATTCTCTGAAAAGAAGACAAAGTACATAGGTCTGTAACCCCAGCAGATCATTACAGTAATAGGAGTCTCTCTAAGGACCGAAGCCAGCCTGCCTCCACTTGGCTGGCACAGACCCACTGGCAGTGGAAATGATGTCACCAGATCGCTGAGGGGACAGACACTGTTATGTCAGTACTGTTACAGGGATTTGCCTGTTGAAATAATGACATGAAAAACAAGGTAGCATTGGGAGTGTGTGGAGCAATAACTGCTTCACCCTTTCCCCCCACATTGAACAGAGTAAACAAAGCCCAAGCAGTACCATGGCTCTGAGCCATGCTGCTCCAGGCTTGGCTCAGCTAACATGAAGGAGGGAGTTGGGAAACACAACAAAGGAGTGGGAAAGTCTTTTCTGACCAGGGAGTCTTGCTCCGCTTGAGTGGAAGAGTGGAAACATTTTGGATTGCTCCCATGGCCTTTTTTGGATAAAGAGTTGTATCATTTGAAGCATCTGTTTTTTGTGGGTTTTTTTTTTTTTTAAGAAAAAACCCCAATCTTCCTAACCCTAGTACTGATGCAGAAATTGTGTGTAATTTCCATCCATTTGCAGAAGAGTACCTCCTGCCAGTACCCCAAGGTGATGGCATTTTCTCTATACTGTACCGGCAGCTTGCATGTTAATGTTGTAAAGGACATCTCTGGAACTCCTCTTGAGGATAATCTGAAAACAGGCCAGAAATCACTTGGTGCTGTGGATCAGGACTGGGAGTGGTTCTTGTCCCCTCTCTTTTTGACACGCCCCTGGTGGTGGTGGTGGGGAGCACTGGCCAAGACAACTGCAGCTATGAAGTTCTGCTTCCTGGCTTGGGCAGCAACAGAAACAATCCCCATCTTTGAGCACAACAGGGAGGTCTGTGGCTACAGGAGCTACCTGTACTGAATCAGCCCGATAGAAAAACGTTTCAAGGACACCAATGCTGGAGATTTCTTCAATCTGCAAAGGTAATGGCAGGTTTTGTCCCAGCAAAGTGCACACAGCTGGTGTGGCCTGGGAGATTCCACATAACCTCATGCTACAGTTCATTAGTTTGATCATCTTGGAAGCCAAGGGAAAACAGCTGGTGCGATACAGATCAACTTGTACAATGTAAACTGAGAGGTACCTTCTTACAGTGGGGCTCATTTTGCAAGGTCCTGTGGAGCCTGAGCTCTTGTAGTAGTCTAGGATTAAAAATAAAAAAAAGGAAACCATATAAATTGCTGTTAGCATCTATAGAAATGAGCTCAACATCCACATCAATATAAATTGTACCTCAGACAGGACAGTGTTGGGACCTCAAGCATTGTCTTTACAGCCCTAGGTCACTCAAGGTTTAATCAAGCATGATTTCTCTTCGCCTAACATGAACTGTAGTTGCATGCTTGAAAAATTCTGCTCCCCCCATGTTTTATGGTTTGTTGAGTACCGATGCTCTGCCCTGTGAAGGGCTGGGTTGTACAGCTGACAAACCTGTGTGCACAGAAATCCCTCTATCACCACAGGGAGGCCTATAAAAAGGCTTGCCATAAAAACAGTGAGCAGTTCTGCAGGACTTCGTGAACCTGAAGCTCTGCATGGCTTTTCTCCAATAGTCAACTTGGAAACCAAAGTGACAGCTTGTGATAAAGGCTAAAGGACAGCTCCAGGCTCCCAAACCCTGCAGCTGTATTTCACCAGATGCCCAAGAAAACACTAATTGCAGGATTCCTGCTCTGAGAGGACACAGCACAGAAGCTGACAGAAAAGATGTGCAAAGGCATGGTGCTGTCCCAGCACAAACCACCATGTGGCTCTTCAGCCTCACAGTCAGATCAAACCTGGGTGGGTGGGAATAAAAGAAAACAGACACAGAGAGAAAAAAAATTTAAAAATGAGGGTGTGAGATTGCACAGAAAGGTAAAGCCATTCTTCAGCCTGCTAAGTCACATCAGAGACTCTAAGAACCACCCTTCAAACTGTTTCAGCAGAAGGCGCTCCATGTAAGGGTTAAAATGTTGTCAGCTCTTCTCTCAATAGTTGTGCAACCACAAGAAAAACATCAACGTAATCAACTGCTTTCTGATGAGCACCTGCTCAGGACAATTTCAGGTGAGGTGGGTGGAGCAGGAATATTTTAAAATAATGTAAAAAATGTGCCAAAAAAGTGTAGATTACATGTAATACATGAATGAGAACAAAAGAAAGGAAAAAGGCAGCTTAAATGCCTCATTTGGTGATTTTACTGTCCAAATTCTGCCACATGCAGTTTTGTGTAATGTCTGTTTCTTACAGGACTTCCCACACTCTTCAGCACGGTACTTCATGTTGCCATGCTGTACCAGAGAAGTTTGTCTGGAACCTACAGTCTCTCTGGGATTTTTTTGGTGTTTATTTGATGATACAGTAACAAAGCCATCCCCCATGGATCAGTTGTGTAGTTCCAAAGTGGAGACTGAGAAGAGAAATGACCATTTTCCATATTGGCCACCCGGATGTTGCCTTCTGAGACCTCCTCAGTGAAACCTTAAAGTCCTTCTGCTCTACTCATGAATCACCTATTCCTGCTGGCCTTACTGCTACTGAGGACAGCCAGCACCATGCTTTGTCACCTGGGAGTATCTTAGACAAAAAGCCTGAATTTACTAATTAATAATTAAGCAAACAAGTTCTAAACAATAAAGATTTAGATGCTTTGCTACCTCAATTAGTAAGGTAGCTAGGGATTTCATGGCAGGTCATTCTCTTTCATATCTTCATTCTCAAGACATAGTGTTCTTGAAGCATGACCTCTGCTAATATTACTTCAGCTTTTGGTGCCAAAATGCTGAGTGCTCACTGAGGGCCCGAAAGGATTATAATCCTGTCTCAGTAACACCACATATTTACAGCAAATGGCTGTTTCAAACATGATGGTTTGTTTACTGTAGCATCAGCTGTCCTAACCCACACTCCAAATACTGAATCCATGTCAGGAATCAGAGAATCTTCCAACAGTGACCTCTGTAACCACATGTGATGTGTGATGTGAGAAATCATGTGGTGGAAAAAACCAACTATTACACCATTACACCTGACACACTCATTCAGGGGACAGCCTAGCAAGAAGGATGGCAGAATGATTTAAATTTGGATCAAGGATTGCACAACTTTATGCTGCTCTTCATCTCCTCTCAGAACCTCTGAACACTGAGCAATACCCAGCTGAGCTGTGATGATAAATGCTTTTTTATGGTGCAAGATGAATCTGATAAAGCTTTACAAAATGCGGTATATGTTAAAAACAAAAGCAACAGCTTACAGATAGGAATTCCAGCTAGATGGATACTGCAGGTGTTACCTGAAGGTGTCATTGCTAGAATTCCTTCCTCTAACAGTGCTGCTTCTCCCATACCAGCTTCACTCATGGCTTGGGTTCAGAAGTAGTATTTGTCTGTAAGTGGTACTAGAGATAGGGATCTTGGTGCATTTTTTCTGCTTTTTGGTGTCTTCAACTCATGTCTCTAATGTGTATTCTGACAGAGCATCTCCATGGTCTGGTTCCATGTCAAGCTAAGCCAAGGCTGGAGTTGAAAAATCCACCACCTTCAGCAGTTCTGAAAGCTCTGTGACAGCAGGAGAGTCCACAGCTTGCAGATGTGAGTACAGAGCTGGTCTCATTTCAGGATGCAAAACCTGCAGGGTTTTGGGGTATAAAATGAGCCTTCAGAAACACAGAGCAAATTCTGCCCAGCAAAGCAATGTGGTTCCTAACATGGCACATAATGGAGACACTGTTTCAAGGTTGGCCATTAAAAAAAACCTCAAACATTCTGGCACAGAATCATCTGGAATCTGTTGTGACCACTGCCCACCACTCATTTTCCACATGTGCTTAAGAAGAGGTGTTTAGCATTAAAGGTTTGCTTCTGTCTCTTCCTAGCTGGCTGGTGAGCTCTGCAGTACATTTCCTACAACCTCTTTTCTATGACTCTGAGTCCCTTGTGTCTCTTCTTGTTTAATAAATCCCTCCTACAGTCCTGTGGGAAGTAGTCAGGTGCTATGTGGACTGGGATTAGGGAATGTGCTTACTGACTTGCAAGATCCTATTAATGTTACTCAAGTTTATTTGCCAAAGATTATGGTACCCCTGATTATTAGTCATTTTAAAAAATACAGATCTTACCTTTTGCTCTTTAGCCCACTTTGCAGCAGCCTCCATTATATATGAGAAGAGCAAAAGATGGACCGTTAAAAAAAGCTGTATGTTTTCAATCAAAAGAATAGGAAGTTGTGTATCCAAATACAAGTCCTGCTCTGAAATTCTCAGCTAAAATGCAACAACCTTCCCCCGGCACCAAAAAATTCATCCAGTGCAGCAAGCCATAACAAACTTGATGCTAATGGCTTTTATACAAGGCTCTCACTTGAGCACAGGGGTCATAGGGAATACAGTGCATATGGACAGAGAGTATTCTCCTCTCCTAAGCCTAATGTGAGATAATGCGAGTCTTCAAATAGGAAAAGAATCATAGCTCCAGGCTTTAAATTGGTTTTGTGTTGTCTTCTGATGTAAAGGAGCCCGAATGCTTTCCCATCTGAGTAACTATTTAACCTCAAGGCTTTCATCTACTACATAGAATTCTCTGGTTTTTTAGCTATACTAGCTTCCACACTTCGTCATTTTTTTTCTGAGTTATGTGCAGCTACTAAGGCCCACTTCAGTATCTATAACAGGATTCCATCAATAGTTTAGGCTATTTATTGATGGCATCTGACAGTCTTTTGTTTGTAACATGCTTTAGTCATATAGAGAAAGAAGTTTCTGTAACTGGCACAAAATAAAATCTGCCCATTTCAGCATTTCTGAGGCTACTGTAATCCTTTGGAGTTTGTCTGGGGTATTGATCAGTTCAGAACTAGGCACAGATTCTTTACTACTAAAAATCCAGTATTAAAATAAAAGAATGCAAGCAACTTTCATGAATCTCATGGGAGATTTCTCCTCTTTTAAAAGGGCTGATGGGGGGGTTGACGAGCATAGTAACATGTATAACAAATTATATTCTTTGTCATACATTAGGACCTTTGGCAACCTCTATGTGAACCTGAAGTAGCAAAGCTACCTACACCTCAGAACACCTTCACCATGTTGATCTCTGCTCTTTGCAGACACTTAATTCCCCCCAGCTGGAAGTCTCTGTGTCCTTTTTTTAATAGTTACATAGAGATCACTAATTTAATTTTTTATTGCTTTTGGACTGAGATATGCCAAGAAGATGAAAAGGAGAGAGAGAGACAGAGAAATAAAACCCAAGAGATGGTTACAGTTGTTTATCACCCTCTGAGGCCCAGCCTGTCCCTTAGCAGTGACTGGCAGCCCCCAGCCAATTCTCCTCAGTTTATATACTGAGCATGATAGTCTATGATATAAGAATATCCCTCTGGTCAGGTTGGGCCAGCTGTCCTGGCCATGCTCCCTCCCAGCTTGTTGTGCACCTGCTCACTGGCAGAGCATGGGAAACTGAGTAGTCCTTTAATAAGAGAAAACACTACTTAGCTACAAAATCCAAAACAGTGTTGTACTAGCTACTAAGAATAAAATTAACTTCATCCCAGCGGAAACCAGGACAATACCATGAGTGATTGCAATTTAATTAATGTGAAATCCCAACATTTTGAATGAGACAGAGGAAAGAATCCAAGAAAGAACCAAAATATTAACAGAAAAAGAAGAGCAACAGTCTCGTTAGTCAGATGCTGCTGCTGATAGGAACACTCCCATGTGTTGCACAAGCTGTGTTAAGCATGGATCATATGGCTCCTATCTAATGGATACAACAAAATCAGTCACTTGTTCAAGTCAGTTCTGGTCTAATTCAGGAAAAAGCAGTCAAAATTAGACACCCAAACCCATAGGTGTGACTTTCAGAGGTGCTCAATGTTCTGGCCTCTCATGGTTGCTTGTGGGTAACAAGCCACTCAAGCAACTTTTGTGAGACACTTCTCTCAGAGGTTCTACAGAGAGAAAAATCAAACTAGCACAGAACAATCACAATTTATTGACTCCAAATTGTGTGCATGTGTTATATTTGTGTGTATAAAGAAATATATGTATGTATAGCAGGAAGTCAAGGAGGGGTAACTTGTATGTTTAGATTTACTCATGATCACAACGCCTTTCTAAAGACTATTTCTTTGTCACCTACTTCTCTTGGTCACTTCAAATGTTTAAACATTTCAATTATTGCACTTATTCTGAAAATGAGCTCTTTCTACAGTGCGTTACAGAGTAGCTCAGAAACATCTTCCCTAATCCATAGGAAGTTTGGACAAAAATGGAAAGCTTTAGGTGAAAAATTATATATATTGCTTGAAGTTGGTGATTTTCTTTCTTAAATGTTTCAATAGCCCAGACTTGCTGTTTGCCTTGTATTTCCTGTGAGGCCCTCTGGCCTTGGGAATGGGGAGTAGAAAATTGCTGTCATTGGGGATCAAGTATAGGAATAAGAGGTCTCACAGAATAGTTTGAGCTGGGACTTTTAAAGCTCATCTAGTTCAATATCCCTGCAATAAGCAGGGACAGCTTCAACTAGATCTTCAACTAGATCAGATCTACCTGATCTACCTCTCTACTAGAGAGAACTACAGTTCTCTCTAGTTCTGAGAGAACTGTAATTCCCAGAAGATAGTTCAATCAGTGTATTCTAACTAAATTAGTTTTTCACAGAAAGGTTTTGGTTGGAAGAAACCTTAAAGATCATCTCCTTCCAATCCTCTGCCATGAGCAGGGACATCTTCCACTAGACCAGGTTGCTCAGAGCCCCATCCAACCTGTTCTGGAACTCTTCCAGGGATGGGGCATCCAGAGTTTCCCTGGACAACCTGTTCCAGTGCCTCGCCACCCTGACAGTACGGAATTTCTTCCTAATGTTAATCCAAATGTACCCTTGAAGCCATAGCCCCTTTTCCTATCACTACATTTCTCTGCAGACACAGTGATTTTTCAGATTCAGCACAATAGCTCCACTGTCTTGTCTCACCAACGTTTTGGTTGTAATGCACTCACTGGCTTTCTCCAACACCACTTTCTTCTTCTGTCTCCTCCATACTGTCCTTGATGTGACTTTGGGCCTAGGCTTTGCCTTGGAAGGGACCTCGATGCTTGCAGTGTGCTTCGTTCTTCACAGTGACACTGTGTAGAGCAAAAATCTCGAGGACAGATTCTTCAATAATTGGAGAATCTGGAAAGAACAGAAGGCATTTGAAGAGTGCAGCTGCAAATATAACTTGACACCTATCCTGTACCTGCAAGTTCCCAGAAAAAGTGGTCCAAAACTGGGCCCCTCATACACTCCATGTTTTTACTATCAGAATTTGGTGTTTTATGAAAGTCTTCAGGGACACTCAAAATTTTGTCTTATGCTTTGATAGATCATGTTTTGAGTCAGCTGATTTAGTTCTGTTTCTTATACAGTGAGATCTGTATAAGAAACAGGTGACAGAAGAGGTCACCTGCCCTCTTTTAGTTGTTCACCTCAGCAGAAAAAGAGGGAGCTCTGGGAAGTAGCAAATCCCAAAGCCCCTCACTTCCCCAGGACCTGGAGATTTGATTCCAGGCAGTTTCTCGGTTTTGTAAAGCATCTTTCTGCTGTTCTTCCCTCAAGTCCCATGGGGATATATACCTAAGATCACAATAAAGATAATAGAACCAAAGTTAGTAAAGAAAATGCTCCCATATTTGTAGCAGAGTAACATGGGGGCATGATAAGAATGTCTTGCATATGATAATAAAACCCAAAACAAAACCAACAGGTTCCCAGTACCTGAAGGGAGCCTATAAGAGAGATGGGAGAAATTATTTACTAGGGTGTGTAGTGTTAGGACAAGGGATAAAGGCTTCAAAACTGAAAGAGAGAAGGTTTAGATTAGGTATTATGGAGAAATTCTTTACTGTGAGGGTGGAGAGGCACTGGAACAGGTTGTCCAGAGAAGCTGTGGATGTCCCATCCTTGACAGTGTTCAAGGCCACAGGAAGGATGGGGCTCTGAGCAATCCGGTCTAGTGAAAGACTGGAACTAGATGATTTTTAAGGCCCCTTCCAACCTGAGCCATTCTATGATTCTAAACATATTTGTTGTTTTTTCTTTCTTTATTTTTGTCACACAACGTGTAGTTTTAGAACCACAATTCTCTGCATTACTCAGGAAAACCTACTCTCCCTATACCAAAGCTTTGCTGTGGATGTATTTTCACTGCAGCACAGGTCTGATAACCTGTCTGATTCGGTGTGGCAGACACAGCACCCGTACTCCTGTTTGTCTCGCCAGTGGTTTTATCCGGCTGTCCTGCTCCAGCCGGCAGCAGAGGCTTTTTGCCACGCCGAGCGCCCGTCTGGCGCCATCTGCCTGCCAAGAGCCGAGCGATACGCACAGTTTCCTTCTATTCATCATTTCAGAAAAGGTGCTTTGCTTGTTGCTCATTACATCAACGTTTGAAGCAAAGGCTCAGGCCAAAATTCTTGACTTAGCCACTTAAAAGCTGCCAGTACGACTGTTCCATTTTCTCCCCTCGGGGAACAAAGAAGCAGCAGGAAGAGGTTTTGCTTGTGCACCCAGATAAGCCTGTAAAATGCTACCGGCCCAGGTGAGGAGACCTGGTGAAGCACTGATTCTGCAGGTGTTTGTGTACACCTGGTAAAGAACAGGAAGGACACAGGTACGTCTGCCCCCCTGCTCCTCTCCCAGTTGGTAAGTGATGAGTTTGTGGGTGGTTCCCTGCTTCACTATCCAAATCCTTTTCAAGCCCATCACCTGACAAAAAGACTGAGGCAGGAAACAACACAGACTGCAATGAACAGAATTTCCAGCCATGTCCCTGAATCCTATGATCAGAGTTTCCTGCCCTAAGATGTCTAAGCTGTCAGGATTTCTGGCTGCTACCCAGGTAAAGTGATCCATGGACAAAATGAATTCAGTATTATGTGGATCTGTGCATCTGCCTAGATGAGCCACATGGTATGTGCTGAAGGGTGTGCATTCGCATGCAGAGGATACATTTACTCATTACTCTGAAAATCAGAGACCAGGAGAGGGAGAAGGGTGGGTGGTGAGAAGCCAACCTTGTGGGAAAGAGTGTGAGCCTGCAGGCTGAGAAAATGGGTTAGCAAATGTGAAAGCATCTTCACAGGAGACCGCAAAGGAAAATTTTGACAAAGCCAAGATCCAAAGCCAAAACTTAGTAAGACTGAGACAGTAGTAGTGTGGGAAGGATACGATCTGTTCTTGCCTGATCTGTCCATCTGTTTGTCCTCAGTTAGAAGCCCTTTATCAACACCACGCCAAGTCCCATTAGGGTTTTGCAGCCTTTCATTATACTTATCCCATGGGCATTTTACCTATTTGCCTTCTTGAGCCATATTCCTCCCACCTTTGCATCATTCAGGACAACACAGCTTGTCAGGATCCCCAATTAAAAGTATGAACATTACATGCTTTATGGTTGCAAATGTCATAGAATCATAGAATAGCTCAAGTTGAAAGGGACCTATAATGATCATCAGTTTCAGTTATCTGCTCCTTGCAGGACTGCCCAAAACTAAACCATATGACTAAACATCAACCAGACACTCCTTAAACTCTGATAGGTTTGGTACTGTGTCTCTGGAAAAAATCACAGTGGAAGCATATGAACAAAAAACTGTTCAGACTTGTCAGCTGAGCATTTCAAACATCAAGAAGGTGTTAACAGCAGGGAGATCTCCTAACAAAATGGGCAGATCACAGGATGAAAGTGCTTTAGTAAATTGGAAGAAATCCTGTGAAGAAAGGGGGATAGAAAAAGGTTGTTCCTAAGTAGTTTTTCCTCTCCTTTTTGTATGTTCACTGAAGGGAATGCAGCTATAGGAATCCAAAAGCAGAAGCATGCCCCTTGGCACTGCTCCGTTCTCATAGCTGGTACAGAGGAGCTGACACACCAGCCAAACCCTCCCTCTACTGCCTACACAATATTTGTATCTGAACTCTGACAGGCAAAGATGAATCAGTAACTAAGACACCAGACTACAATTCCAGTGTGCACAGGAGTCAGAGGCAGCTCAGACACAGCTTCCAGGTTAGCTATGCCACACAAGTGGTTTCTGTCACACAGGAATGACCAGGGATGGCCCCCGCCCTGCACTGTCCCTTCAGACCACCTTCAGACCACCCTGTCCATGGCCCTCAGAAGGAACTCGGACACCAGGCCTGGTACCCATCCTGCAGGAGCCTGACACAGAAAATGCAGGACCAGCCTCAGAGACATGTCAGGGGTGGGCACTAGGGCAGATCCATCCTCCATGTGAGAAAATCTGCCTGCCCTCACAGCTGAGCTTCTTTTGGCCCCTGAAGTTTCCTTCCTACCATACCACCAAGAGAATGTTCAGCAGTTACTGAACTTGTGAAGGATGCACTGCTATCATTTTATCCTCCTCCTATATAGGACATTTCAAAATGGTTTAAAATGCTTTTAATAGAGAGCACCTAGGTATAGTTCAAAGCTGGTCCACATCTAGCAGAACTCATCTCAAAGACTAAGAGCCAGTAAAATCCACACCCTAACTTTGAAATCCTCCTCCAGCCTATGCTGAGAGCATGAAGCTGAACTTTCCAACTTTTCTTCTTGGTTTTCTTAACAGCCATGTGTATTTCTGTAAAGATCATAGACTAAAGTTTACAGCATCAATAATGCTACTGCAAAATTAATTCACAAAACAAATGTGATATTAAACATTTACCAGCTTCCTATTGTGCTGCTGGTCCTCAGCAAACTGCAGTCAAGTCCAAGTCCCATGGGTCACTTTAAAGAATCAGGATAAGAATTCATTAGGGTAATCCTGACTAAAATAAAACATAAAATACATTTTACTAGTCTGGTTTAGGTGACAGGTGTAAGGACTTAAATGAAAGATTTACTGCTTTATGCCTCTACCACTTCATACAGCAAAAAGTCCTTCATTATTACCTTCATACTACCAACAGAGGATACAGACTAACAGCTTATTCCATGTTAAACAATAAAAAGACTGCAGATCAGTGTTATTTTATAAGTTTCCTAAGTGTTCCAGCAAAGCAGCACTGCTCCATTGGAGAGTTTCACACTGAAAAACAGTGTAAAGACTAAATATTCCTCCTCCTCTTCCTCTCTTGAATCATCCCCACTTACCTCCCACAGCTGCACTGGCACTGCTGTACTGCTCATTAGGGTCACTGTATCATGTATCCTGTGATCACTGTGCAACCTCTCCAGCTGTCACTCAGCCCAGCTGCATTAAATGGTTAAGCTCTGCTCTCTTCCCTTCTTGCCTCCTGGCGTGCTCAGGAGACCTCTTTATCACGTATCAATTTTTCATCCCCTTCAGGGTGACACCTTCAGGAGTTAGCACACACTCCAGGCAGGTTTTTCCCTTCCTCTTCACTTGGGTGTTCTTGAGATTGCTGAAAAATTGAATTGGAATCCCTGGGAAATGGGAAGGGATGGGCAAGAAAAATACCAGCAAGTACATTATAAATCAAAACAGGAGTCATTGTCTTTGCAGGATATAACATGGGCTCCTGTACAAGACAGATTCCAGGCTTGGGACTTTACTTCCAGTGTGAAAAAGAGATCTTGATGCTCCCCTCCTCGCCTGTCACACTAGCTTTACGAGACTGTGGATTCCAATTTTGTCAGCCCAAGCTCCAGGATTTTGTGTTTTTGCTTTATGAATTTTGCAGCTCAAACCTTGCTGTCTCACATGTGATCCACCCACTGTGCAAAGATGTTTACTTTCCATCACTCATGATCAATGAAGAGTAGAGTGTTCTGTACTAGACCTCTTAACACCCAAGCCTTTTAAGTAACTGGGCTGAACACCCTTCATTTTCACAGTGTGGGCCAATCCATCATCAGTTGAATCATCATTCATACTTATCATCCCACTTTGACTCTTTCTCATTGAACTTCTAAGTGAAGCTTTGCACTTTCTTTACCAGGGAGATTCCAAGCATTGATGTCTGTTGTTCACTTTTAGTTGTTCCAGTTCTGTCAGGAGTTAGGGAGCATACCTGTTAAAATACCAAAAAGACAAACACTCAAAAAGACAAAAAGTCTGTTATTTTTCGTTCTTGATATCCACATTCTTACACTAAACAGCAAGATGTCAGTGAAATACTTTTGATTTTTTGATTAGTAGCAGAAAGATAAATTTACTCCTAACTATAGCTCATAATGCTCACTAAAAGTTGCACATAATCCTATAAACCTGTTTACTAACAGACACACTGCTTTTCTGTTCAGTTCTTCTGTCTCAGCTCTGCTCTTTTTTCTCTCCTTGTCATTGTAAAGTAAATGGTTTCAGGCAACTACAGATGACATCTGCAAGCATACCTGGAACCATATGACAAGTTGAAGGATGATTGCCATATTACTGCTTTGCCTGCCAAGAATGCTCCAGTGCCTGGCACAGGATCACTATTTGTTTAAGTAAGGTAATCTACCACACTACCAAACAGCCTGTGCCCAACCCTGCCTAGGGCTTAATCAAAAAGATAAGTATTATACTTAAAAGATTATGCTAATGGCAAAGCTCATCTTGAAGAGATGGTCCTGCTGCAATAAAAGGTAAGGCAGGCAGGCAGCATCACTGTTATTCAGCACTGATTAAAAGCTAGTTTGCTGCATAAAACGTGATTGGTTTTCTTTCAAAAAGCAGGCACACATTTGTTTGGTGATAGGAAGCACATGCATATGAAAAAAAGATCATTCTCATTATGCCCAGGCCCATCCACTCACTCCAAAGTGTTGCAACAGTGGGCAAATTTCACTTGCACTAAAAGGACAGTGCCAAGGTGCATTTTATCATTCCCATCTTCTCGGCTAAAACTGGTCCAAATTCAGTAGTGACTCACTCCCCTTCCACGCTGACGTCAGTGAAGAATTTGGCTTATTATGTGTAATAACCAGGCTTCAAACTGAAATCTGCTCTCTATTGAGAAGTGTTTTCGTATGGGTGCTGTGGTAATTGCAGGTTGGTTTATGACTTGTACAAGTTAGATTTCTGTTCAAGCCCAAAAAGACTAGTGAATCATGAATGTTGTGGAGACATGCAAGAAAAGATACTTACAGTTTGGTCCACCAATTCTGACCCTCAAATGTTTGTCTACAGTTGATGTTGACATTGTACAAAGAACCTGATGGGTCTGAGAACAAACATTACCTATCCCTCTCTGCACAACAGAGTTCCCTGTCAGCCACAGAAGACTGTAGGTGCCTAGGTCTGCCCCGTTCCTACTGGAGGTGCACGGCCTATGTTTCAAACCTGTATGCTTTGTGTTATTTTTTTTCAGGGAACACAAAGGTTCTCCTCTATAATAAGCACAACGTTTGCACCTGTGAAAAGACATCCTTTTTGTGCAGTGGGCTCAGAGGGCAAGAGCCATAGGGCTCAAAGCCAGCAGGGGGTAGATTCCTCCATCCTGCTTCACCTCCCTCTACTTGCAGCAAATCTGCCCTTTGCCTAACTTCAAAACTCTTAAAGCTTGGCTGTGAGTAACTGGCCTAGCAATGGTGAAGCCAAACCTCTAGAGCTTATCTTTAGTCATAATCAAGGACGTTGTGCAGATGGCATCAGTGTAGGCACAGAACACTGCAGACTTGTAGTTATCTGTGACATCTCAGGAGCAGCATTCAGATAGGAAAGAGAAAAAAAACATAGAGAAACAGTAAGCAGAGCCTCCCAGCAGGCTGGGGTGGTAAGGAGTGGGTATGACAAATGTATCAGTGAACTCCTCTTTTTGTGTTTATATCAGTGTTTTTTTTTTTAATCACTAAAGAAACTGACCTGTTGAAAATCCAAAATCTCTGAGGGCAGAAAATTTGAGGCCAAATCCAATTCCCCCTCATCCCTAAAGGTTCCTTACAGCCTTCCTAAAACCCGAGAAACAGACAGAAGTCCTTCCACTGCTAGTGATGAATTTTGGACCAGGTGCATTCTTTGGCCTATGGCAGAAAAATTGAAACCACTTTTCTTCTCAGAGACATCCTTTTATTCTGATGTTCTGCACTGGCAGTGAGTATTCCCCCTGCACTGCATGAGGAATACAGAGACCAGAGAAGGGGGAATGGAAGCCATTGGACCTAAGACTCTGAAGTACTGTAGGAAGAGTTTGACTTGGCCTGACTGGCAGATTTGCAAACAAAGGACTGTCTGAGAGAAGAGGTGAATTAGGGTGAACTAAGAATTAATGAAAGAGTAGAGAGAGGGACAGAGCAAGGGAAGGAAAAGAACAGAGGAAGGGCAGTACTTCTGCAGCCACGGGACATCCCAAACTAAACAGGAATGAACTGGGATACGTGTCCTGAATAATACTCTGTATTACTAAGATTTAACATTGCTTTTGCCTGAATGGCACTTGAAGGAAGGACATTGACCTGTTGAAGCAAGTTCAGAAAAGGCCACCAAGTTAATTAGAGGGATGAAGCACCTCTCCTGTGAGGAAAAGCTGAGAGAATTGCGATTGTTCAGCCTGCAGAAGGCTTTGGAGTGACCTAATTGTGGCCTTCCAGTACCTGAAGGGAGCCTACGAGAAAGATGAGGCAAGACTATTTACAAGGGCAGTAATATAGTGACAGGACAAGGGGGATTGGCTTCACACTGAAAGAGAGTAGGTTTAGATCAGATATTAGGGAAAAAACCTTTATTGTAAGGTTGGTGAGGCAGTGGCACAGGCTGCCCAGAGAAGCTGGGGATGCCCCATCCCTGGCAGTGTTCAAGGCCAGGTTGGATGAGGCTCTGAGCAGCCTGATCTAGTGCAAGGTGTCCCTGCTCATGGCATGGGGCTGGAACTGGATGATCTTTAATGTCCCTTCCAACCCAGGCCATTCTGTGATTCTATGACACACAAGAGGCATTAGGGCCTCACTATTCTAAACACAAAACTAAGTAACAAAAATAACCCACTCTCTCTCTTTCCCATGTTTCATTAGGGCTTGGTTTGCTTTTAGCTCAGAAAATTGCTTTGTCTCCTAAACTTCAAGAAGAAACATTGGAATTAAGGAATGAATGAGTGAAACAGAACAGTGGCCTGTTACTTACTTTCTCTACTTGAGTTTATTTTAAATCACAGGGGGTTTTTTCCTGTCTGCTTTATGGAAGAGATTAGATTACCTTGCTTTATTTTACTTACTGTACTTCTTACAACTTTACATCCATCACAGATACCATTCCGGAATGAAATTCTTTCATTAGCAGCTCTCTGCACACTGACAGGAATGATTTGTGACTTTTTGTGATAATATATCTCGAAAAATAAAAACTCATATGATCTTTCTGTCACGTTAGACAGCCACAGATCTGTCATATGGTAGAGATTATACACGATGGACAGGCTTATTTACTTATGCATTAAAGGTCACATTCTTCCAGCCCTAGCCAAATCACTCAGTCATGAGTTCTGCATAACAAGAGCTACTGCATTTAAATCAATAAGGACAAGTTTCCAGCAGCTTAAATGAACAGCAGCTTTCCCACTGATCTGACTGATCCATGAAAAATCTCCAAAAACAGTGAGGATAGATATAGGTAAGTGCAGTTTGCACCTCTGGTTTTTTTTACCCCTCTTCTGGTTATGAAAGATGACAGACTGTATTTACTTGCATGGGGTGAGTGAATATACCTGAGAGCACCTGGAAATACAGTCAGTTATTGGCATGTACTAGCTAAAGGTCTTCCAGAAAAAAATGGTTTTTACTTACCCTTGGGTTTTTTCAGTGGACAAGGTTTTCCCACAAATTCAGGAAGGCTTTCTTCACCAAGGAACTCAAAGGAGCACATCAGCATGCTACAAGGCAGAAGACTTCCTGGAAATCACTTTGGCTGGGGAAAAAGTATGTTAATTAAGTGAACAGCAAGGTACTCTTTGCAGGATTTATTTACCAGGAATGGGAAAGAGTGGATACAACAAGAAGTCCCAAAACATAAAGCTACACAGAGAACTGCTCATCACCTAAAACTCCTGAGAGAAAGGTTTGTGTAGCAGGAAGAATTCTAGTTGTCTGTAGGAGGCTGCTGATCATTTCCTCACTTCTTTCCTGATTTTCTGCAGGATTCTGGGCAAGTAATTTGCTCTCTCTGTATATATCTTGTCACCTAGACAATGAGAAAATGGGGCTGCCTTGCTGTGCAGGAGTGCTGTAAGGTGCTCGATGTCAGATGTCATTCAAGAAGGCTTCACAGCTGGATGTATCAAAAAGCCCATTAGAACTTACTTGGTTCAGCACAAGCTGCATTAAACTCTTCAGTGCTGCTCATGCCCTATGCCTAGGTAAATGCCCATTATTTAGGACAAATCCTTCTGCTTTGAACTGCTTAATTGCAGAAAGCTTCAAAGAGCTGCGTTTTTCTATGAGAATGAAGCCATTGAGTTTATTTTAGTATTAATTAGTTGTTAAGTTCAAGTAAAACTGGTTTGGATTTTTCCCCAAAAACTGACCAGTAAGGAGCTGTCCCTGAATACTAATTTCTAAAGTTCCATGAGAATAGCACTCTGAAGCAGAGTTATTTTTCTGTGGTTAGCAACAAAATGCCTCCATTTTACACCAGGAATATCAAGAGAAACTTGACTACCAGCTTGAGTTATTCCATCTTATTCATTTAGACTATTTCACTAGACTATTGCAATTCTTTCTAATCAAGGACCTCCCCAGCACTCCTAAGTATATCACATACAGAAGGATTTGTGAATTCCACAAGAGCCTGTACACTACCTGCTCCCAGTGGATATGGCTGGGAACTGTGTCATTGTCCTCACTGCAGTGACAAAACAGCAAGAAGGCTGCTTTAAGCCAAGATAATCCAAGACTGGTCCATGTGTGAAGGGCAGTTTGGGGAAACTGGACTATTTGATTGTTGTCCTTGAGGGATGAGTATTAGTCATCTAGAAACTGCAGCTCTCTACTTTTAAAAATTGTTCTGTGACAAGACAGATGCAGTAAGGAATTGTAGCCTCTGACACAGTTGTTTATGCTGCTGAAAGATCTTGAGGCAGAAAAAAATCAATCCAAAAGCCTTCCCAAGATTTGGGGGCACAAATGATTAGGATTATGCATGGCAACCTAGAAGATACAGCCCACAGGAAAGACAATGTTAAGATCATATGACCTTGAGAGCTTGCTTTGTTGCCAGCAGGAATTACAGAGTCCTCTGTTTTGGGCACCCCCCCAAAGAGATCCTTTTTCCTAACAGAATATATATACCCTGATCTCCGTGCTGAGCTGGCTTTTGCCTCCAGGCTGCCTGTATGATACACAAATGCTCTGTCTCCTTATGCCTGGTCTGCCCAAAGGTGTTCCCACCCCCTTTGCCTCCCCCTCTCACCCCTTCACTCCTGTGTACGTACCAATGGTCATGGGTGTTGGTGACAGCACTGATTTGGGCTGGTTAGGAAGAGAAGAAAGATTATCCTATCTCAAAGGCCCTTAAAAAGAATGCTGTGGTTTTGCCCCTCAGCCATTGTGAGGCAAATCCACAGCAGCAGCACCCAGTGCTAAAATGAGAAGGGATACAGGATGCTGGCTTGGCTCACTGCTCTGCATGCCTTCAGATTTGGATTTTCAAATCCTATGAAAGCTACAGTGATATGGCTTAAAAGTCATCCAATCACCTTTACAGTTCCCCCTTTCTCCTCAAAAATGCAATTCCCTTTACTTAGATTTCTATTGCCTGATCAAAATTTTCATCCTAGGCCACAGATTTTTTTGAAGGCAAAAATTACACTTCGGAGTGATACTTTACAAAGTTGCTCTCTTTGTAAGGGAAGGAAAGGAAAAGCAAAGCAGATGTGAGTCTAAAGGTATTGGACTCACACAGCCAATTTCCACCCTGCTTGACCACAGCCACAGAACACAAAGTATTATGACATTCTTGAGAATATATGTTTATGTAAATGTTACCTTTTTATCCCAGCTGATAAGGTCCTGGTCATTCCTACCACAGGAGCTTTCACAACCATTATTGACCTTTCTGCATCCCTCAGCTCACATGAAGTTGTGTGGCTTGTTGCATTCCTAGGATGATGCCTGGGTCCTTTTACACTGGACAAATACAGCTTTGAATAGTGCAAAACTTAAATACATACTGGCCTCTTGTGGGCTGTGTTGTTACATCCTTTACACTGGCTTCAGCACTTTCTCATTCTTGGAATAACAGGGTGATAAAACTTCAAGTATGATGCTAAAAGGAATAAACCTTCTCTAGGTCAAAAAGATACCTTTTTATTTAAAAATAAACATTACCTTCCCAATCCCAGATTTTCTTATGATTGATTTTGACACCATTTCAAAATTTTGATCAAAGGCAGTCTATGAAATAATTTAACAGTTTTTTTTCCATGCTAAAACAAAAATATGTGGGTCCAGTTTTCGAACAGTTAAACATTCAAAAAATCCTTCTTTGATGTTTAAGTTGTTCCCCAGTGCTGCTTTCACACCTCCAGGCTTTGGCTTTGTTTATTTTAAAATTATATATGCAGCACTTTCTCTCATTTCCAAGTCCAGTCAGTTCATTCAGTTACTCAAGCAGGGACTCTGTGCTTTAGAAAATCAGTTCACAACTTTAGATTCTTTAATCAGCTTTCTTCCATTCCTTAATAAGTCTAAGATTCTGCCACACTTCTTCATATGGAGGACTGCAATCCCAATGGGAAGGGTACTTTATTTACACAGCTCAGTGTATTCAGGTTTTTTTAACTTCACTTATGTGAAGTTAAAGTTAACCACAGCATTGCTGACATAGTGCAGGAGATTGTTTTAGGTGGATAAGACCAATCCATTCTGCAGGACACAAACTACCTATCTTGCTTGCAACAAAGGCTTAACAAGGTATAGTGACAATAAACTGCTTAATCGACCTCACTTGATTTCTGTTTGGAACAGAATGTTGTTGTCTACTCCATATTTATGTTAGATTCAGTTTCAAAGGGAGTCTAGTGCAGGAGGCAATTGGGTTATGCTCTGTAAAACACAGGAACTGAGAAAACCAAAGGATATAAAAATCTAGCCAACTTCCACAGGCTGATGGGAATAAATCTACGGGTAAACTCCCGAAAAAGCAATGGACACCCCAGCCTCCCATCCCCCTCGAGGAATATACCACCTTTTCCTGATGATTTTTAGGTGATTTCTGCTAGTCTAGGAAAGAAAGAGGAAGGTGAAAAGTGTAACAAAAAAAAAAAAAAAACCAAAACCAAAAACAAACCACAAACCAGCGCAGAGGCTGAAACATTGTCAGCTTTTCCAGTGAGCAAAAAATACCACATTCAGACAGCCAAAACAAACATATGCTGTTTCACAGGCTAAAGAAGGAATCCAGCAAGGCAGACACTCTGTGCTTGCTTGTCTGGAAGCTCGTGTTCTGTTAACACAGATCAAATCAGAAGTGTGTGGAAATGGGACTGGTCACGTCGTGAAGTAGATAAGGTGTTATTTATTGCTTGTTTAATAAATGCATGAAGAAACCAACCTTCACTTATGTCTTCAGTATTCTACTTCAGGAACAAGAGCCCAACTTAGCTACAGAGAAACCTGCTTTCTGGACTGAAAGCTGTGTTTTCCCTAACAAAAACCAAAATACTGCCAACACAATCCAGTTCCTCCCACCTATCCAAACTGACACCCTGACTTTTGTGCTGCCTGAGTGTTTGCTTTCTGTACTCCTCACAACCTCCTAAATACCGAGAAGACAACAGTGGATGCGGTAAAACCAATCACACATGGCTTTCCTTCTTTTGAGATAGAAGGAGTCAAAGCTAATTTACAAGAAGAGGTTTCCATTATTCATTACCTGTTTTGACTTAATTCCTGACATGTTTCCTTGTGTCCACTTCAGAGGCAAACAAGCTAAACATGCAAAGGAGATCTATGCAGGATTTTCCCCGTATGATCCATGGAAACGTTGCCTTTGGCTTTTCAGAGGAAAGTTGCACCTGGTACTGGAAATAGGGGAGTTAAGGTCAGACTAACAAAAAGCTTTAACTCAGGCAAACACAACTTTTTCTCAATGGAGAAATGCCATCAGTAAGATGCACATAACTGCAGATTTATTCCCCCAAAATTCTGGGATGAAGATCTATGCAGAAGAGGTTGAGCCCTCTGAAGGGTGTCTAGTAAAACAGGCTCTGTCCAAGAAAAGAGGTGATTTCTGGAAAACACTGGCAATCAACATATTGGGTTAACAGTAGTGCAATAAAGTGAGTTATTTAATTCTATTTAAAGCATAAGCAGCAACAGGCAGTTAAGAACCAAGAGAGAACACAAGCTGAGTAGCATGGTCCAGCAGAGAGAAAGGGCCAGGAATTGCAATATCCACGTCCTTTGCCAGACTGTTTAAGCTTTATGTTCTCAAATGTTCAGAGCCATATTGCCAGCTCTGGTGCCAATATGGCTTTTAATTCTGATTAAGTAATTCAGTCTCTTCATTCAGCTTTGCTATCATCTGAGTAAACCTGACACTGCTGCCCTGCTGGGTATTACATGGCCCAAAAGCTTGGGCAGGTCTAATCATAACCCCTTCTGTGACTTTCACACCATGCCACAAGAGCGTAGCATCTGTTGTATTCAGGTGCTGGAGCCCGATCTCTATCAGTGCTCAAATGAGATTGGATTCTTCTCTTTCCTTGCATGTAATCAAAGAAATTAACTTCTTTGTGAATATGTGAAATTCATGTTGAGGCGCTAGAAATCAATGCTTGTGTTGCCTAGAGCATGCAGATCTTTGACTGCCTGTACCTTATGCACAAAATTGCAAATGCTGCTTTCATTCACATATTTCTTCTGTGCTTTTGAATGGAGAATTTTTTTTAACTTGCAAGGAAAAAAGCTTCCCTGAGCTGCCTTCCTTTATCCTAAGGTGACAGTCACTCTTCCAGACACCAGGAAATACTCATCTACAGACCTGGCAGAAGAAGAAAGAAGGTTTTTTCCAGGGACTCCAGAAGAAGTGTTTTGTTTTTTCTCCATAGCAAATCTACAAGGCATGACCATCTATGTGCAAGCTGCATGATTCCCCTACTGAAGAGATGGCAGGGAAGTGACAGGAGCCAAGGTCCTGTTTTGTCCTGTCTTCAGTCTCAAGTCCATTTTTCAACTGCAAATTAACATGTTAGGATTTTTCCATTGTAGACTAATTATAGAAGAAAAGTCCAGAATAAATAGATACTTTTGAAAGTCTTGGAAGAAATGCAGTTCTCTTCCCTACAGGACTACTAGGCAGTTGACATTTAAGGATAATTTGACCAAGTCATCTTTATCTTGATCCTTCAGAGAGCGAGTTGTGCTTTATCTGGGGACAGCCCTTACACTTAAGTGCAATCTTAGTTTTTGTGCAATCTTCAGCATCTGCTGATCTCAGACTACCTGCATGAGAACAGAATGTGCCATTAGTCTGCTACTGTGACAGAAAGAGAAACAGGATAAAACGGCTTAAGTGTGGTGACCAAATTGACCGAACGACCATCAAACAACCAAGACAGGGCTCTGCCCTGTTCAAAGTGTGAAAAAGCTTATCAAACAGAAGACACCACAGTTGGTTCTAAATAAAATAATCTCATGTTTGTTATATTCTTACCCACCTGGAGAGAGGAATTCAGCCCTCTGGGAAACAACTGTGTTGTAGGTACTCATGCTGTGGTCTCTGGTACAAAGAGTCCTGAGCACTGAGCAGGAGAGAGTGGATAAAGTATGCTTGGAATCTTCATTTAATAGAGAAAGAGAAAAAAGACTAGCCAGAGACATAGCTTATCTTAGCTCCTATTGTCAGCTCAGTTTCAAACACACTGATTACAGAAGCAGCAGCCCCACTCATCTCAAGTGCTTGCACATGGCTAGATCTCCTTTCTGCTAATCTTAAGCACTTCTTAAGACTACCTCTGCTGCCAGAAGAGATCAGAACAGCTGATAAAAGGTCCTTCAGATCTCAAATTCTATTAAAAAAAAAAGTAAAGAAAAAAAGAGACAGAAATATGTTAATTACGATAAGGCCAGAGAGTAAATAGGAGGATTAGCTCCAAATCTGTTAGACAAAATAACACTTTAAGAGGCATTGGAATATTTTGATCCTGACCAAGTGGTACTGCTCTTGCCTGGTATGAGGTGGCAGCAGTGCAGCCCTCATCACCAGAGCAGGCAACGAGGCTGATATGTGCTTTGTAGCAGTGAATTGATGCCAAACAACCTGATTTTATCAACAACCACACTCTCAGGACATTCCACACATGTAGAATGGGAGTGGACAGCAAGCCAGATTTCCTTCATTGTTGTAAATCATTCACTTCTACTCAAGTCAGTGAAGCACTGCCAACTAACACCTGCTGAGGATCTGTGCAAGGACCTCAAGGTCAGGATCTTAGAGCCCTTTTTACTTTGCTTGCCATAAAGTCATTCTCCCCTAGAAAATCTCCTTGTGCAGGAGGCAACTTATATGTTGAACTTACCTCCTATATGCACACTGCCCTCCAACCAACAAGCATTCTTTAGCAGATGCATGGGAAGCTGATGACAGAGCAAGTAGTTTTATTCACTGAGTCAGTTTTGACACGGAAGGGCACTGAAAAGCTGAAAAATATTTATAGGGAGTTCCACTTTCAATATTAACCAGAATATCAGTGGTTATTTTGTTATTTTTAAGGAGTGCTTAGATGGAATAGTGTTACCCCTTTGAAGAACTTGGTAGCACAGAGAATATAGCTATCAAGATTTACATAAAACTAACAGTCATGTTATGCTCAAAAGCTTAAGTTTATTGCTCTCTTTAATGACTATCACCAGTATTTTAAAAAAGAATGCCAGTTCTTTCTGCTAGCTTCTCACTGAAGGAAATATTTTAAATACAGCAATAAAATCAAGTGGTTTAAAGATAACACATTTTGCCACACATTCATGCAAACCCTGCAGACAGGATTTTTACAGGTTCATGGATACAGAATAAACACAAAGATGTGTACTGAAATATTGGGAAACTTTTTCCCCACAGTGATGAAGTTGTAGGCGTAACATTTCAGGCCTTACCCTGCACCTGCTGATGTCAATGGCAAAACATCAGTGGGAGCAGGATCAGCCCTTATTGTTCTGAGAGCTGCTTTACCTTCTCCTGATTAGGAAGTGCAGTAAATTCGCAGAATCTTCTGCACTAATAGAAGCAGTGGGTTTTGGTTATTGTTACAAATAAAGAGAAGCAAATATATTTTTAGTAGGTCATCAGAGCTTCTATTCACAAAGCACTCATCTTTTATGTTAAGGATCCTGCATACCTCCACTTTTCTCCGCTCAGTGAAGCACTAAAACGTGTGCTCACCTCTAAGCATTAAACACAAACTAAAATCTTCCCAGCCTGATTGAAGTCTCAACCAAAAAGCACAGGCAGCAGTCTGTGTTATTGGAAAGGAAACACTGTTGCCTGGACCAGGGGTTAGAATGGGCTAATTATTGTCTTAATTTGGTTTGAGGGCAAATTTATCACAAAGCAGCAAACAAGTTCACACTGATTTATTTTTTTAAGCTGCCTTTAGGATTTGCATTCATTTTAATAGGCACTGGACAAACGGTTACCCTCAAACCTTTGAAACAAGTATAAATTCATAGAATAAAAGTGATTGTATTATTAGATTTTTAATAAAGATTAACTAAAAAAAAATCCTCACCTGATTTTGAATCTCAGATTTCAGGAGAAATTCTATTCTATGTAAAAATAGAAACTATTTGCAGAAATACAAATCTGTTTGCCAGATGACTAAGATGCCCAAATATTGACAAAGAAAAGGTAAAGCAAGAAGCATTTATGTTCAGATTAATGTCTACTCAGATTTACCCCACTGTGATGATACTGGGGTACACTGCTGGTAAGAATTCGAGGCAAGAATTTGACTCATGTCATTGAAATCTTGTTTCCCCCTTAGTTCTGTTAACACTGGTAGTGGACTGCTTTAGAAAAAATAAACAAGCAAACATGATGTGTGAAACATCATTTCAATGCAAATCTACTTGAGTCTTTCAATGCAGAGGCTCAGAAGGTTTACGATACACACAGTATTCGGTAATTTTATATGTAAAAACAATCAGAAAGAGGCAAAAATTTACTTTCAAGCTTAGTCAACATACGGCACATTTCAGCATGACAATTCAAAAAGTTTCACACTGCATTTGGATATATTAGCAATGACCTTTTAAAAAAGAACAAACTGAAGACAGTGGATTTTTTTCTGGATTTTTTTCTTGCTTTTGTAACAAATGAAGCTACTATTATTATTTACAGTATAAATAAGCCTTTTTTGGTGAAGATTACGTCCTGTCACATATGTTTAAGACAAGGCGTACCTCAGCTCTTTAATGTCAATGCAAACAAGAGCATAAAAGCAATATCAAAGTAAAATAATATCTTTCCAGCTAAGACAGCCAGGTTACCATGTGTCTCTTATCAGATCTGAAATATATCTGAGCGTGGTCAAAAGTTCTCCTGGCTTTAGCCTTTAGGAATATCATGAACACTTATTCTTCTGCTGCTCTAGAAAGCTGCTTTCCGTACAAGCTCATGACATGATGCACAAATTGATACTGTTCACAAGTCTGGATCATTCCTCCCCTGAAAGGCAAGAAGAAAAGGGGAGGGAAACAGCAGTCTTATTACTTGCAAACACATGAAGAAATAGCACAGCTAACATGAAGCTTGTGCTCCACACCAAAGGTCCATTCCAAAGCTTTCTGAAATGAGTGAGAGGTGCCCTTTGATTGTAACCAGCTTCAAGTCTGACCTCGAGTTCCATTTTGAAAGTGTCTGCTGAGCAAGGAACAGAAGGTAGTGAGAACAGGAATGGGCTTTACATTCATTTTCCTTGGCAGAGGCTCTCCTCCAGGAAAGCATCACCATCATAATTTACTCTTATCTTACCTGAGCACCTGTATTCCAAGAACCCTTCTGTGAAAAGTAATTCCCACCCCAAAGCCCTAGAGCGATAGACAGGAGCAGAGGAATAAAGAGGGGAAGCAGCCTATCTAAGACTTCACAGCTGCACTAGGGACTGAATTTAGGACCAAAGAGGGCCAGGCCAGGTCAAGCCACACCAGCCCAGACAACTGATGCAATTTTCCCATTCTGCAATGAGGACTCTTTCCTCTGTACCACTCTACACAAAGCTTTTAGCAAGTTAGCCAGAGAACTAGGGATGGCCATCAGGATTTTGGAGCACACAACGCTACTTTAGAAAGGACAATTCAGATTTGTAACTGAGTTGACTGCTATGCACACCCTGATAGCAAAGTATCCCTCAGCACAGTAGCCTGTTTTGGTTCAGCTTATTTTTCAGCTTTTACAGTTCTCTTTAAAACTGAAAACCTGAAAGGAAATGCAAGCAGGAGCAAAAGTAGTTTGATTTTCCATGTGTCATTAGCCTGTGTATTTCTGCAAGTAGCATATTAACCAACATATAAGCACTACAAGGGGAGACAGAAATGAACAAAAACAATCAGGATGAAGTTGTTCTTTTTAAGCAGATTCTACTAACATTTTAAATTTTGCTAAGAGTACCCCATCAAAAGTGATATGATCTCTTGACAATCCATTATGAAGACAATTAAAACTTGTGTCTGAAGCTCACAGAAAGTGTACACAGAATTGTCCCAGCACTGGTGCTGGCGCACACATGCCAGCAGTGCCATGCCAAAAGGAGGCTGAAATGACAAGTGGAGTTGAGGAACATGGGAACCCATGGGTGATTGGAGCCAACCAGACTGTGTCAGTCTGAGGAAGAGCACATGTGGTGCATTCCCTTAGAAACCTCACCAGAGGACATTAATGAAAAGTTGCTTCCTCTAAGCCAAATGGGTAGCAGACTGCTAGCACTCTCCTCGGGGATGGCCCTTTTCTATGGGGTCCAACTTCACCATTATGGGTCACACAGCAGCCATACCAGTAAGGGGGAGATGAGCAGGAAATACAACCTTGTCCTTCAGCCCCTTACACTTATTTTGTTAAGCAGCTGCTTGAAATAGCATTTAACAATGAGCAGGGACAGGCAGGGGGACCTATTCTCTAACCTCATCATCTAGCAAAGGTGAGAAACACACACTGTGTTTCTAAAAAAAAAAATATTTCCTAGCTGAGCATCTCCTCCCCATCTGCTCTCCTTAATACAAGCTCACAGTTGATTTGTTTCTGAGTCCCTCTGTGCTCCACACAGCACTGAAATATATCTATGTCAGACTGTGACACACAAGGAACATTAGTCATATCTGACAATTTCTCCCCAAGAAGTTCCATTAACAGTAGGGTTGCACCCTAAACTTGTAGCAGCAGAAGCACCAGGGTGTCCATTGAGATTCAGACCACAGGAAATTATCTTCCTTTTTATCCGGTTTCCTACTATGTGGTGGCTTCCTCCCTTGCCACACATGTGCACACCATGACATGTGCTTGCTGTCCAGGCTTTGGCACAGAATTATGTTTTCACCCCTATTTGCCACAGAAACCTTTGAAATCTGAGTTGCATTGTGGGCAATGACAGCAAATGTCTCTCAGCACTGTGGGAAGGATGCAGGAATGATTACTTCCTCTCCTTAGTCATACTAGGTTATTTTAGGACCATCTGTTGGCCACTGATGCAAAGCACAGTACACAGAACTTTTCCAAGGGATTTGTGAGGGAATGAAGGGAAAAAACCCTTTGTTCTCTCTCATGGGTACATGGCAACCTCAAAGGTGGTTTTTCTTCTTCCTTTCTACTTCTGTGTAAAGCAGGAAGGTGCATTCCTTCAGACATCTACTCTGGCCTGCATTCAGCCTTCTTTCCCTAAGTCCCTGGTGACTCCTTACCATCCTAGACAGCAATCATCAGGCAAGAGGAAGAGACATAGCCTTCCATCTTATAGCTGCTTGGACACTGTCTCAACCTCTCATGCTACTTTTGAAGTCTCCTGGAAATTTTGGGGGGAGTTAGTGAAAATGAGAGTAGGTGGCAGCATGACTTCCAAGAGACTATAAGCCTTATTTTTCAGTCCTTGAAGAAATCACGCTTTTCTGTAGGAAGGATGGTGATCTGCTTTCCATCTTGAGTATTTTACCCCATGACATTTAAATGGCTTTTATCTATTCCATCCCACTCCTGAGAGCTACATGGCAGCCACAGAGGCTCCTGCAGTCTTCCTTTTCCCCTATGGTGTCCTTGTATGATTTTCCTTCTTCAGAGTCTTAAAGTGACTGCCAGTTCCCCTCTCCCTTCAAAGCTAGTATTTGCAATTGGCCTGCTGTATCACACACATTTGTAAGCAGGCGACTTCAGCCTTCATTTGTGTGGCAATTTTCCTGTGTAACATTAGTCACAGAGACAAGATATCTCACATCCAGACAGATATTTAACTGGACCGTGGATAATCAACACTCACTATTCATAATCTGGTTTTCTTTTCCTCAAGAAGCCTTCCCTTGTCTGGGCTAAAATCCACTGAAACAGCCAAATCTCTAAGCCCCTGCAGGTCCCTGTCTATCAGAGCCTCAGCAGGGCAGCAAGCATTTCATTTTTGCCTCCCACTGAGCATAATTTCTTCTCTGAAATAAAGTTCAGCGTGGGGTTGAGGTTCTTTTTTTTCCCTCAGAAAAATCTTTGGTATGTTTTTCGTGACATCTCTTCCCCCGACTACATTTATCATTATCATTAGAGAGAGCACTGAGACATGTTTTGATGGCACTTGAAACCAGTGGGAGAGGAAAAATAACATCTCTGGTACAAAATTCAAGCCTGTTTACTTCATAATCAAACTCAAGGTGGTGTGTTAAGAAATGCTTAACTGGAAACCATTGAATTTGTGGAGATTTTCACAGCTCCTTTCATATGTCTGCAAACACTCCAGGTTGTGCACTCTCCTTCCCCAGGCAATGTCTCTCCTACCATGGCTCACAGCTCCGGTATACGAGATAAATTTTCATTACTCCTTCTGGGAGGAAAGTGATGATCTGTGGCTCTGAACTTAAGCACAGCAGATCTTTGAGCCTTTGCTTCTGTATGAACACATGGGGCCAACTCCTCAGTCGGTAAAAGGTCGCCCCTTGCTTCATGGAGATGGACAGCTGTGCAGACTTTGATGAACCTAAATCAGCTCTAGGGCTGTTCATTAAGGTTTACTGCTCAGGCAAAGATTACAAGTCAGAGGAATGTTCTCCCTTGGCCTCCACTTAGGTTTGTTCTTCCCCTCTCCTTATTTGCTTCTCCTTAAATAAGGGGAACTATTACCATTTTTGCTTTTTACTTTTCTGGAAAGGAAGCAGGCTTTCTTACCTGTCTAACCGTAACTGGCAGGCTGTTCGCAAAATGTCAACTATGCCCTCGTTCTTCAGCTGTTTACAGCAGACACTTGTGGCAATAAAGCAGCCAGTCCTCCCGATGCCTGCACTAAGGAAGGGAAGAGCAGAGAGAGGCAGTGGAGATGTCAGAAGGATTTTGGAACTTTCCTGTCAAACGACTGCCACTAAACCAGCACAGACCCCATCATCCCTTTTGTCCCTCCAGCTGGGTGCTTCCAGATGGAAAGCCATAACTAGGAAAAGATACCAGCTTCACTGGATGACATGATTAAATGTGAGCCACTCAGAGCAAAAGGGTGAACATTGCAGATACAGTGCTAAAAATGGACTATTGGAGACTCATTGACCCAACACGTTGTTGAACCTCTCACTGAACCATTGTAAAAAAGCTTCTGCATTTCTTAGTAAGATCTGGTTCAACAGCAAGCCTTGCTTTGAAGGCTAATTTGCTTTGAAATTCTCAATTTTAACAGCATCTTTGAAGTTATTTCCATTCACAGGTAGAGTAAAAAAACCCCAACTCTTGCTTAAATAATTATAGCTAACAGCAGTATAGTAAGTGTGATGCCATTTTCTGATCAGATCTGCAATCCAGTCATTTGAATAAAGCGGAATACAACAAATTAATTATAAAAAAATTCTTAAAATTTTCCTGAACTCTTTTGTATCTGATACAGTCTTTAGTTAATGACCAGAACTGAGTTTATTTTCAAAGGCACAGTGCTACAGAAGCTGTGAATTCTTCTAACAAACTACCAGCAAATGCTGGAAGCCCTTCTTATGCATGAATAATTAAGTAAGCATACTCAGAATAATTACTTGACACAACTACAGGAAATCCTGTTTTCATTTACATTGTGAGAAAATTGTAAAATCGCAAAACCACTGGCAAGAAACGTTCAAGCAACATTGGAGTTCACAGTTCACATTTGCCCACAAGTCCTTTGTCTTCTGCTTGACCATAACCAAACAGACCACAGCACACAGCTCCTGATACTATTTACTGTTCAGTCACTCAGTGTTTTACAAAGGGAGGGAACAACACCCATTTTTAGATAAAAGAAACAGCGCTTGTCCCAGGACAAGCTGCAGGTCTCTCAGCGGCTGAGACAGCACTGGGTGGCACATTATCCACGCAGAACACATCATAATCCTGTCTCCTTGTCTCTTAGTATTTTTTTCAAATAAAAACGCCCCATTTCTCCCCAGATTATTATAGTGTCATGGGGATGACACCATACAAGAGGACAGAACAAATATGCACAGCAAGAGTGGCATGGTAACCAGCAGCAGATACTATAGCTCTTCAAGGAGCTCCTAGAGAGTCACAAATTTCCATGGACAAAGAGGACCTCCTTACCAACCATTTCTTATTTTCATCTGAACTCTCCCAAATTTTTCCACATCTGTTTTAAAACACAGGCAGAAAAACTGGACGTGTGGTATCACACGAGCATTTTAATAGTGATTACTCCATATTAGCTTACAGACGGATCTGTGATGACACCAGGCTACCAACCATTTCTGCCAAGAGGCTCTTTGAAAACATTCTCATTGTATAATACCCATTTACTATGGCTTTTGGAGAGCAACCATCTGCTGTTTCCTAGAAAACATTATGCAAAATTAAGCAATATTCTGCACAAAAATAAAATTGGCAAAATATATGTTATTGAAATGATGGAAGATTACTCTGGCAAAAAAAACTGCATTTCTTATCAGGCTTTCTGCTCTTTACCTGGAACAACTGTTTTGAAAATAGACTGTAGTTTTGAAGTAATCATATTTAACCTTCCTAACACTGGCAAAACAGGGCTTCCTTTTAGACCTCTGGAACTTCTCCAATTTTCCAAGAAATGTAATTCATCTATACTAAACTTTAATGGTTTAGAGTGCATGAACCAACTTTTTAAAAACACTCTTGGATGAAAATAAACTAGCATATCTGATTTAGTAGTGGTTGCTGATGCTTAACACGCTCCCTAGATAGCAGTGCAAAAGAACATAGTTATCATGTCTACAAACGATAAGTACATCGTCCCACTTCTTTCTGAGGACAGAAGAGAAGTATCTATCCTCATCTATTTTTATTCTGCTCTGATTGAGAATTACAATTTTTTCATCAGGCATCAAACCACTGTAAAGATTTTGTTCTTTCCATATAAGAAGTTTTCATCTTTGCCAGGGATTCTTACTGATACTTCAGTTATACATCAATTGCATACATTTCCTGACTATTGATTAGTACTTGCTGTAACCAGCTTTGTCACTCTTTCATTTATGTGTTATATTTAAATTATTGTCTTTGGCCTAATAATGATTTATTTAAAAAAAAAAAGCAAAGAAGGAATCTACAAAACAGGGGGGTTTGATGCTTAAAATTTAATGCTATTATTTGTCTGCTTGCATGTGGTTTTTTTCCTACTCAATTTCACCTAACGTATGCTAGTCTTTGCTAACCTGGCCCTTCAAAGATAATTAAAGGCATATATTACTGGTAAGATAAATGAAATGAAATTATTCTTACAAGTAACTGAGCCGCTGCCAGCTTCTATGTTCAATTTAGCCTGTATCTTAATGCAACACTTGGTAATAGAAAATCATTGTCATTAAAGCTTTGAAGTTCCAAGCACATTTCAGAAGCAGTTGGGCAAGATGTCACACGTGTGACTGACGGCCTTGTGGCAGTCTCTGCACCGCGTCACTGTATGCGAAGAAGCCCTTGGAATTCAGACACAACATTTATTTACCTGCAGTGAACAATCACTGGGGCATTCTTCTCCTCTGCACTCTGCATGGCCTCTTCCACTTCCAGTACTAGCTGTAACAGAGGAGGGGCCTGGTCTGGTGTCTTCTGGTCTGGCCAAGACGTGTACCAGTAATGTTTCAGGTTTCTGACTTCTTCTCCTTTCTGCAATCCAGTTAAGACAAACACCACAAAAGTTTTACAAGAACTTATCATCGTAAAATTGATGCTGAAACATAGCATGGCCTTCCCTTTAAGACTGAGAAGATTAAATCAATCTGCTGGAAACACAAGATGGCTGGGCACACACAGTCCAGGAGATTGCTACAGAGCACTGATGAGATCTTTTTGACACAGATGTTGGAGGAGCCAACGAGGAGAGGTGACCTTGTATTAAGTATATGGTTGGGCACATGAAGGCTGGGGGCAGCCTTGGCTGCAGTGACCAAGAGATGGTGGAGGATCCTACATGGAAGGAGCAAGGGCAGTAAGTAGGATTAGAAGCCTGAACTTTGGAAGACATAACTCTGATTCCGTCAAGGACTTAATTGCAGGAATCCCTTGAGTTAGGGCCCTAGAAGACAGGGAATCCAAGATGGATCATTAATATTCAAGCATCACTTCCTCCAAGCTCAATTTCAATGCATCCCTCTGGGTAAGAAATCATGCAAAGAGGGCAGGAGCCATACATGGATGAGCAAGAAGCTTCTGGCAAAAAAAAAAAAACAACACAAGAAGGAATATGGAAAAAGGGACATGGCACTTGGGAGGAATATAGGAACATTGTCAAAGTATGCAGAGATGTGACAATAAAGGTTAAGCCCCATTTGGAATTAAATCTGGAAAGGGATGTCAAGGACAACAAGAAGGGTTTCTTCAGTTCCATCAGTAGCAAAAGGAGAGCAGGGAAAATGTAGGCCCGCTGCTGAATGAGGTGGGAGCCCTGGTGGTAGAGGATACAGAGAAGGCAGAGTTACTGAATGCCTTCTTTGTTTCAGTCTTCATTGCCAATGCTGGCCCTCAGGAATCCCAGACCCTGAAGGCAAGAAATTCTGGAGAAAAAGACAACTTTCCTTTGGTTGATGAGCACTGGGTTAGAAAGCATTTAGGTAAAACTGAAACCCACAAATCCATGGGCCCCAGTGGGATCTACCCATGAGTGCCAAGGGAGCGGGCAGACGTTACTGCTAAATCACTCTCCATCATCTTGGAAAGATCATGGAGAAAAGGAGAGGTGCCTGAAGACCGAAGGAAAGCCAATGCCACTCCAGTCTTCAAAAAGATGGCAAGAGGGAGGACCCAGGGGGCTACACACCAGACAGCCTCAGTTCCATCCCTAAAAAGGCAATTAAATAGTTCACCCTGCATATCACCTCTAAACATGTGGAGGAAAAGAAGCTTATCTGGAGTATTCGGCATGGATTTTCCAGGGGGAAATCATGCTTGACCAATCTGAAAGGTTCCTGTGATGGTATGACTGGCTGGGTGGATGATGGGAGAGCAGGAATATTGTCTATCTTGACTTCAGCAGGGCTTTTGACCCTATCTCCCATAACCTCCTCATGAGGTAAGCTCAGGAAGCATAGACTAGATGAGTGGACAGTGAGATGTATTGAGAACTGGCTGAATGGGCTGTGATCTGCAGCAGAGTCCAGTTGAAGGGCCATAGCCAGTGGCCTTCCCCTGAGATCAGTACTGGGTTCAGCACTGTTGTATTTACTCAAAGACCTGGATGAAGGGGCAGAGAATACCCTCAGCACTTTTGATGATGATACAAAACTAGGAGGAGTGGCTGACACACCAGAAAGCTGTGCTGCCATTCCATGAGACCTGGGCAGGCTGGAGAGTTGGACAGAGAGGAACTGATGAAGTTCAACATAGGCAAGTGCAGAAGAATAACCCCAGGCACCAGCACAGTGCTGGGGCTGACCAGCTGGAAAGCAGCCATGTGGAGAAGGACCTGGTGGACAACAAGCTGCCCACAAGCCAGCAGTGCCCTTGTGGCCAAGGAGGCCAAAGGTATCCCGTGGTGCATTAAGAAAAGCAGAGTCGTCAGGTTGCCAGCAGTGATCCTGCCTCTCTACTCAGCCCTAGAGAGGGGGCACTCCACTCACCTGGAGTGCTGTGCCCAGGTCTGGACTCCCCAGCTCAAGAGAGACAAGGCACTACTGGAGACGGTCCAGTGGAGGGCCATGAAGATGATTAGGGCACTGGAGCACCTCACTTAGAGGGGGTTGGGCCTGTTTAGCTTGGAGGAGAGACAACTGAGAGGGGACCTTATCAAAATCTGTAAGTATCTGAAGAGAGGATGTCAAGAGGATGGGTCAAGGCTCTTTTCAGAAGTGCTTGGCTACAGCACAAGGGCAAGGGGCACAAACTGAAACACAAAGTTCCATCTGAATATGAGGAAAAATTTTTTGAGGATGACAGAGCACTGAAACAGGCTGCCCAGAGAGCTTGTGGAGTCTTTCTCTGGGATATTCAAGACTCACCTGGACACAAGCACATGCAACCTGCTTTAGGGGAACTTGCTGTAGCAGGTGGGTTGGACCAGATGATCTCCAGTGGTCCCTTCAACCCCAATCATTATGTGAATGCTAAATGGAACAGAAATCCAAATGGGAAGCCACACAACACAGAAATCTGGACTTCAAATATCACGACTGCACTTGAGTAAGCTGCCTTACAAAAAAAACAAACAAAAAAAAAAAAAAAGCAAACCCAAAACCAAAAAAACCAAACCAAACAAAAAATTCCTCCCCCCACAAAGTATTCTGCTCTTTTAGTGCCAAGAGCTGTGTGCAAAACACTCCAGGCGGTCTGTTCCCTCTTGACAGATTCATTCAGCAAAGCCAGAGCTGTGCTTGTGACATAATTGCTTTCATAATGTATTTGACAGACAGAGAGCCAGGAGCCATATCTCTGTCTCTGATAGCTAGATAAATAGATGAGAGAGAGAGATGGGAGCTTATTTTTCTATCTCTTCTGACAGACAGACTTATATCGGTCTCCTGTCAATTTTACTCTTCTCTTAGACATGGTGAGAAATTCAGAGGCAGTATGGAAGGTGGGAATTGGATCTAGCTGCAGACCAGGTCTTTTTGAGAGACACAAATTCTGATTCTCTGCCTCAGCATGGTTATGAATATAGCAAATGTGCTGTTTCCTTTTTGGAGTGCCAAGTAGCACTGTGAGCTTCTGATTTTGTGTGTTCAAAGTGATATCCTTCTGTCTGATTTCTAAAAGTGCAAAATAGTAACATGGTGCCCAGGGAACTGGTCTTACCCTTGCAGCCATTGCACAAGCCAGCTGGCACAGGGCAAAGTAAATGTTTACAAAAGGTCCAAGAACAGAAGTGTTAGCTTCCACAACCCTCCCTTCAACCCATGGCTGGCTGAGTTGAAGAGAGAAAAAAAAAAAAAGACAAACATAACTCTTTCTAAAGAACAAGGCACAAAAATCTGAAAATCTTTTCTGTCATGTATACTCGCCAGTTCCTCCCTATGCTTGGCAGTCACTGGATGCTAAGAGTGCTCTGTGGCTGTGCATTATCCACCCTTCTCTTTGCATGACAGAGCTTTTGCACAGCTTCACAATGAACTAGGTTGGGAAACCAACCACATTAAATCATTTTCCTTTCTTGAGATGGATTAATTTTCAGATGGATCAATCAGTTTCTCCCTTTGGCTTGGCACACAGTCACAAACACTTGTGAGGGCACATGGGAGATGGCACGAGGGTCGGAACAAGAGCTGGACAAAGGGAGGTTTGGCTTCATTGAGATGTTCTGTCTTACACTGGGTTTCAAGTGCTTACTGAAGCATAGCCATAGGATCCTTAAGGCTGTGTCTAGCTCACTTCAGGAACGGAGAGTCTTACTATTATGGCACAGAGTCTGGCCTTAGGTTATTTATCCTAGGGCGAAAATATTTTGTTTAAGAGAGCATAACTAGTTATCATGAATAACACTCAAGCTCACTACAGTAAATACGATCAACACTACTCTGAAAACCGTTGCTTTTGAATGTGTGACTATGTGTGAGTCACAGAAGTTATGAACACCCAGTTGCCAACCCAGTTGTGAAAAATTATAATAAAAATGTTGTCAATAACACTGAGAGAAAAGTAAAAGTCATCTGAAGAAAAACATGAATCATTACATAAATCATTTAGCTGACAGCAACAGAAAACAAAGTTCTAGTGATGAACTCTGGATGCCTTTAGTTTTGTCTATGTTAAAAGTTTTATGCTTCTGCTTGGAGCACCCTGACTTCTGTGGTTCTGTACACTTTTGCTTTGACTTGAACAAAATATTCTCTATTGATGGTTCCTTGAGACTGAGAAGACTTGGGAACAGCTAGGAGGAAGCAAGATTTAATTGATGGTTGGAAGTCTACCATCACGTATTCTGTAGCTGAAATCATGACTCAGTGGCTAGACACTGGCAGCATTCTCTGAGAACAGAAAACAAGCCTTGTCTATAGCTTGAGCTTTTTCTGAATTCCCAAAACCTGACAAATCTTGTCCCCTATACGGAGACAAAAAAGACAGTCCACTCTGTAATGCATGCATTAATCATGTATTTCTGAACACTCCTGTTTAAGGGCAAACTGAAGTAAATTCATGGCTTTTCCAGTTCTCACTACCAAGTCACTTAATCTATGCATGGTTCAGAGCTGCTGCTCCACTATTGCCATTAAATGGCAAATGTACAGCTCTAGGGAAAGATAACTTAAATGGAATCTTTATTTCAGCTCTAGAACTCAGCGGTTCACATCCTGACATTTGGGGGTGGAGGGAAGAGACATTGACCCACTAGTACTGAAAACAAAACCATTGTCTAACTGAAAAGCAAAACCAGATGAGCTGCAAGTCTGCAACATGTAGATATTCTTCATTTCCCACTTGTCAGGGAGTGTGATTTTCTCCTTGCTGCCTTTGCCAAAAGAATGAGTGACAGACTTTCTACACTCTGAATCCAGACATGGGATGTCATATGCTGGCTTTCTGCCTATTAGCATATGGCTGAAGAGACTTGAAACTGGTTGGATAAAAGGAGAGTTTTTCCAGCTTGGAAAGAAATTGTTATGTTATACTGAGGTCGGGATAGATCCGGCAGATGAAAGACGTATGAAGTTTATGTAAACAGACTGTTACTAAAACACGTAGTTTGAGATTCTAGAACCTAGCAATGAAAAGAGTCATAAAATAGGACTCTGGTACTTTAGATTAAGTAGTATCTAAGTACTTAAAAAATTCAACCAGTGCTAAAACTTTCTATCCACAAGATGATAGAAGGGTTGCTAGTATATAAAACTACACTTGCAAAGTAAGAAGCTCTCTGTGAGCTGACATTTCATTCTAAATGATCAATGAACCTGGAGGACAAAGGCACAGAATGAGTCACTGGTTCCTCACCCAGTGAACCCCATACTACTACAACTGGCCTGGTGGCTTTCAGACTGTACACATGCAGCCTAAACCTCTGACTGCTTATTTTCCTGTAACCTTCGTGCTGGTGAACTGGGCAAAGCTACGACTTCAGTAATGAAAAGTGGTATTTGTCCAGCACTACACTGTGCAGAAGCTTTCTATGCAACTCCCCCTGAACATCTGCATTTACAGGTTTAGACAGCTACGCTACTGTAAGTACATTGGAATGATTTACCTTTAGGGTGATGAGCCTTAAACGGTAATCGTCTGCTTGTATGACTCTGTTAACTGTGATTTCTATTCCTTCATAGGTGACCTGTTCCTCTGGCCAATATTCTGTGCATTTCTGTGTGCAATATAAAACAAATCCAGTTAAGCAGGTATCAAGGGAAGCTCAGGTTTTTTCTCCTCTGAAACTGAATATAGCACATGCATAGATGAATATGAACAAATTTTGTTTCTATAATAAGTACAAGCTTTCACTTACTAAACAGGGACCACATTTCAGCTGATTTTTGCTGCATCCATAATAGCCTGATTGCTTGATTAAAAATGCACAAATCAAGTAATTACTAACCAATGCTTTTAAATACACACATCCTTATTTATCTTTATGCAACTGATGTGCATTTTGAAGGTTCATTAGAGAGGCCGGTGGCAATGTGCTTGTGTTTTTAAATTAATCTTTTTCTTGAGATAATAATGATTAGTATAATATACACTAGTTACCAATATATCTGTGCTGCATATATACTGATGTAGAAACACAAAATACAGCTTTTCTATTTTGTATAAAGGCTCAATGCTCTCTGAATATAAAATGATCATTTGCACATGTTTTTGCACAAAATAACATGACTGGGGATGCTTGGGAAAATAGATTATGTACCAAAATCCACTTAAAATTGTCAGTGAGAATCTTTCAAAGATAGGGAACTAAAAGGCAGCAGTAGCTGTGAGAGAGATTGGACTACTACATTAGATTTTGCCAAAAACCAATAAGAGATGCAGCCAGCATCTGACACTTAGAAACACAGAAACTATAGTCCATCTGCAGGTCTACTTTGTGGTACTGATACAATAGAGATGAGCCAGTGCAAATTTGCAGGCGCTCTGATCCTGGAGGAAGGGCTAAAAAAACCTATGGTTTTGTATTTAGTTTCTCTAAATTAATCAATATGCAGAAGCAGAGACAGGCATTTCAATATGGTGCGCAAATTAGTTAATGGACAAGGAATGACATGAATCAGGCAGAGTCTGAGAAAAAGGCTCCCTTGTGATAATGCAAGAAGCTATTTCATTATCACAGGGGAGCAGGTATCTGCTATTCAACAAACCTCAATAAAGATGATGCTTGTAAGATTCGTCTTTTACACAGCTGTACACAATCTTGAAGGAAACAAGTTGAATCATTTTTCTCTCCCCCACCAAACGTAATTCCACTTGAGGAGAAAGACTAACAACAGAAAAGTACCTTGCAAAGTTACTGAGACAAAATTTTTGTGTGGGAGAATCAGTGTTGTTCCATCTGCACAGTACATCAGTTAATAACCCACTGGGAGTGTGGCCCACTGTGTCTCTGTAAAGTTATTTATGCAGATTGTGTTTTTTCTTCCTCTACTCATAAACTGCAGAATCCACTGCAAAAATTGTCGAGAGCGTTACCAGCTATCAATAGTGCAGACACTGCTCTGCTTAAAGGAGTGGAGTAAGATTGCCCACTCATTTCTGGGGGCTGTCTGTCAGTTCAGATTAGAAGTGACAGAGGGCTGAGGTACAGAGCTTTTAATACTCACATTAGTGAGCCCATTGTACTGAGGAAGAACACAAAGTCTCTCTTACGAGCATCATTGCTGAACAAAACTTTTGGATTTGAACCTATGTACTTTGAGTCCTGTTATTCATCTATTAATATAAGTGTTGCAGATAAATGGAGTGAATATAGAAGACATTTACATGAAAGGACCCTGTATTTATGGCTGAGATTACTGACACTGATACATTTTTAACACAAAATGTATCAGGAAAGACTCAGGAGCTCGGTTGTGATATACAGGCTGCAGCAAGCTCCAGTTCTATAGTGCATCAGCACTGCAGTGCACTGCTTCCCAAGACTGATAAGAGGGGTGAAACACTTGGTCAGTGCAGGTAGGCGGCAATCCAGACATAAAGGTTATTCTGCCTTCCTGTTATACAATCCTGTTATGAAAACTATAGTGGAAGAACACTTCAGATATGTCATTCAGGACCAGCATTTCCTCTGCATCTTTTTTAAACCTCAAAGTCTGCAAAAGATTCTGGTGCACTGACTATGTCACAACATTTTAATGTCGTATGTGCCAGAAAATGGCAACTTTGATTAATGAGCATTGCATTGCATATTGCATCAGTGCTGCTGCTCAGATACAGGCAGGTGCAAGTTTAAAACATGAGTGAAAACAAAGCATTCAGATCAGCAATATACTCTGTTGTTGTGCATCAGCAATCCTTGACAGGAGGTTTCCAATGAGCCAGCTGTAATAACTGACCATTTTTAACTTGCAAGGCATCATAATTCTGTGTCTGTCTTGTTCATGTCTTTTTTCAATGAAGTTGAAGGTTAAACTTATTTACTTTATATCTATGAAAAGCTAAAGGTTTGTGCACATGCATGATTATGGGCACTAAGCTTCCAGCTAGCAGATAAGCCATTATAACTCTGTCTCTATGCTGAATGTATGCCCATATTCTTTGGCTTCTAAGCATCTAAACCTTCTTCTCCAAACAAAGATCTCTAATCTAAATTACTAATCTGTTCTCAAGAACAAGTGTGACATACAATGGTGCTGCATCTTAAGAAACAACATTTGGATAGCTCCACCCAGCCTTGCCCCTTAGTGGTGGGGGAGGATGCAGAGCCCGACACATGCCCAGACCACTTTCTCACATTTTACACCGCCAGTAAAGGCAGATGTGAGCTCAGCTACCTGTCTGTGAGCTGAAGCCCAGGCACGAAGTTCTTGCAACTTTGCTACAGGGGAAAAATTTCAGCAGGTAAGTAATGAAGAGCTGGAGGGCTGCAGTATTATAAACTGCAAAAAAAGAAGAATTCACTTTATGTGGATTAACACAAACATCACTACAGTTTAATTTATGGAAGTAGGTGGCAAATAGAAAATTTCAGCATCTCAATTTCAGTATTTCATAAGCATTCCCTAGACACATTCAGGGGAAGGTCCTCAATATCCAAGTCAGTTCTGGTTGTTGATTATCATACAGAAATCAGGTACTTCCTCAATGAAACGTGCATGCAGACATCAAATCATAATAAACGTAAGATAAAGCAGCAACAACTCTACTGATTAAAGATATTCAACCTTAGCAGTTATGGGGTACTATTGCTTTTGATTCCTTCAGAAAGAACTTCAAAGGCTGCCTGCAAATAAAGCTGGGTTAGGAGGGGCTTCAGGTCAGCTGGGAGAGGAAAATGGCAAAACCAACAGTAGGAGAAGTCAGACAGCAAAACAGGACTCACAGTAAACTGAATTGAAAGAGAAGCCCACATCTTCTCTGAGCCTGAAGAATTTAATGCTGGCTCTGATTGCACAGGCCACTGAACTAACTTCTGTTTGCTGGCTTAGCGTCTATGCTGAAAATAACTGCTGGAGTAGAGATAAAAATATAGACTGGATGTAACAGCATTACCTCATTCATCTCTTCTATATTGGTAATCATGACAATGATGGGGGAACGCTCCTGCCACACCATTCTCCAGAAGTCAGTGACAGTATTAACTATCGGTCCCTGAGTAGCAATATATACCTTTTCCTCTCCTCCATAGCCCTGCCAACAAAAGAACAAGAGATCAGTTTTAACAGGGATGCCCACCATAACCTCGAAGGTTTGTTCTTAAAAAACCATAGAGCTATCCTGGATGAAATGCTGACTCCGTGGCACCAGCCCTCCTCTCCATCTCTCTCCTGCACAGTGTACATGGAGCAAAGGCACAGTACGGACTCACGTAATTCCAGCAAAGAGTGTCCAACAGCCCTGAGGTGACTCTGGCTAGGTCAGGAGCCTTATTCAGGCTGATTATCCAGTGCCTTGGTTAGGCCAGTCGACAAGGAATTTTGCATCAAGAACTGCAGAAGTATGTTTCTGTCTGGTCTGAATGTGTACAGGTGCACTTTAAGATTTGGGTTTCAGCTAATGTAAGCAGGAGAGAAGAGCAATCAGATCAGCTAGGATGCCTTTAAAAGCCAGTGTATGTTGCAATTCTGTTTACATTAACAGTGGCTCATAGAGGCTGGGCAGACACACTGGGCTATGGAGCTCTTACCCTGATGTAGTTAGCATTGATATAAGAGCTGAGGGGGTCGTCCTGATCAGCTGAGGTAAGGCACACTCTGCTGTGAGGATCTGAAAGGTGTAAGGAGATAAGGAATAGTTTATCAGAGGAAGGAGACACACAAGATTATTTAGTAGAGCAAGACATTTACATGCATTCATGGCCATCACAGCAGATGTGAGTGGCCTTAGACAAACCCCATGTTAAGACCATTAAAAAAGGGAAAGGATGGTTGGGGTAATTTGCAGCCTTCTGACGGCTTTACCCACTCTCTGAAGCCTGCCTTAATTGGTCCTGAGTCAGTGTCACAGCATGACTCTGGAAAAGCAGTTTTCTGCTACAGGAAATTATTTCTCAATCTGTTAGGTCAACAGACTCATTCTGGCTTCAAAGACATTAGAATATTGTTTGTGAAATGATAGTGAAGAGCTTTTCTACCAAAACATAAACATGCATTTCTTGCACCCAGGCAAGCCAGATGACAATAACTCCTTCCCAGTTTCATCTTGCAATGAACCAAACTCCAAGATGTGCTATTAACAAATATAATGGTTATAGAGAAATTAAAGAATATTAACAGTCTCTTGCATTTTAAGTCTCTTCAGTACTTGAGTCTCCTTCATTGAGGCTGTTTATGAAGCATTATTCTTGTTCTAATAAGATGACAAAAGAAAACATTATTCCACTTAAGAAGTTCAGTCCAGTTCCTACTGAAGTCAATGGCTGTTTCACTGATTTTAATGGGACCTGACAGAGGCCCACATTCATCCACTTTGACCAGCGCCACCCAGTTTGTTACCATTGACAAGAAACATCCTCCTGACAGAGGCCTCAGCAAACAGCAACAGTGTCTATGACCAAGATAATATTAAAAACAAACCACAGGTGCCTTCTTCATAAAAAACTTCAGCTGGCTTAGAAAGCAGAATAAAATAAAAGTTATGCAAAAATTGTGCTTTACCCAATATCATATTAAGGACAAATTACACAGTAATTTTTACAGTACTGCAAACACGGAGTCAGCATGACATGCTGTCCTCAGACAGATCAGATTGATGTTTCCTGGGATCTTTGGCTTTGAAGCATAAAGAGAATGTTTAGGTCTCCTTTCTACCCCTCTTTACTGCCAGCACCAAGCCCTGTGAAATGGAGGCAGTGGGATAAGAGTGAGCACTCAGCCCTCTCCTTTCCTCAGACATGTCAAGCCATCCTGTGGCTACAGTCAGGGACAAAGTTGCTAAAAGTTCATTCAGAAAAAAAAGCTCAGATCATAACAAGGCCAGAATAAAGTTGTTAACACTTAGAGAGATGGTTGGGTGAAAGAGTTATCTGAGATGAAGAGGTCAAAGTGACAACAGTGGCTACTGGCAGATATCCATATGGCTGAGATGAAGAGATACCAAATTCAGAATATACAGATCACTTAGAGATCTGGCACCTTGGGCATCTGAAATCAATATCCACTTTTGCAATCTTCCCGTTGCAACAAAACCAGCAAATTAATACTTGAATGAATCACCTCAACCATTAGCACAGCAATAGTGAAAGGCTGTTAAATGCTTTTACACTTCTGGTCTGAGGTAGAGTACAAAGTCATCAAAAGAGTTTCACACATAAGGCTGCAGTTGCTGGAGTTTGAAGACATTACAAGAATCTTTTTTGAAACCATTTTCAATCTGGATTCATTGACTGTTAGGTATAGCTGACGACATTTTTTACTGTCAGTTAGGTATAGCTGACGACATACTTTACTGTACTTATATTTGTTAACCTGACATTGAACCTTTTGGATTTTGCAAAAGACTACTGTAGTGATGGTACCATCTTCCAACAAGAGCTTAGAGGGGGAAAAAAAAAAAAGGCATGACATCCAATTGTATCACTTTTCAAAGTATCTTAAAGTATGAGAGAGGGGAAAATGATGACGCTTGTAAAAATTTGTACCAAAATGTTTCTCAAAATTCCTACCCCTGCCTACAAATAAAACGAGTGTAATAGAAAAGAAAAATACTTTTCTGTGTCATCTTAATGCCATCAGGCAGTTCCCAATATTCTCAGTCTGCATTTGAAAAAACATCAGTCAGGAAAATAACACTGCTAGAATTTGATCTTTCAAGAGAAATTTAATCAAAGAAATCACTAAGTAACATCTTAATAAACCAAGTTCTTGGATGCAACTTTTAAGCAGCACCAAATGATCCAATTCTAATCACTAAAAAACCTACGTTTCCCTGAGGATCAACAGCATTTCGGTTCCTCATGCTCTGTACCTCCTTGGAAATTTGATTTATGCTTTGAAGCCATGCTGCTGCTCCATAAACATGGCTTTTGGACAATACATTGTGGTGACAGTACACTTCCTGCACTATGGAAAGGAAAATGCAAAGCCCTCCAGCATGTGGAATAAACCACCCTGCCTCAGTGACTTAAAAAGCAGAAACTTACTTGGGAGAATTGTTTTGTAGCGATTCTTACGCACTAAGCCTGGAATATCATATTCCTTTGGATCAACAAAGTTCATTGGAATTTCCTGTTAAAAAAAAAGAAAAACAAAAAACCCACGAAAACATAAGAGACAGTCGGTAGTATTATTAGAGTCACAGGAGGTATAAAAACCCCAAGCCCATTATGTCCTCCCTGCGAGGGAGGCAAAGTGATGAAGTCAGCTGGGACATATTGTACAGTACCTCTAGCAACTTACCACCAAAGTATGATTGATGTTTCCTTTTTCTGTCACTGGCTTTCTTTTCTGAAATCCTTCATATGAAAACGCTCCTAGTGACTAATTCATTGAGTAACACGCATGACATATTCACTCCTAATATTATTAGAACTGAATTGCAAGTGTAGGCACAGAGCGATGCAAGAGGTGGAACGCAAGACACTGCTCCAAGAGGATGGACCATCCTTTCTGACTCACATCGCTTCCTCTCTGAGGGTGGAAGTTAATAATTTGCTGGGGACTTGCACCAGCAACAAAGTATGACACACATGATGACAGGCTGGTGTGCTGACCTGACTCCATGGGGCTGCGGGAGCGTCACTGCTTTGCTCATTGTGCTGCCAAGCTCCATGGAAAAGGACAGCAAAGGGGTATTCGGGAATTGCCTGCACTCTCTATCACTGATGCAAAGAACCCATGAAGATGGAGGGGCTTCCTCTTCCCCACTGCCCATCCCCTGCCATAAGGGGCTAATGCCAGGTAGGAACAAACAGGAACCTTCCAGCAGCTGGAGTAGGAAGGCAGGTGAAGAGAAGGGTTATGTTAACCAGGCTCAGCAGAGATATGGCTCACAGGAACCAGGAGGCAGAGCTGGTCATCCCAGCAGCTGCACAGCGGATTTGAGAGACCACTACAGGAAAGACTGGTAACAGGAATCAGGGTTGAGTAAGGCAAGCCTCACTCAGGGAAAAAATTAAGATAAGCAGAGCTATGGACTACAGAAACATAGAATTGTTAAGGCTGAAAATGACCTCGAAGATCATTGAGTCCAACCTTTCACCTAGCACCTCCATGTTTACTGCTAAGCTGTGTCCCTTAGTGCCACATCCACATGTTTACAAACACTTTCATGGATGGTGATTCTACCACTTCCTCAGGCAGCTTGTTCCAGTGCTTCATCCTTTCAGTGAAAAATTTTTTCCTAATATCCAATCTAAACCTGCCCTGGAACAACTTGAGGTCAGTTCTGGAACCTTAGAAGACTATCTGCACTCCACCTCTTACAAGGCACTGAGCACACTGTTGGCTTTAACCAGAGGCAAATAAGGACAAAAATGTTTTGTTGAAGTAATTTCCTATCAATTTTGAGAACTGCAAAGGAACAAAATCTTCATATTTTTCTCAATTGTTCCTTGGTATTTAGTCAACCCAAACTCTTCCTGAGCCAAGCTCCATGGGCTGTTTTTGGGTCTTAAGTCATTCACTGCACAAGCCAATTCTTGCTGAAATCAACAGACTGGTGTCTGAGTAAAAACTCTAAATCTTGTATGAATTTCAGGATTTAGCCCTATTAATGTCCTCCCTGACTTTTCTTGCAAAATGAAACAACTGCTTGCTTCATCTGGGATCTGGATTTTGAAAACCAACTAGATTAGACAGAGTGAAAACACACGATGAAGAGCTAGCTGGTGGTAACTGTTTCATAAAAAAAGAACTAGTTTACACTTTTTAATTACAGAAATGACATTTTGATTGCACAGCATTTTGTGCTCTTTCAGTTTTCATTAAAGAATTAAAATAGCTTGGGATGGCTTGGCTGCTGGATGATTCTATGAACAATGGGAAACCTAACTCAAAATCTCTCTGACAAATGAAGTGTATTTTTTCCTACATCGAACATTATTTTCTTTGCTTGAAAGCTACAGAGTAGCTCAAAGACTGGCGAAACTGTATGTGGACGAGTCCAGCAGTCAGTTCAGACACAAAGTGAACATTCCTTCCCTAAAAGAGCAATAGATATTTTACTTTAAAAGAATCAGGGCTTTGCCTACACAAAAGCTGCCTTCCTTCAACTTGTACAGCACTAAAGGAATTAAGGACCACAGATAGCTTGTGTTCTATTTTAAAACAGAAGCCCAGAGTATCCCCCTGTTCTCATAAAGGGGGAAAAAAGCCCCTGAAACTGCGCAAGGAGGGAGGACAGCAAGTGATAATCAGAGTGGTCTTTCCCTTTCAGACACTTAGAGGTCACAAAGAGGACAAGCTGGAAGGGCTGTAATGTTGCAAAACAATCTTCCTCCTGCTCTGCTGAGATTTCATGCTTAAGAGAATATTTGACATGGCAGTATTAACTTCAGTAGTTTACAACTAGTAAATTATTTTAGTGCAGAGAAAAATCCCAGTAATACATACTTTCTATAGCTCCCGCTGAATGACAGAGCCACACTGTGTTTCAGGTAACCAGAGAACATTTAGATTTGGAGTGTAGCTCCACATTAGGCATTCAACAGCAAAGAGGGTGGATTAGGACTAATTTCATCCCTAGGGCAACTCCAGACACCTTTCAAGAAGTTGTGCTTACAGCAAATGTGGCTTTTCTTCTGAACTCTAGTGATTTTTTTTTTGTTGCTGTTGTTAAAAAGGTAATATACATTAGCAAAAATAAAAAAAAAATCAAAATCTTGTTAAACAAAGACTTCTTGTTGTTGTTGCTGGTTTTGCCAGAACCAGCTCTCTAGTTTTTAAGTGACAATACTACTGAAAGCTTTCAGACATTGCAATTTAAAGGAATAATAAATTTGGGAACTGCATGAAATGCTTCACTGACAGAAGCGGAGTTTGCGTGTACTACTTTTAGACTGACAGAAAATAATACCAAGGTCTTCTATGGAGAGACAACATCCCATTTTTTATTGATCCTCCTAGAAGAGAGAGGCCAGACACTCACAAAGAACTCTGCCTGGAGTATGAAAGGATCCAGTGCCTTCTTGTGCAGCTCCTCTTCAGTCAGGATGTTCGATGCCGTCTGGAGGTATTCTCGGGCCGACTGTTCCCGTGGGGACATGACATAGCCAAAGCCTTGCTCAGAGCAGCCTGGGGTGCACATATCCAGTGTGAGTGAAACATTTGAACCCCTCCTGCAAAACAGAGCAGTCGAAGTTTGCTCACAACAGACGCATCACTGCCAGCAATGACACATGAACAACTTCAGGAAATCACCCAGCTGGTTCTGGTGGGGACATTTTGGACACTACGTGTAAGAAAATGGGTGATGCTTCTTGTGTGGACAAGACCAGAAGATGATTTTGTACACTGAAACATCACTGGGGTAAGATCTTGGAATTAACTACCAGTTCAACTTTAATAGAGACAGAAAAAAGCCAACTAACTGCAGTGATTAATTTTTCTATCTGAAAAATGTTCTTTCCACAACTGTACATCATAAGAAGGGTAAAATGAAGGTCCCAACACTTTAACAGTCACATTATAAACAGATACTGTTAAGTGTAGAATTTTTAGTGTTTGTTAGCCACACAACAAACCAAAGAAGTCAAAATGCCTACCTACTATGAATAAAGTTTTAAAGCACTTCTGAGCTTCTGTTAGTCTCACATATGATAGACAAAAGTAAGATTCAAAAGCTGTCAGCGAATCTATATTTAAATATCTTTAACATAATAATAAAGCCACACAATATGATGATTACTAGGTAAAGGTTCTATACATTTACACAGTAAACCTATTTTTGATGAATCTTGACTCAAAAAATTTAGTTAGAAGGTGTGTGCAGGAGTGTGCAGGACCTATTAAAAACCATGTAGGCACGCAGGTATGACCAACTCACAGAGAGCACAGAAGAAATCATCACTTGGATCACAGCCCTTTCCTGGACTCAGGATTTTGTCCAAAAGAATTTGCAGCCAGCCTCCTGCTATGATTCACAGCCATGGGGAAATGCCACTAGTGGTAGACATAGAATCTTTAGTGACACCTTTCAAAGGACTTCACCTCACCCTCTTGTGTGCTATTAGACAGCTGCCACATTTCTCCCCCAAAACAGATGCATTTGACAAGGATTGCTTTTGGTTCTTTCAAGATAGAAGAGGCTACCTACATTAATCGTTCTTCAGCATGAGGAAATGAGATGATTATTTCTTCTTCAGCAACATTGAGTGGTGTTTGAATTTAGCTGCTGACCACCCTTTTAACTGCATAGGTGGTTAAAGAATGAGAGGTAAGAGAAAAGCAGAATGGATGCCAAAGAGGCACAGGTAGGTAATTTAACACAACACCAAACAAAGGAAAAGTGACCAATGTGTAATGTAAATGAAGTTTGTCAGGGCACAGCTCAAACCTGAAATGATGTCTGTCTTCTCAAGGACACGTGTATGCTGAAAACAAGTTTATACCTTAAGTGTTTGTGCTGTACCTAGTTTGAGAACTTCAAGCAATTGCTTTCATTGTCCCACTTCTAGTTACTTGACAGGTTTTCCATTTTAATGCATTACTTTAACCAATTGATTATTCTCCAAGCAATACTCCCCAATTCTCTTGATACAGTGAGTGTCTTTCATGTAGGCTAGCAGTCACCTGAGGAGAAATGTCACCTCTTTAAAGTGACAGAAATGGAATGAAATCAGGGATAGTGAAGAACACAAATGACTCACATATTTCAAGCCCAATCTTGCCTATAATGAAAAACCAACAAAGCAGCAGCTTCAGGGACAAGCCCCACAGGTTACTGTGATCTCATATAAAGGTAGAATAAAACAATAAAAGGTATAAAATTTTAGGACAATGTTATAACAAACCATAAAGCAATAAAAAACATTCTAAACCCACAAGAGTGCAAATTGAAAGCCTCTTCTGTAACACTCCTTTTTACTGCATCCTGAGAAGCTTTGGAAAATCAGCATTGTATTCTTGAAATCTAAGTTCTGTCCTTTGTTTTAAGCTTTACAGATGACAATTAACTATGGTTAGTACTCTAATTAAGTTTGAAAACTGCGAAATAAAGAAAGGTGATACTTTGCTATGCTGAGCCCCTCAGTAACTTCATTCTTATTCATAACATCATCACTTTAGTAGAATTTCTTCACAGGAATTCTATCATCAAGATCTTTGTTCTATTTCACTAAGACAACTGAAACGACACACAACAGAAAAAGATTTTCCTTTCATCTTGAAACTGCCCTTTCCCAGCTGTGAACCTCTCTGAGAAGCTCCTCACTTGCCCGAGAAACTCCTCTTTTCAAGCTGCCCTTAAGGTTCAGGCAGTGAACATCAGCTCACCCCCAAGTTTCATTACTGGGTTCATTTGAACAATTCATTTACTTCTGGATTAACTAATTTATATAAGGAATACTAAAGACTATCACTTTTTCTATAGTTTGCTTTTGGAGAAAAGACTAGTCCTCCAGTATGAGTGACAGGAGAAAAAAAAATATCAATGAGACCCACCTCTTTCAAAGGTAAAAGATTTTACTGCTCTGTAGGGGATTTCATGCAATGCAGTTGCTGTCTTGATGACTGGTGAGAGACTGATCAAACACAAATAGATGTATTGAATGGAAAGAAATGATGCTTTAGAACAGCACTTGTTGACAGCTGTCCAGAAACTGTGTGCTGTTTAACTAACATGCTTGTATTTATGACTGGACTGAAAACAGGACAGGAAATAAAGCAGGTGCCTGACTTCACAACCACATTTGAAAGTGACATTCACAAAGGCAATAAAGCTTCCTACCAGGCACAGAACTCCTAAACCCACAAAATCTGGGAGCAGACTTTCCCCTATTAGTCACATCTACCCTACCTTTCTTGCAAGCCCACGGATTTAACCGTCAGGGTAGCTGGGTCTGTCTCCGCTTTAATGTCCATTACGCAGTCAAAGACTGGAGTCTCTGGTACGGGATCCAGATCTAGGAAGTCATCTTCATTTTTATCCTCTGTCCACTCTGAGTACGTGAAGGAAGGCTGCCGGCTCACAGACTGGCGTCTGTCCTCTTGCAGCGGGAAGGGAGGGTCTGGTGGGGCCCTGAGGAGGTGCCAAAACTGGAGGAAACAAACATTTAAACGAGTTTCTGCTTGTAGCCAGCCCTTCCATATAGCCTAGGGCATGGGTCTTTAGGGCAGCATTCCAGCTGTCTGTATTAGAATTGGAGAGTACTGAAGAGAACAGGAATGTTCCATGCAGGAGCGGCTTTGTGGTGTGTGTTGCAAGGATTCACATCTACCCATTCAAACCTGCTTTCAGCCACAGAGGTTTCCACAGAGCTAGCCAGGCATAACTCAGGGATACAGTGGAAGTGGAATGTGCTTGTGACCATCATATGCAAGCCAATGTGATACCACTGTCCTTTTGTTCAGTTCCTTATCCTTCCCAGGCTTGTTTACAAAACAGAAGTCCACTGTAGCATTCTACAAATCATACCTCTCCTGATTTAATGGCTTTCCATCTGAAATTTACATATAGCTGTCTTAAGTTAATATAATCGAGCTGAACATCTTTAATAACCAGGCACTGTACCAGGAATTTATGCATAAACCCATCATTTTCTGAAGAGGCCTCAATTTTGATGTACCTGATGATCCTGGGGTTCAAAATGCTAATATCAGTTATTGTCTAGGGCACAGACTGTGTTATAATCTAATTATCTGATTTGAATATGGTATAAACATTAAATAATGAATCCTGTGAAATTTTCAGAAACAAGTGCAATATGAAAGTTAATATTACAAATTAACAAAAGGTTTGAAATTACATGAATCTAAAAAAGTTCCACATCATATCAGTTTGCACAGATGCTGTGACAGACTAGATGATATGGAAATCAGATCAGTAGACTTCAAATTCTCCACACAGATTTTAGTAAAAATTTCAAGCCTACCTCTGAATTCTAGGATCTGGAACCTTAGGCCAACTTCATCCATCTAGCATAGAACTAGGAGTAGTATCACGCAGGCTAATGCCCTAATGCCATACAAACTATACTGAATTGTCATGCATCCTTTTGAGACTAAGAACACATCTTATTTTCCACAGTAAAAGCCTCTTCTGTCATTTTCTTATGTGGTTTTTAAATGACCAGTTGGATTTTAAAAAGTGCCACTAAAAAAGATCAGATTTCTCTTCCTAGGCTACTAAAGCACAGGATGTCATGCAGGACAGTGTTAATTTCAACACTGGGAAAGAAGGGCTTGGTCATAAAGGCACACCTCAAAGGAAAAGATTCCTTCAAGTTCTCTTCTAGGCAGCATGTGGCTTAAAATCAATTTTAAGTAGAGAGGGAGAGAGAGTCCCACTCAGCTGAGACAAAGGGGAAAATATTGAAAATTGTTTTCATGCAACAATCTGTTGTCCACCAGGCTGGATTTGTAGAAACCCTGCCTGGTTCAATCATCATTTTCAATGTTCTGCCAGTGACTATGTTATACCTTATTCTGCAAATACTGATAAAAGCAGACGTTTTCAGATTTGCAAATTGCAAAGCAGCATGACCTCAGACATCTGAGAGGAAGGTGACAGGTAGGCAGGAAGGGACAAGGCCCATGTACTCTCTCTAAACAGTCTCTCCTTCCTAATGTCCATGTCGGAGACAACATACTGGGCAAGATGGACCATAGGTGAGAACTCACAGGACACTTCTTATACTTTGCAGCCCAGCAATTCATCCAAAGAACGGGGTGACACAGAGTGACATTTGTGCCTCTAGCTAGAAAAGTCTTAGTATAGACCACAGGAATACAAACCAGTGCAAACTCACCAACATAGAATCTGTTAGAAAATGTTTTTCTATACACAAATTTTAACCAACACAAAAATGAGCCAAGTCTACTTTAATCTACAGTGGTATTCATGTTCACTTGCAAGGAGTTCACATGCAAAACTGTCCAAAGAGAGATCAGAATTTTTGGCCCTGGAGAGCTTTCACTTTATCTTCTGTGCTAAGAATGGGTCAGCAATAAATGTTTTCATCCACTGAGAAACAGCTGAATATGCAAAAAATCACACCTCTGCTATTCAAACTTTCAGCCCAGAATGTTTTGCTGAAAATTTATCTGGAACTCATACAGCTCTTGACAATTCTTAGTTGTCTTTTATTTTTTTATTTTAATATTTGCAATTAGAGAATTACCAAAAATTTATTATTTTTGAGGACAAAATTAATCTGGATAAGGTACAGCAGCATCAAAAACCCAGAAAATTGCATGAACCTAAGTTCCTTGCCTACATCAATGATCACAATAATGGAGGCATTAACTATAATTTATTTGCCTTATGAATAGTTTTTAGAAAGTCCATTTTCCTTACACATTAAGCAGAAGATTTTGCCACTGTGCTGCCTCTGAGTGAACTTAAGCATGGCATATAATATGACATTACTTCCTAGCAGGGAGTGTGGCCAGCAAATCAAAGGAGGCATTCCCCTCTCCTTGGCACTGAGGGAGCTGCACCTTGAATACTGTCTACAAATTTAGTTCCCCTAGTTTAAGACAGAAATGGAAAAATTGGAGTGGTCCCAGTAGAGGGTTTCAAAGGAGGTCAAGGGTCTAGAGTGCAGGAAAAAGGTGGAGGCAACTGGGCTTGTTCAGCCTGGCAAAGAGGAGGCTGGGGTGATCTAACAGTGACCTGCAACTACTTGAAGGGCAGCTCCAGAGATGCAGCCAGACATTTCTTGGTAGTATCAGCTGATACCACAAGGAACAATGGCCACAAGCCTGCAGAAATTCAGCCTAGACATTTACGTTTGTGAAACTCAGATGAGACACGAGGAAACATCTCTTCCCCTAAAGTGCCACGTGGTTGCGGCACAGGCACACAGAGAGATGATAAACCTTCCTTCCCTGAATGTTTTCAAAACCTGAGTGGAAAATTTCATGGCTGACTTTACCAAGTGTTGGCAACAGCCTGGCTCCAAGCAGGATGTTAGGCTAGCAGTCTCTGCCCACCTACAGTCCCATGAATCTGGGATGTATTTCATTATGCTGTCCGTCACTCAAACAGCATGTGCACAGCACAGCTTCAAATTCCTGAGCTACCTGGGGTGCATCTCTGGAAGGACAGGAGGTGATGCTCTGCCTTCATGTTCAGTAGCTGCATTCCCACTCTAAGAGAACAGCACAGAGGGGTTTGAAAAGCCACATTCAGTTAGAGCTCCCTGACAAGACAGAGTGCTCCATAGCTCTCCCATCTAGCACACAACTTTGTGCCAGTTACACAGTCCGTGGAGAAACACAACACACTGCTGCTCCCCAACAGCTGATAGCTAACTAGATTAATTATAGTCGTGCCACTTAAGCAAGCTCTACAGCTGGGGCCTTGGCCTACATCTAACAGGACTTCAGAAGAACAGTGGCACTCTGGAACAGCTCCTTCTGCCAATGAAATCAATGGATGATGGTCCTGTTAATGGACACATCCCTTCTACTTCAGTGGAAATAGTCTGCCCATCTATGGATGGAAAAAATAAAAACAATTTTTATATAGCATTCCACTTCAGTGCAATCCGCAATTCATCAAGAAATTGAGTAAGGCTAATTCCTCTACATAAAGCAAGCAGATAATTATAAAGAAACAGCCCAAAAATGATGCTTTACAATCAACTTGAGCATAACACCAACAACTTTTGTTAAATAAGACATCTTATAAAAACTCTTTGAAAAAGGGCATGAATATAGTTTGTGCTGTATCATAACTTACCAGAGATCCTACAAATAGCAGTCCTAGAGAAGCCAAAGACAGCAGGATGTATGATACGACAACACTCCCAACTGTAGTCAGGCTCTGTGGAACAACAGAATAGACAATGATTCATGAAGTATTTAGGGGCAGAGTACAGTGTCTGCATGCATGTTCTTGGCCAAGTGTGTATTATTTCCCATCAAGATTTACTGGTACCATACTCACCTGTGGAAAAGCTGCCATCAGCACCAAAAAAAAAAAAAAAAAAGCCAAGCTTTGGAGAAGACTGAAACTGAAACCATCTCTAAGCCCTAGCATCTCAGAAGGTCTAAACCCCAGATCTCACTGTGAAGGCAAACAGGAGTTCTGCTTCCTACCCTCACACTTTGCCAAAGTTGAGATCTGAATCCACAATTCAGTTTTGCAGATTGAACCAACATTTCATTGCTACAGTCAGTGCAATTTTTATACTGTGGTAAAGGGCTTTAAACAAAGTTTAGTACTGTTCCTGGGTTTGGGGATCCTTCAATAGAATCCAGCCACAGAGGAGTTTACTGTGCTTTCTACACATTCAGTGAAACATCATCAGATTAACTTTCACCACTGGCAGTGGAACTAATTCTGATGTCTTAGTCATTTTATAGTAGTCTATAGTTCAGCCTGTTCTCTGTAGTAGGTGCAAAATTCAGTTCTAATGGGTTTCAGTGAGCAAGGAATTTTACTCTGTTTTTCTCCTACTAGTACAGCTAATGAGAAATTTGGAGTTAAGAGCTTCCATTTGCTTATTTTAACATCAGAAGATTTCTTTGCCTATACTACGTTCAAGTGTAAATCTGCACAATAAATAGTGCTATAATAAACAGTTCTCAAATATATGCATGAACATCTGTACAGAGTTATACTTGGGGTGTTCTCGTGGTGCATTCTAGGAATCACTTTCCTCTGTGAAGGAAAATTATTGCAAGTCAAAATTATACAAATCAGTGTTTTTCTGTAAGGATCAACAACTTGTTAATGATTGAGCCACTGCAAATAAGACACAGGCAACAGTCTATGAAGAGCTCTGTGCATAATAAAGCCAACTGCAAAAGAAAAAGTGCTTCTTTCAAAAAACCCCAAAAAAGCAGGTGACATGCAGCTCATAAACACTGAGAAAACAGAAAACAGTCTCCACAGTACTTCAATCACAAGAGGCACTGAATCAGATTTTCTATTAGCACTGCAAAGCCTCTGCCTCAAAGACTATGTACAATGGATCTAAGCATTCTGAAAGCAAATATATTTCATCAGATTTTTGAAAGTAGCTGTTCACCACTTAATTAAGGTTCTGTCCACACTAGAAAAATCTGCAGTGGGTATAATTACCAGTAATTTATCAGATGAATCATTCTGGTATACATGTCATCATGTCACGGTGAGAAGCTAAAAAATTTTACTGGGGTAGCTCTGTAGATATAATTGAATCTGTGCACCTAGTACACTTGAAATACATTTCCTGCACACAGATATGTTCTAAACACTCAACAAAAACATATTTCTGAGACTACAGTGTGATTTGCACCTTTTATATGGGTTAATCCATTCTTCCAGAATTTAAGCTTCTGTTCATCCTAAGAAATCAAGTTCCAGCTCTCCCGTTACTGTGGGTTAAACCTTAATGAGATGAACTTCTTATTGCTTTGTTTCATTTGCAATAATTTGCACATAATGAAAAATCTGCTGTGCTGACCTAATGTCATAGTCAAAAAATTCAGCCCAATATCTCAAATATAAAATATTCATCTGCTTTCAGCAAACTCTTCTATCATTTCAGGACGTACACATGAAAGACACACATATTATACTTATCAGAAGAGATATTAGAAGCACCACCCAAGGCAACTGACATCAACTATATAACCACAGAGGAGCACAGGGACTTACCTCCCCTTGATCTGAAAAAACCTGTTTAAATGGGGTAAGCAAGTAAGAGAGCAGGTCGAAGGCATTCTGAGCTGCTGGGATGGTCCCGTAAGTGCTGTACCACAGCATCATGCAGAGAAGCTGTGCAATCAATCAGAAAAGACATAATTAGCATCTCTCATTATACACACATTCATTTTCATTTCAAGACTGCATAATTAACTAATTTAGTTAGCATTGATTTAATGTTGATTATCGCTTTTGCTTTAAGAAGTCAGGTATTTTCTAGGCTGTAGCTTAACAGGAATAAAAAGACTGAAGGCTCCAAGCTCAGCCACTATTAACTAGATGTGCATCACTGAGTTACACAGGCTCCCTCCGACCCTCACTAGCAAAAGGGCTGCCCAGAAACACCAAGTGGAGCAACACTGAAAGAGCAACAGGTTCCTCTGGCTTCTGAACTGTCAGAATTACTACTTCTAGATCAAAACTAGTAATTCAACGAACTTAGGATGTTATCAAAAGACTCTTAAGGCCTCTCTCAAAGCTCTCAAAAATAGCCATGTTTCACATAGGCATCACTATAAATACACACAAACATACACATGGGGAAACTTTTCATTTGAACCACTCAAGGGTGCTGCACATGCCACAGTTAACATAAACTACAAAAGCAATGACTTTATATTTAACACGCTTACGGAGAGATATATCCTCATCCCATACCACAGCTTTAAAGAACACATCTCCCGCTCCACTTGTTAACAACATGGGTCTTTATCCCCATATATATCAGCTACAGAAAATGGGTTTGATGGGATATTGGTTATTTAGCAAAGGAGACATTTGTAGAGCATCAGGAAATGGGATGGGAGTCTGGGACATCAAAAGGCAGGAGCTGCTCTCAAGGCAAAGCCGTGAGAGGTGGCTGCAGAAATGAGGACTGCACCTATTCCCACTGCTATATCTACAGTGAATGAAGAAGCCTCCCAAGACAGCACAGCCTAAAAGAAGGGTCTCATCATCCCAAAGCTATGCGAGCTGCCTTACCAGTATCTGTGAGAGGACAAACAGATACATGCTGTCTCCGGGTATTAATCCATTCCATGGGGGAGGCCAACCGAGCACTGTTGTTTTCTGGGAGGCTTTCAGGGACTGCTCCTTCCTGCTCCGCTCTCCTTGCCGTCCTTCAGCTTCATCCACTGACTCCATAACAGCTGGACGGGAACAACCTTCACGTGAAAATGACATGTGCAGGGCATGAATGGGATGTGACCCTGCAGGCACCGCGGGGGCTGCAGGGCTATTGTTTTCCTGGAGACGATGGTTACCTTTCAGTTCCGCCTCAGCAAGCGCAGCTCAGGATTGTGAGCGTCACACTCTATTAGTGCAGCTTTATTCACCTGCCTTCATCAGAAAAAAGTAAGTGTGGGTGGATAAATTATTTTCCCTTTCTTTCCGGAGGTACAGATTCTGGGCTTTGTTGTTAACAAATTCTCATTTACATTGCTGCACTTTTTCATTTTTACTTTTTAAAAAAAGCTACCTGTGCTATTGCCTAGCTACACACTTCCCAGCTACATGATGGCAGAGAACCCATTTTGCCCCTTTCTGTCTCAATTTCTTTATTTCTTTTATTTGTCTGCTTTGTCTAATCCGATTATAGATTTCTGAGGTAGAGACTGTGTCATGCTATGTGTCTGAATAGTGCCTGGGGACCCTGGGTTTTGGCTGAGTGTCCTAAGGCACTAATAAAATAGACTTTATTCCAATAACCTACTTCTTGGATGAATTCATACTCAAGAGCTATTTAATAATGTTGCAATGCTGTTCCGTTCAGTGGAAATAACCACTGGTGTGGCTATTCCCTCAGTAACCCTATTTTGAACAGAGTCTGCATAGATATAAATTAATTTACAAATGAGAAGGAGTGAAAGATCAGAATCATTGAGTGTAAGACTTACATCTTTGTACATGAGGAATGCCCCAAGGCTGCCCTGTGTACAACACTGTAAGCCTAATCCAGACTCCTGTGTCCCAGGGAAAGGCCACACCATTGGCCCTTACGTGGTTTGTTGAGGTCGGGTTTCTACAAAACCTTCCTCTCAGCAAACATTTCTCTAATTGTAACTCTAAGTCAGATAAGCAACCATTAACTAGTCACAGCTCTAATCAGGCAAATGAAATATATCTTTGTATCAGCTGAGGGTCTGGCCACAGTAAGAATTCATCTTTTAATGCTGGGGTTTTTTTTAATGCTAGCTATCACAGGAAGTCTATCTCTCAGTCCTTAAAGTTGAAAAGTTTCGAGCTTCTAAACTGCTTCATGTCACACTAGATTCAAACAAGAATTGAGAAGAAAATACTTGTTAATGATTGCCAATTTTTCCTGCTATTTTTGTGGGATGTTTATGTTCTGTGTTTTGGAACAGGAATTTGAAATTTAGCAGGAACATAATCTTTGTGTCAGGAACTATTTTTGTTACCTTTGCAGAGAGACATGCACCTGTGGCTGAGATCTAAAGCTTAAAAAATATCTATTTTCTTATAGTTCATTACTGTTTGCTCCTAAAGTCTCTAACCTTCCATTTTCAATAAACATAGTTTAAGTTCTACTTTTCCTTTATCTTCGCTAAATAATGCACCTCTGTCCCTAAGAAGGATTAATGAACATATTTACTGTTTTTCAAGTTCCAATGATTTCCTGTCTTGCATACTCCTCCCCAAATCTCAAGATAAAATATACACAGCGCAAAACTAAAACAACTTTGGGAAGACAACCAGACCAAGGAATGCATAGAGCCAAGGAATGCAGATTTCACGCTCAGCTTTCAGCTGGTTTTTATAAGTCACAGTATTTCATATTTCAGAACTTTTTTTAACTGACCAAAGGTGCTGCCTTATGTAGCAGGTAAACAGCATTTTTTTGTTTCATACTTGTAACAGCCTGAGATTTTACAAGCTCATTTCTGGCTGGAAACAAACCCCTGACTATAATACATCGATGTGAAGGCCACTTAACTGCATCTTCTGGAACAAAGATGTCAAAGTTAGGGCACTGCTCTGTAACCATGGGGATCTGAGCCTCTCCACAGCCTAGAAGTCCAACTCCTGGAATTCCAGTGTTGTCTAGTAACACCTGTACAACTGTAGGGGTCACATTCTCCTTCATACAACTACCCTATATGAAGGACAATAGACAACTCTCACTTTCAATTATTTTCAGTGCATAAGGTAGACAGAGACCTGGCCCGTGGACCTGGGAGCCCAAGACTTCAGCTCTGCTGAATTGACACTTATCAAGAGGTATTTTCACTGGCACAACAGAAGGCAAAAGGTGGCAAGAACTAAAATAATGGAGAACTGGCTGAATCCATACATACAAATAAAGAGGTACATGTCTTGGATATACATAGAGAAGGTCTAGTATTAACTAAAGTCTACTCAAAAATTTTCTCCTACAAATCCCAAAAGATAAGATTCTAACAAATATAATGATGTCCACTTCGGGTTTTGTATTGATTTAACTATGCCAGCTTTAAACAATACTTCAATTAGCACTCACACATCATCTTGCAATCCTGTATTCCTGTATTGTTTGCCTTAATAGGCCCAGGATTCTTTCAGCTGCAGATGAGGTAATGAGTGAAACACCAGTGAAGCTTTCTTGTGTCAAGGTGAATGTGAAGGTCTTGAGAGAGCTGGCAAGGATCACTGCCTACAGGAATGAACAGAGCCTCTGCCCTGCTCATGATTTGACTGACAGTGAAATGTAGCATCCATGTGATAGTTTCCTCATTTCCTGCATCATGGAGATAGGGATTCAAGTTCCATGAGTACTTCTGCTTTGGCACAAGACTACACTTGCTAGGAAAAAAAAAGCCTTTGGCAGAAGAATTAAAAGGTCTCTGACATCTGTAGCAGCCATATGGCTTGTGAAAACAAGTTGAAATTTCAAAACAGCACCATAAACTTAAACTCATCCTTGCTGTTCAGGGAAAAGCATTTTCTGGATCATGCCAGGGATCCATTCATCCTGTATTCTTTCCTTAAAGAGTGCCACCAAAACAAGCTGCCAAAAATACAAGGCACAGCACTACATATTATCATATTACGGAATAATATATATAGAGAAATATCTTCCTTCACTCAGGAGGTAAAAGCTGGCTTCTGTAACTCTGGCAATGCCCATTTTAACCCCCCTGTATCTCTCTATTTTTTTTTCTGACTTCATATGTGGGTATATAACAGGCAGAAGAATGAAAAAACACCTATATAACTCTCAGAAAAACAAGTGCTTAGAGTACTAGTCTTAGCTGAAATACTAAAAGGCACTGTAGCAATAATAAGCAAGTCAACAAAGCCTTACAGTAACAAACATGCCACGATCCCATCAAATCCTGCTGTGGGTGAAGCATTAGCAGCTCTGTAACTCGACTGATTCATACTTAAAGCCTTCAGAGAAAAGCAAAACAAAAAACAACCTCTCAAAACCTCACATCCTGGCTGTATTTCCTAATGAAGTTAACATTTTAAAAGGAACTTGTACATGAGTGCTAATGCTCAAGGAATTGGCACCACTCCATTGGCAGACTTAATTTAACAATGTATTTTTGAGAGAAAGACTTGTTCCTCAACAAAACTGTTTTTGTAACAGAAAGAAAATGCACCTCAGCAATGAAAAGACAGTATTCATACAGTTATTAGACATTTATGTACATCCATCACACTGTCCCTGTGGGAATTATGCTTCTGGGTTGGATAGTACTGCCTCCTCACTAGGAAATACAAATTTTGTTAATGGTGGATTGTGGATTTTACCTTCCAAGACACACAAGACAGGAGGGCAAAAGGGGCCTCACCTATTCTGCCAAGTTTTGAGCTGCAGCAGCCAACACACCACAGCAGCTGGGCTGCATTGCCCCTAATTGTTTTAGGTGTATTGAGGTACATTTCCCTCTCAACCTGTCCACGTCTTCATCATGGCCACATGTGATGAGAATTTGCAGGAATGGACCACAGAGTGGAAGCAGGACAAAGTATGAGGTATGCCAGCAATACCTCACATCCATCAGGATTACCAGCATTTCAGACCAGTCTTAAGTCCATTTAAGGCTTCTGCATCTTCAGATGCCCAAAGGCAATTGCCTACTGAAATCTCTGCCTCTAATTTCCATCTAACTGCTATTGATGAAAGAACAGTAGATGAAAGTACACTACTGAGATGCATCTCAGTCCACTGCTGAAAAGAATTTTAACATGCACCTCAACTGCACACACAGGACACAGCCCTTGGCATCACAGTTCACAGATCTGGTCAAGACCTTGTTAAATACACACATCATAGGGCATCCTGACCGCAGGCAAGTCCAGGTGCTGGAAAGACACATCAAACCTGAATGACCTACCTCAGAGTGCACATGAACAAGAAGCAGTTTTGCTGGAGGGTAAAAACCTGTCTATCCAAACAACGGAGCTTTAGGAGAATGTTTCTTAGCCAGTACCTATCTCTTTTTTGGTTGCCACTGCAGCACGATAAAGAGGGAAACTGAATAATTAGCTTTCTTTTCCACTGCAGTGGTATGGGAAGAAGTAGGTAAGAGGAAGGGGACCTCTCATACTTGCATGGCAAACACAACTTGTGTACTTACGTTCTTCACTCTGCAGGAAACCAACTAGGGAGTCACTATTTTTTAACTCCGAAACTTCTACTGAACTTCTTTATGAACAACAACCTAATTTATTAAGTAGTAAACATGACAGAAGCTGCATTATTACTGTTTACAGACATAAAATTCACCACCAAGGAAAGTCTGTTTCTTTTTGATTCTGTCTGCACACCTCACTCATCTGATAAACTATGTTGAAAATTTACACTAAAGATATAATAATCTGTGTTGAAAACCAGGGATGCTAGCTCCCCCATTATTAATTTTTTTTGACCTTTCTGATCATGACAACTGTTCCTCTGCTTGATCCCTGACCTGCTCTGTTTACAAGAGTTCAATGCATTTATGTTTTCCAAACGGCTGAGTAAAATGCTGCTCAGGAGGAGAACATCTAGGCCCCAAAAGTATCCAGATTAAAAACTGCACAGAAAAACCTCCCCAGAAGTACCCCACAGCTACCTACTACTGACTGACTGGAGATAGAGGGGATTCACAACAGTGTAATCTCCTCAGTACCTCCAATTCCATTCTGGATAAAGTCCAAGTTTTAGCTGCCAAGAGCTTGTGGTTTGTAGATCTTGCATTTGTAATGCAAAACCACATTGAGAGCTACTTCAGTAAGTATAAGACAGCTTAATTCAAACACAAGGAACAAGCCTGGCAGACCCATGGATCCCACTACATCTACCACTAAATAATGCAAGGCACCAAAGCAACCCTGAAATCCCTTTGGTATCTAACTGGAAGCCAGTTAGATCCATCCCGTGGTCTTTCGTGGGACTGCAGACTTCAAACTCTTCTCTGTAACAGAACTCATGAAGAAATAAGCCTGACATACCATCCAGTTAAGTAAGAGGCCCAAGAAACTGGAACCACCCTCTCTGACACATTACAGAGGAATGGAAGACTCTTCACCAAGACTGAGGTGAAGCAGCAACACATGTGTTACTTAATCTGAGATGAATTTCAGCTTACAATTTCTAATGCTTTTAGTTTGCAGTAAGTATATCTACCCTGGACTGTAAGAACAAGCTGAGCCAGGCTGCAGGTATTCATAGCCATATGGGGAACAACCGAAATTTCTAACATCCAAGGACTGTATTTCAGAAAGCTGAGTATTTTTTGCCAAAAAGATCACACTGGAAATATTTGTATTTCATTCATACCGACTCATGGATTGATATGCCCATCAAGGAGAACTCAGCTGCTCAACAGCTCTCCAGTGACACTGTTTCAGGCTCTCTCAAGATTCAAGAGAGCATCACCCCATAGCTTGCTTTTTTTGTGCACCTGTGTTGAGGAAATTCAGTGACAATGATGCAGACTACACCTTTAAAACTGAGCTTTTGGTAAGTACAACCACTGATATAAAATATCTACCTGTTGATTAGTCTATACAGAAAAATCTACTTCAGTCCTCCATTCTGAAAGACAAACACAGAATTGGTAATAAAATACCACAACTTTTTCATCATTACAAAACTGCTTAGGTAGGCACTGCAATGGCCCCTTCCTAATAGTGAGTGAGAGGGTTAATTTATCCTTGTGTGACAGAGGATAACCCACAATTATCAACTTTCCTTTGGGATTACTTGTCCCTGAGAGGGAAGTAGCATGGGGAAAGCCAGAAGCCTCCTTCTGAGGAAGGCAAGCGTTCTCTGTGGAGTTCTTTGACAGTGCAGAGGAAAAGGGCTGTCACCTACTTGCCAGGAACAGTACTGTAGTCTCGCACTTTCCAAGCTCAGCTGGTGGAGTCTGGCTGCTGCTTGTGCCAAACTCCGATTACCAAAAGGGAAAGACGCATCAAGAGAGAAAGAAAGGAAGAGGGAAAGTCATGCAGAAAATCTGAGAGCAAATAATGCAGATAACCGAGGTCTACGTACTTCCAGCCTGATGCTTCTCTCCTTTCACTGGCAAAATTTCTAACAAACTTGAAGAAACTTTCCTCTCTACTTGACGTAAGTTCTGCTGAATACGCAGCCACTTTGCCATGCTGGGTGGGCACATCCCCGTCCATAAAGAGCCTCTTCTCATTCCCGAGGGAACAGCAACCTGATGCCAGAGTGTGCAAGGAGAATAGCTGCCTTTCTGCTCAGCAGCTCCCTGCTGAACTGCTGAGTCACACGTTTTCTCTGCACTGAGTTCACACTGCTCCCACTCAGTCCACCTGCCACTTCATCTGGGATGGGTGGGAGGAGAGAAAGAGAGGTGAAGGCAGAAAAAACGTTCCTGTTCACCCAGGACCATTATTATGGTACTGTGGGGTCACATATAAAAGCAAGCCTGCAAGCTGCTAGAGAGGGATGGAGAAGAGAAATATCAGACTGCAAGAAAAACTGCCTCCCCCTCTTCTTCCACAGGAGGAGACTGGCCATCAAACAAGCTGCAAACCTCGTTTGATTCCCAATCAGTCACCCCTGTTATGTGCTTGCTGATATGTTCTGTGAATTTCAGGATAGGGACAAGGCTCTTTGCTGTGATTTAGAAGAGCTCGCAAGTTGCTGTGATTTTTTCAACAGTCCAACAGCTACTGTGTCATAATTGTCTGGCTGCCACAGGGAAGTGCCACAATGACAAGTGAAAATATCATCTGGATAGATTCCAGTTCCTAAGGGCATCTTCAGCCGAGTTGCTGCAGTGGAAATGTCCACCAGCTCCAACTTTCATCATGAAATAAGATGAAGAGAAAATCCTAGCCATTTTATTACAGCTTCCATAAAACTCAAGCCTAACAGGAGCCAACATCTCCTGCTACCTGATAAATTCTTGTACAGAAAAGGGCCTCTACTAGCAATGGTGGGAAACATGTTTATCATGATTACAGAGGGTCCATATTACCCTTAGGTTGAGTTGTACATATGGAAATAAACATTTAACTAAATTACCAAGGCAGTTTTTTTTCTGTGATTAGAATTCTGGACAGTGCATTGTATAAGTCATGAGAAATGAAAACGCCCAGAAGTTTCCTAATTTATTAAATCCATTTCTGAAAAACCACTTCTGAAGCTAACTTTCAGAATACAAGGAGATTGATTCATTTTCAGACTAATGTTTAAGCCACTGCTTCTGTTAGCAGAGAACTGAGGGCTTGTTAGGAGGTAAATAAAGATTTTTTTAATTAAACACAATAAATGATTCTGAATAAAGTAAGTAAGCCTGTTTTTCCCTGTTAGAAAGAATCTGTTCTTAGTTAATGTTCAGTCTTACTTTTTAGTGATTCTAGTGCAAATCTCTGCAAATGTGCTTGTGCTCTACAGACCTGAAATGCAAAGACAAAATCTGTTTTCAGAGGGTGAAGTGACATAGCACTAAAATGCCTTTCTATATCAACTTCCACTGCCCACCCCACAGAGTAGCTTACTGTAATGTTGCTCAAGAAATAGTTCCATGAAAAAATAATAACTGCAGAGGAAAAGAAATATGAGAAAGAGAAAAGTAAAACTCACAATCCTCTCCAAGTCCCCTGCTTCCATACAGTCATTGTTGTTCCAAATAATCAAAAGAATTTGCAAAACACAATTTTAAAAGACAGGATGCTGGCCTATGAAGTCATCCCTGGAGGGGGAATGATGCAGCCTGAACCAGAGTATTTGTTTTACTGAAGGGTGAGTATAGGGACTTCATTTGATCTGTCACCAAACCCTTCCTTTCTGGAAGAAACCAAATGTTCCAGACATCATTCCTCTCATACCTGGGGTCGTACACACTGGTACTGACTGCTTTATAATATACTTAACCCACCTAGTAAGAGAGAAGGTAATTTACCTGATCCTCTCACCAAGTCTCTAGTCTGTAACAGCTCATATGAAACAGAGCTCTGAGGAAAAAAGCAGCTCAGGATACCTCAGCTGACACCACTTTGAATTAGGTGTGAGCCTCACTTAGATAGGAGCAAGAAGAAAAAAAAATCCTTGGGCTCTCTGCTCTGGAAAGACAGCAAAGAGGAATTGCTAGGAGCCACAAGAAGCAATAAGGGACTGTCAGATAAAGCAAACATATGGGAAGTATAGGGGAGCTACTGTACCATGTGTAGGGTCTGACTGCCAGGGTTCTACACTCATTACAAACTGCTATGTGTCTGCTAATAATGGGGAAGTTGCTCTTAATTCCCAGTGCAAGACTAGTTATGCCCTTGTCCACATCTAATCATACTCCCACTACTAAGTCAAATACACAAGTGGTTTATTCTTAATGGCTCTCCTAACGCTCACAGGTCTTAACCACAAGATGTGTTAGGCAGTGTCCTTTTTCCTTTTGTCCTGTGAAACATCAAGTTAAAGGATATGCCATTTCTCAAGGCAGCCAGAGCCCTTAGAGCAGTGTTTGCTTCAAAACAAAATATTGAGAGCTGTAATTTCACACCATATTTAAGTGAATGCAGACCCTCAGAGGGCAGAGAAACTGAATATTAACTTGTAATTCACCCACACATAATTAGCAATTGCCATCTTTCAATCAGGGCTCAATTCAAAGCTTTTTTTGTTTGATTTTGTCTTTTCTCCTTTCCTCTTAACCCTCTTACAGAAGGTCCATCTGATTAGCACTGAATATTGGATACAATTAAATTTTTTTAAAATAAAGAATAGATTTTTTTGTTAGGCTGTTTTCTTCACTGAACATTTTCAAGTGCCTGGTGATAATTTTGGAGCTGCCTTGAGCTTTTGTAAACAAACTACAAATTGACTTTCAGTGGAGTTGGTTGTCCCAAATTAATCCCAGGCTGCAAGCTCCCTTTAACACTGAAAATGGAAACCCACAAAGCAGCTCTGCAATTCCACAGTTACAGAGATAAAGGCTTAGATTGCTCATGAATCAGCCTTGCACAGGCAACAGGGGCAGGGAGAACTGTCAGTGGTGCAGCGATGCAGATCGAAATATACAGGCTTGAACTCTCTGAAACAGGATAACCAACTGTCCCCTTTCAAACCCTAATTAAAATTTTTGTGCCTTTACACTTTAACTACAGGATATACTTAAATGTGCCTGAATGCATAATCAAAGAATAGCAATAATTTAAGAACCACACAAACATCCTCTTCAATAAAAGAGTGACTCTGACAATTAAAAGAAACAAGCATATTCTGGTATCACACACTTCTGAAAGTATTTGCTATTCATATCACTATGATCTGAATTGGTGTTGCCACACTGCTATTGTTGAAAAAAAAAAAAAAAAGGATATTTCTTTTCTTAAATTAATAAATTCTAGAGTACTTCTACAGTCATTATGCTAATACCTCTGTGTGTTTCTAATGTCTCCTCAGTGACTGGCCTGGCATTCTGTAGGTATTAGATCTGCTTTTTGCTCTGGTGAATGAGAGGGGTGATTGAAGCATCCTTGAAGCAGAGGGGTGATTTGAACCTGCCAGGTTCAAATGGGAATGTTTTGATGTCATTCATTTGGGGATAGCCTGCTTTACTAAGTGACTCAAATCTTATGCCCTGGAGCCTCCACAAAAAAATCTTTTAGGAAAGCCACTATCACATTCATGTCAAAGACATTCTCCTTCCTGAGCAAAGTAAATTATATCAAGACCAGTCTCAACAATCATCTTCAGCCATAAACCTGATACATGCCCCAAGGGTATTATGCCAAGTATAAGCATTTTGCTTTCTTTCATGCATTTAAAAGACTATGCTTGCACTGCTTGGCTTCCTCAGAAAGCAACAGTATCACTCAGACCTTCTAATTAAGCCTTGAAATAATACTTGTAGAGATAAGGGTGTGGACATGCACAAACAGGATCAATTTTGTCTCTGTATTAGAGCCCTATTTCCATTCAGGGCTCCACCATTATGGGCCCTAATGTAAACTCGACACAATGAAATATCATTGTTTCCAGTTCAGTACTCTGCTACCTCTGTAACTGCAGTCCCTTCGTGTTACAGGCATGCTTAGGTTACTAAAATGTCACAAGAGCAACAGTTTCAAGCTCTCCTTCTCCCTAGCTATCCACGCCGGAGCACAAAAAGTGAACAATTCAAGTAGAAAGTGGTAATAGTCCTGGGTCTAGTCTGTCTGGGTTCCTATACTGTACTCATCAACATGGATACAAAGCCCTAAATAGTAAACTAAAAAGATGCAACAGCTTGCCTTCTCATCCTCTTCCCAGGGAGGAAACATGCACTGAGCAATGTTTTGTCTAGATAGATAAGCAGACATGCACAAGTTGTTACGGCTCTCTGTTGGAGAAGGTGACACGAAAAAAGCACATGCTGGTGATGAGCTTTGCAATTCTTCCGGTAGGATTTTGCACCACTTGTCTGCAATCATGAGCTTCACTCTACAAAACAACCCAGAGAAACAAACCTCTCATGGACTCGTGTATCCCAAGGCTCCACTCCACCTCACATCACACAGCCTCATGCTGAGTTACCGTAGCAAGAGCTGACATTAACCAACAGGTCACCAAGCTGGCAAGCAAACACCATTTTGGGTCATGCATAAGCAGAGCATTTCTACTTCTGCCTCCAGACTGGGATCGCAGATAGCCTAGGCATTTTCACTCTGTACTCCAGCAAATGCTGCAGAAATGGTGATGATCTGAGGTTGCACAGAAGCAGGTGGCAGGTATGCTGCATGTGTGGGAGGCACACCTGCCAAGGAGGCACACTTAAAACCTCCCGTTGCTTCAGGTATAAAAGCCATCATAGCGTGTCCTATTCTGAGGATGAAAAGACAGGAGTTTACCTCCTCAACTATACAACACAAATCGGGACTATTAAAAACTGTTTTGTCAGGACTTGATTGGAGCATTTCTTTCTTTTCAGAAGCTCCTGATTTCATAACATTTATAATTCAGGTCATCACAAAGGCACCAAACATATTCTTATGGACTCCTAGTTATCCCACAGTTTTGTCTCCACGTTGAAATGTGCCGTGTATATTACATATTTTGGAATTTGAGTAATCAATTGCTTCCCTTAGGATGCTCTTTCTGAAGTGTGGGTGACAGTGTGTCAATGGGAAGCAGGATTTCATCCACAGAGCTGTATTTCTGCTATGCTATCCAGAACGCTTCATCTGCATTAACAGGAGATGCCAAATGCCTCATACCAAGTCTCCTCCCACACTTGACTTCAATATGAAGAATAAAGTACTGAGTAATCTTGTAAATCTCATTCTTATCTTCTAAAGACCAGTGCAGCACTTCCAACCCATCCCACCTCTGTCTTCCTCCACATTATTTCAAGATTCTACTAAAAAAATTTTTTTTTGTTTGCACCTCTCATCTCCCAATGCCAATTACAGATAACAAAACTGCTTGGTCTTTCCTGAAGGGTTTGTGTAGCAATGTTTTGGTAGCAGGGTGTGGGGGGCTACAAGGATGGTTTTTTTGAGAAGCTTCCCCATGTCTGACAGCTCTAATGCCAGCCAGCTGGCCACGGCCAACCACATCAGATGGCAGGAATGCTGCTGGGATAATCTGTTTAAGGAGAATAAAGTTATGGCACAGAAGTAAATGCGGCCATGGAAGAAAGGAGTGAGAATATATGAGAGCTACAACCCTGCAGACACCCAGGCCAGTGCAGGAGGGGCAGGAGGCACCAGAACTGGGATTCCCATGCAGCCCATGGAGGAGCCCCAGCAGAGCAGGTAGATGCGCAAAAGAAGGTTGTGACTCCATGGAAAGCCCATGCTGGAGCAGGACCCTGGCAGGGGGACCTGCAGACCCAGGGAGAGAGGAGCCCATGCTGGAGCACCCTGTTCCTGAGGGACCACAGCCGCTGGCAGGAATCCACACTGGAGCAGTTCGTGAAGGACTGCAGCCCACGGGAAGGATTCACATTGGAGAAGTTAATGGAGGACTGCCTCCCATGGAAGGGAGGGACCACATGCTGGAGAAGGAGAAGAACTCTTTCCTGAGGAGGAAGTAGAGGCAGAAACAATACGTGAGGAACTGAATGATAACCCCCATTCACCATCTCCCTGAACCCCTAAGAGAGAGGAAATAGAGAATCAGGAATGAAGTTAAGACCAAGGAGGGAGGGGGAAGAGGAAGGTGTTTTAAAGACTTGTTTTACTTCTCATTATCCTGTTCTGATTCTGATTGGCAATAAATTCAACTAATTTCCCTGAGTTACTGCCTGTGACAGTAACTGGGGAGTGATCTCTCCTAGTCCTTAACTCATCAGTCACTTGCTATATTTTCTCTCCCTTATCCAGTTCGGAGGGGGTGACAGAGTGCCTTTGCTGGGTGTCTGGCCTCCAGCAAAGGTCAAATCACCACAACAGCATTAATTATGCCAGGAAGATCATAAAAAGAATGGGCAACAGCAACATTTAATCCACGGCCCAGGTAGAAGCCCTGTGATCTATTTCAGATACGCTGAGCAGAGGCACAGAAGACAAAAGAGTAAGCAGGGCAGTATCAAGGTCTATTTTTGAGGGATAACTGTAACATCATAGTTCATCCTTTCATCTCCACAGATCTTGAAATGATCTTATCAGCTGAACAGACAATAGCATCCCCAAATCCATATGTGCATCCAATAGGAGTAGCACTTCAGTAGTGTGTAAAAAAACCTCAAGAATAAAGGAAGCTTCACCTTAGAGCTGTTGCAAAAGCATTTTTCTGTACAGAAAAATAACACAGGCTCTTCAATGTGCTGGCAAAGAACATTCAGAACCTATCAGTACCAGTGAGCACACAGGAAGCTAAAAGGGGCCATTTTGAGAACGCCTGCACAAACCTGACAGAAAGAAAAATAACCTATTCTGAAAAATAGGTCTGTATTTATCTTTGTCTCCCACAGAAGGCATACAAAATGGAAGGCATTTAGTGTCTTTCAGGAGTGTCATCCCTCTTATCAAAAGGCTGCAAAATTGGCCAGATGAAACTTTTACCTGTTTCAGCAGGAATGTTGCCTGTGCAAGGAAGTTGGGACCAAGTCTTACAGTTTAACCAAGTTCTCTTCAATTTCTGTAAGAGACCTTTTTGACATACACAGAGGGAAGGTAAAAGCATTCAAACTGCTAAAGACTGTGCAAAGCAGCAGCTTTGGACTGTCATTTGAAGGTCAGTCTTCAACACACAGTACTTATTTTCCTATTGTCAAACAACCCGAGTAGAAAGAACTTTTAACAGAATATGTTAGTTAATTGAATCTGGAACATTAACAGGTTTTTCACAACACTGTAGTATTTTTTTCTATGAAAAGCAATGAAAAAAATGGTTCTATTTAAAGTGGTAATAGCTGTAGTTTTTGAACATATGCTTAATGAATAATTCTGTTAGGAAAAAGCCTTGTGTGTATTGGAGGGAGGTAGTATATTTGTTCTCACTTAAAGCATGCCATGATGGCAATTATCAACATCAAATGGCATCTATTGTTGGGACTAAAAAGAAATTTCATTTGGCCATTTACCTTCAGGTGAAATTGCTCTTTTAAATAACACATTCTTTTAGCTAAACAGCTGAGTTGAAAATAAAGCAATAGCAGATCCATGTCATTAAGGACACCTTTTAAACTCTTCAGTAGGTGCAAAGAACCACAACACAGTAATATCCAGGCAGCTTGCTGCCACAGCATGGGGTGCAGCACACAGAAAGCCTATAGCCCACAGGGAAGAGGTATTCAGATCCCATGGGGAGAACAGCCTAATGACCCAGTGCTACCACATCCTGCAGTGGTGGGTGCAATCCCAAGGATAAAATTATATAGGATACAGCAAAACACGGGACCTGAGCAGAACAGACTTTGTAAAGCTTAAATGACAACCAAAAATCTGTGATGAAAAAACACATGAGAACAAACTCAACCTACTGTGTTGCCATTTGCATGAGCAGGTGGATGAATCTAATAAGCTGGTAGATTTATTTGTGAAATCAAAATGCCAATTCCATACACTGGGAAGTGTGAAAAATATCCACAGTCAAGCCAGAGCTGGCTGGGTATTTTTAAAGGAAGCTTGACAGATGTTGTGAAAATGTACTGCAAAAGAGTCAAACCTGTCAGTATTTACTCAACTCTTCTGTTAAATAACTCCATGTTCCTCTCATGAAGTGCCTGAATCTCTCCCTTCTCCACTTAAACTGAGAGTTTAAGCCCTCAGTTCCATTCTGAATGCTCCAAAGGAAGCTTCACAGAGGCAGACTCCCCTTCCTGTTCTATTTTTCACTAACATGCTTGACTATGACTCCCTTTCTGCAACAAAGCCAGATCTCAGTTGGAAGGTTCATTTTGTGGTGAAAGAGCCAAGGGGAACTCCCAAGTTGCATTCAACCAAATCTCCTGGTGCAACACACTGCAGTTGGAAACCTAACAAATCTAATAGGTGAGACCATACCATGATCACCTCGTCTTTGTCAACTCTTCTCAGGTGGCAGGGTTGGGAGACTGCTTCAGCCAAGCACGAGCCAATGCCTGTTCTCCATCAGTGTTTTTAACTTGTCAATCCTTGCAGTCCCTCCCCGTCCTTTTAGAGTTTTCCTTGTGAAGATGCAGAGAAGGCCCAGATCTTAACAAAGATCAGAGGCCACGTGTAGGTGGAAAGAGAGAAGATTCACAAACAAAGCAAGTCTTAGGTTCCTAAGATTTCTTTTCCAAGACAGAACAGCGATACAATGAAGAAAACATTCCACCATTAAAACCCCTAATTCTTGAGGTTGGTACTCTCCAACTGCTCGCCTCTTAATGCTATCCTTACTGAAAGTACTTGTTTGTTGAGGCTTCTTTCATTTCCCCATGGTGATGTTACCAGCAGGCATAAGGAAGCATGAAACCTCACACAGCAAACTAGTAAGGCAGAGGTCAAGAAACCATGATTTCCAGGTTTGAGATATGGTGACAACATTAGACTTCCAAAGGGTGTCAAATTTATCTTCTGTGACAGTCCCTGTTGCTGAAGAACAAGCTTAAAAAATAAGTTTATAAAACTGTTGCATATGGACCATGTGACACATCAGCAAAGTTCTGTTCTCAAAAATGATTAGTTGTTTTACCAAGCTGATTTTCAGCTTATTTCAGCTATGATATTAGTTTGTCCATTAATTAATCAGTTAGTCCATCAAACCAAACCAGTGCCCATGAGGCATGCATATAATTTAGTATGTAACAATGTGTGCAATTCAAAATACTGCACTGTTTTGAATCTCACAACCCTGAAAGAGGATCTTCAGTATTTTTGACTTCCAAAATGTGTGTTCTATGGCATTAAACTAGGTCCTACAAAACCACTCTCCTCAGTTAAGCTAGACAATGGAATAGCAGCAACAAGCAAAGAAAGAAGAAGATAAAATACAGATGGCAAAAGAAGGTGTATGCTTGGGAATAATGGAAAAGAGAATATCTGATAAGAGAAGAAAGAAGGAAAATAAATACAAGGCCATAGAAGAGAAGCCCACAGGAGGAGGAGGAGTGTGAAAAGCCTGACAGAAGGACTGAGTGGAGACTAAAAACAGCATCTGGCAGTAGCTCAAATCAAACAAGGTAGCATATGCAAGAAGTACAGCGTACTGAAAACTTCCTTCCTCTTGGGTATTAAATAACCTCAGAATTAAGATAGAGAGTCTTCCCTCCCTCTCCTCTGAAATATCTTGCTCTAAAGTCTGAAACAGAAAAAAAATGGTTAAACTTTTTGGTGATTGCCATTTCCCAATTACAACTGTGAGCTCTTACTGAAAATTTTCAGACAAAGCTGCAGAAATCAGGCATGGATTTTGATTCATTTTTCTAGTGGGAAACATGATAGTGGGGATCTCATGCCTAACAGACTTAGGGCAACAAGAGGCCAGATTTTTGAAAGGCCTAGGAAAATTTTCAAAAGCTCCAATGCCCCTAGATAGAGCCCTAGTTCTGCTGAAACAATAACTGTTCTTCAAAAGATGGGCCTAAGTTTCATTTTCAAAAGCAGCTTAAAAATATGGATTACATTTCACACTGACAGTGAGAGAACACCACACAGTTGTTTTTGAAACTGAGACTGACATGGTTTTCAAACTGCTGCCTACCACGTGCTTTTGCTTCCTTTAATTGTGTCTGTGAATACAGCACACAAATGTGTCTGCTGTCACTCACAATTAAGAAAATACAGGTACAGTTGTGAGAACATCAAATACTACAAACTGGGCAGTGTGAGGACAGCCTAGCATTCCAAATCTTACACTGCAAGTGACGCTTATGATATTTGCACCTGCACAAAAGCTGAGAAAGTTCCACATGGGGAAGAGTTACAGTGCTGGCTAGGGACTAAGAGAACTTCAGTTCTGTCAGCTCTCACAGGGGTGGAACATGGCCTTAGAGGTAGACATGCCAAGGCAAGCAACATAACTTCAGGGAATATCCCCTCATGCCCCGCCTCTTTTCTGTCATGATGCACAGGCTGCCACTTCTACATCTGACTGCACAGCAGGAACAAACTATAACCACAATCCTTCACCCCATGACCATCTGGAGCAGGGCTGTAACTGGAATTTGTTGTTGCTCTCCTCAGGTCCAAATGCCCATATTTCCTTCACCAGAACACAGGAAAGCAAAAATAAAAAGTTGATGCCACCCAGACCTCACTCTAACAAAGTGCACCTGGTCAAATTTATATTCTGTGACAGTCTCTATTGCCAAAGAACAAGCTTAAAAGATAGGACCTACACACAGAGGCATGAGCAATGAGGGGACAACTGTCCTAATATAAATGATGAAAGGAGGATTGGCAGAACAGCCCTGAATAATCCGTGGAGGGAAGTGACAGCCCAGAGAGACTATTTTGCTGCCTGTGTAGCAGTGGAGACACCACAGATACCGTAGAATGTATTTTCACCTTGGATTTAGGATGCCAATCTCCATAGGAACTGACAGAAACTGTTTTAAAAACCCCATACTCTGTGATCTACCTTTGAAATACAGCTGCCTGCCTGCTAGAGGTCCTGGATCTTACCATATTAAGTATGCCCCAATGTTCTGTCAGTATATGCTCATCATTCTCTGTACACCATTAAACTTTTCAAATTATATTCTTGTACTAAGGTTTGAAAAGGGAAACCCAGGAACATATCAGCAAATGATTCTGTTGTGTTTTCATGCAGTATGCCTGAAAGGTATCAAAAAATTCCAGCTTTCACTGGAACATCTTCAGAAAGCAAATAATCAGTTCCTTTAAATGCCATATGAAATCCCAGTGTGAATAACAAAGTAATTCCCTGGGTATTCAACAATAAGATATCCTTGATATTGTGACTGCTGTGCTGTGCTAATGGAGCTGGCAGAGGAGTAAACATACATCAGGGAACACCACCAACAGGGTCAAGCCTTTAAATTACAAATGCCATTTTACCAATTACCTTTACTTAGTGTGAAGCAAGATAATTTTATGCAGAGCATAGAAGGACAATGAAGAGCATCAAGTCAACTCACCACCTGTCTAGGTTGAGAAAGGATCAATTGTAAGAAGGATTAACACAAAAAAACCCCAAAACCTAAGAACTTATCTAGCCCTTAATAAAGATATGATAATACTGAAAGAAACTGTTATTAAAACTGTTCTAAATCAATAGAACTATCTAAATCAATATGACCATAGATCTAAAACTGGGACATGATAATTTACCAAACAGATGCTTGTCAAAAAGAATGGACTGATTTTTAATTTAACTCTTTATTGAAATCAGGGTCCCTGACCTGTAGATAGTGTACCTTGACACTGAAAACTGTCTCATCCTCATCATCCCTCTGATTATTAAATGCCATTAAGAGATGAACTGAGATTTTAATTGGTTTAATTTTCTACAGTATTTTGTGTACACACCGCCGAATAAACTTGCTTTAATAAAGATTTGACTGAAAGGCTTAAAATTCAAACTGTCAACCCAAGTGCACACTCCTTCAGAAATAGCATGTTAATTTTGCTCATCCCCACAGACTCATGTGACCTCTTTTATCTGTATCCTGTTTCCCACCCGCACAAGAGCAGCTCGTGGCTCTGTCGTGCAGCTACAGCAAAACTTTTCAAGCCTCCAGAAACACCATCCAGTTTCATTTCACTCACTCTGGTTTTTGCTTCATGCACTTTGCTGGATGTGAACATGTGAACATGAGACATATGATTACTTAAAATGACCATTTTTCAATCTAGTCCACAATTTTACGGTTTCACCATCTGTATTAACTGGCTGGCATAAACATATTCTAAGAGTTTCCGAAGGAATCTTTCAGAATTTTAATTTGCCCCCCAACATACCCTAATCAAGCCATGCCTTAGAAGTTTCTCATTAGCTCCTATGCCCTGCAATGCAAGCAGTATTTTCTTTGTATGAAGGTAATTGATTGCTCAACTTAAGCACTACAACACTGAACACCTTTGGCCACATTCTGCATTGTATTTTATGCAATACTGAAATTTATTATTGTGTTTCTGACAGCTGAAAGAATGATACCCTTTTCTTTGCCAAATTTGAAACAAGGGCCAGTCTACAGTCCTGTGACAATGCCTGGCAAATGATTTCTACTTCAAACATTCATTGGAGCATCTTCCATCAGATTAAAGACACGGATTTGAATTTTATACACGCGAGCCTTTCCTGAAATTAGTATCACTGATACTTTCTAAGTGCCTTTGCCTCTTGTGCCAAAAGCAGTCTGTTCAGCCACCTCAGACTGAGGCCTTTCCAGGGTACTTTTCAGCAAGCACACTTCCAGGGGTAGCCTACAGACACAGAATTCCTTCCATGGTACTTTAGCAATGCTTCCATGCTGGCTCTATCAAGTTAACATGAACGGAAGTGCACATGACCTTCAGCTCACATTCAGCTGGGAAGTTTCAGCACAGTTTCTTTGTTGGAACTATTCCACTTTGATGTCACATGATAAATGACTGTCAATCTTTTCTTTCTCCCCTCCCACACCAGGTTTTTCCAGGCTAAGCTTTTCTGCAAGGCAGAACTACCCACGCCTTATTCTGCAATAAAAACAAAACTGCTTGAAAAACTTCCCTTTGTATTGCCCACATAGAAAGTGTAAGCCAGTAATCACTGCTGGATTAAAGATCTTTTCTATGAACAACCTGCAGGCTCGGTGCACGAACACTGGGTATTTTGGCCTTGAGATGAGAGAAGGGCAATGTCAAAGCCTAAGCAAAGACACAAGGGGAAGAAGTGAAGATCCTTATAAACCAGGAGGGGAAAAAGTAATAAAAAATAAATAAATAGTGTTATTCTACCAGAACCATTCACACATTTTCCCCCAAAAGCAGTCACATTGGTGGAGGGGACATAGAAAGTGAAACGTGAAAGAGCTCTGAACATACTCAGTAGCCCTAAGAATCATATACTGGATTTATAGCACATAATTTTTTTTTAGCTATCCAGCTAAAAACAGAGCAGGTGTGGTTTCTGTGTTGGTGGATAGAACAAATTTACCTTAATGCCATACTTTTAACTACATTTTACTACACATTTCAGTAAGGGGATAAATTTGATAAGCACAGTGAAGTGTTTTCTGAATTCATTATTTTGAATACCAGCAGAATGGTGCTCATGTCTTGCTTTGAAATTAATATAGTCTATAAGTGTAATGTAACAAATTATCATGCTTTTACTTATGCTATCAAGAATAAGTGCTTTGAGGCAAAATGTGTGTTTGTCATTTATTGTATGTTTGCACATGTCCTAACACAATGAGACTTGCAATTATTTTGCACAATTACCCACCATCTCAATAAAAATACCCATCATCTCATTGATGTTTCATGGCCTTAGTTTAACCCCAGCCTCAAATGATCTGGACAAGGTTGTAAAAAACACCAAAATGTGTAACACTAACATGACTCTCTGAGCTTACAGAAAAGACAGCACCTCCTTTTTGCCACCAAATGATTGGCAGGCATTGATTTTCAGTTATCCAAATCTGACCCTTTATATTTAATTTGTAAAGAAGATGGAAATGCCCAGGAAAAATACCTGTAAGTTACCTGAAGTTTTTCAGGATCCTTACATAAATAAGATTACAGCTCATAAAGGGTTTTTTAGCAGTAAAATATACAGAAAGAACTCATTCCCTCACAGCTTACTTGCATAGAGAATATGTTTTTGCTCTTCAAACATCCCCTTAATAAGGGTTTTCAGCATCCTCTTTCCACAAGCTGGGTCTTCTTTGCAGTGGGAAGTTGATACCGAGGGCCCACCCAAGTCAGATTGGCTTCTCTAACATAAAAACAACCAGAAACTGCAACAGTCTGCAAGGAGATACCAAAGGCCAGTCCAAGTGCAGCATTAACTGCAACCAGTAAATAAATCAGGTAACCAACCAATAAAACAAAAAAAAGGTTTATCTACACTGGATTCAAAGCCCTGGTTGCTCTAAGAGCCCTCACTATGCAGACAGGAAACATTTTCCTGTAAGAGACAGAATATGTTCAGAAACAAGTCCAGAATGGCTTGAAAACACCTACTTCCTTAATGATTAAACAAAACTAATTTATTTACAGTCTACCATGAATCAATTATAAAGAAAGAAGAAAAAATGCTTGAAACAGCTATGTACTAAGTTCAAAAGGACTTCCTAAGGAGCTTTTAAGAGACAAAGGCTCAATCCTTTAGGCTTCCTTAGAAATGCAAACTTGAAAGAATTGCACAGACATCAAATAGGCAGTGGAGGTAAAACTGCCTGGACTCTGAATGATGTGAGAACCACAGCTAGGTTAAAATATATATTCTACCATGAAAAGATCTAGCAAAAACTACCTTCCATGCTAACTGGGTTTTGCAAAACACTTAAAACCTGAAAATTAGGGTAAGTGCTGAAGGAGTGTATGGTGGTGTTTTTCATCTGTACTGAAGTGACAGCATGGTAACTCTCATCTTCCTTGTCTTACTTACCATCTGACTTGCACTCAGTCCTTTCAGTCACATAGTAACTTGGTTCCAATGCCTGCTCCAGGACAGATGGTCCTCTGGGATTATCATTTACGTCCTTCATGCACTAGAATCCTGAAAAATAAAGGAAAAATCTAAGCTTTAACACTATCAGATGTCTAAGAACCATTCAGGGCTTTTACACACAATTCTTCTTGACAATAAATTCTAAAAGACCGTGACAAGCTGTTCATCCATAAAGAAAGAGTCAACCCACTAATGTGTGGGGTGAGGTGAAACATGGAAAGGAGATGAAGTATATTGCCATATTATTATTGATGAACATGCTTTTTGCTTATTGCCTGCATAAAGAAATTGCAATCTACCAGAACCAAAGGGTATGTACCATAAAATGTTTTAATATTTAAGGAAAAGGAGGCAATCCGTAAACTAAGCTCCCTTAGGAGCCTTCTGCACCATATGGAAAAACCCTTCAGCTGAAATCATCACTCCCTATTTCACTAAAATCTCCAAGAGCGCTTAAAGGTCTGAATACAAGACAAAAGCCCTTATTTGTGAAGGACTGTTGAATGTGTCATACCTATCTCAGTGGGGCTAACTGAACACATAATTTGGGAACAGTCCATCATAACCTCAGAGACCATGTGCCCAACATGCCACTAAAAGCATGGCAAAATCATGGGCAAAGAGGGTCATGCAGGCAGGTGGAAAGAAATTCACCCCTAACAAACTGCAAGGACCTTTTCCTCCTTCACACATGCAGCTAAAGGAGAGGCCAGAGATGCCTTTTTTTCCAGATTATAAAGTGCTCTGCCTTCGAGGCTTATGTGATTTCTCATCTACTTCTAAAGGACCTTGCACTGTGAACATCAGGCCAGTTCATTCAGTCTCTTCCAAAGTCCATAGAGACAAACAAAACTCTTTATATTGATGCCAGTACACTGTGCCTCACAAACCCAATCAAGAAGTCTCCTAAGAACATGAGTTTAAAGGGCTAAATTCTGATAGTGTCCTCTCCTACAGAAGTACTGTTGAAATCCTTTGACTACAACATGATCTTTCTGGTTCTGAACAAGCTAATAAATTATTTAGACATGCAGAATTTATCTCTGACACTGGGACATGAGGTGCTCACTGCATATAGAGCAGCACATTCGTATGATAAAGAAGAACTTATTTAAAAGTAAGTCACATCCTTAGAAGACACTAGTATACAAGAAGACAGCACCTAGGTAAAAGCAAAACAGCAGAGTAATGTGTGAGGCACTCCTCAAAAAAGATTGCATCAAAAAGATGCACTATAGCACATCTTAGCACTAAGCTATCCTCTGCTACCCAGGACAAGGGATTACTAAGGGATGACACTGGCTGTAAAGGCCTGGATACATGCTGTCTCTTTCACTTGTAGAAATACAAACATAGCATGTAAGTCCAAGAATAAGAATTACTGTCTGTGTACCCAGTGTGTCTCCAAACATAATCCAAAAGTTATTCCTAAAACCAGAAAAAAAACCCAATACGTCATAGAGATGGCATTTATACTCTTATAGCCACTTAGAAACACCTCACTCTCCTTCCCAGAAAAATATGACAACTGATTTTTTTCAGCTAGATGTTTTTGTTAAGTTAGTCTTCTGATGTGATTTCTTCTGTCCAAGCTCAAACCAGAAAAGATGTCTTGCAGGCAAGTCCCAAAGGAAGTCAACCTTCTTTTACAGAGCAGATGTTACTAAAAATAACTTAAAAGCACCGTGAAAAGAGCATGTGGACAGTTCTGAGTCTACCATCAGCACCCTCACTGCCTCTCAAACTTGTCAATGACATAATTGCCAGTTGTGTGCAACAGCTCCTGAGAAACAGGCTTGGCAATGCACTCATGTCCCTCAAGCAGAACTGCCATGAGGTGCAGAACCACAGAGTAACTGGATTTCGTAAGGGACTTTGTGTCTTTTGGCTTACTGCTGAAGGCCAAATTACATCCCTAAACTGCACCTTATTAGTGATCTAATAAAGGATGTTATACCTCTCTACACAGCACTTCTTGTCTTGACACGAAGGGCTCTGGTATCTCAACAGGTTACCCCAGCAAGCAAAGGTTATCACTTCTGCTAATGGAAATGTAATTAACTCCACATGCCCTCAGTCTGATGCAAGCAGAAGACAAGAGCTAAAATTCAAGCCAGAAGTGGTTTGTGCTTTTGAAAAAATAGAGTAAGAATGTTTACATTTAGTTACTGTGGTTCAGCTGACACAAGGTAACCCAATCACACCTAGATTTTAGCATAGAGCTGTTTGCAATGACAGTAGCCCCAAATGCTTTCTTTGACCTCCCTTAGTGCCTGCAGTTCACCACAATATTCAGATACTGATATAAAACTGTTTTCTTTGCACACTGTGTACAAAGAACTTGGTATCACAACATTTCCAGAGAGACCAAACAAATAAGAATTAATGTCGAAGCTCTATACTCTTCTATAAAGAAAGAGTTGCCTCTTCTTAGACTATATTCTACTGTTGTATTCTTCATTCAGTGCAGGTGCCTTGCCAGAATCTACACTTAATTTCATTCTTTATACTGCCTCCAAACTCAAGCATTCCTCCTCTGCTTCCTCTTTCCCCATCATATAATTTAGGGACAGGTGCAGTTTTACACTGGTGAAATAAATACCTATCTATTGCCTAATATGTCCTGTCTTTCTGTCTCTCCAACAGCATGTGAATGATCAAAGGAAAATACCATTAAAGCAAGGCAGGAATCACTTCTGCCTCTAAAAATGCATAAAGGCTTATTTTCAATTAACTTACACCTTGCAGTTAATTATCAGGGCAAAACCGATATGAAAACAATGCTGAGATCTGGCAGCATTTTACACCTACTATACACTGATGTAGAAGACATAATTCCATCTGCCCTTGACTACAAGGAAAACCTTCAAGGCCGAGTAGTTTCACAGAAAGCAACCCACATTAAACAATAAAGGCCATACAACTGCATGACCTTCCTTTTGAAACTCTGGTGTGTCCTTTGTTGTTCTGACACAAGCAGCTACAACCAGTCACAAGAGCACTCACTCATGTGCAAAAGTGCCAGCAAAATCAGACTCCAAGTTAAAAGATTATTTCAGCACCTAATTATGAGCTGTGTGAAACCCCTAGAGGATGTGTCACAGAGGACTGAGAAGCAATGACCAAATTCCTGGTAGCAAATACCCAGAAGCACATTCAGACTACATGGAACTAAGAGTGACTTTAGCTTGCTTGCTATGTATGAGGAAAATCCCAAGCTTTTAAGCTACCAAATTAATTCTTGCTGAAAACAATGACATGTCTGCCCAGGTGCAAGTAAAAATTGTGCACAAAATTATCTGTATACGTACCCTGGCACTAACTGGGTAACAAAGCAGGTTAAATTGCAGGAGCATCATCACAGAACAGTAATGCAATTACAGAGGATGGAACACAGAATGATATAATGGTTTACTGCTATTGTTCATTTTTTCCCTCTTTGGGAAGGATATAGCACCTATTCCAAATGACACATCATTCAGACAATCTGTAGCGATGTTGTAAGATGTTCCCTTACTTAATCTACAACCCCCAGAAAAGACTATTTGCCCAAAATGAGACTACACAGAGCCACACACTCTCCTTTTGTCCTTACATTCCCTTTTCTCCCTCTTGAGAATGGACAAACCAGAAGATAGGGCTAAGACTCTTGGGGCAGAGGAACAGAAAAATGTTATTAAAATGAAGTGTGCACATAAGTGGTTTCTGTCTTGGGATCTGAAGACCAAGTTTAATTAACCACCTGGGTGGAAAGCACAGCTTATATAATGCAGACTTATCTGAGGACTGCCATCCCAGTCATTCCACACAACCCCTTCTAACTGCTAGTCCACATAAGAGCAATTTTTACTGGCAAAACCAACATAAGAGGGATGAGGGATCAGGATGTCAACTTAGAGATCAAGAGAGAAGAAGAAGGCATTTAAAATAGAGTAAATAGAGACCAATCCATATTACACAGGCTACTGAATAGCTCTGTAAGGGAAATATGGCTTTGTTCCTTCTTAAACTCAAAAATTAATTTGTCATCAGATAGTTACTCAGTGCTAAATAGATACTGACAGATTCTGCCACTGTCAATGAGAGCATGTCCTGGAAAACATCTGAGGACTTCAGCTCTTCTCTACCTCTACTCTGTAGGTCTGCTTTCCACAATACTGTATCCACATGAAATGTCAGTAAAAAGCATGATAAACTCGAAGAAATTTGAGCTCTGGGAACAAGAGAGGTTTGTTCATTGAACACTGGATCATCTGGTGGTGAGGCCACAGCTCTGTGTCTCAGTGATTTGAGTCTGTCTTTTGGTTTCCTGTTTCTCCATTTTTTTTCAGATTCAATTCAAGAGACTGCCCACCATTCTGTGGTTGTTGAGCTCTTAGCTCAGAGGGTCCTTAATATTTCTTGAGGAATTTGTATGAGTCCACCACCCAAACCATCAACACTTCAGGTTCACTTTGTGTTGCATTTAGCATGATCTAACCTTTCACTGCTGCAGAAAGAGAGGGGTTTGTTTCATCCTGTTCAGTTTCCTCTACTGCATCCTATCCCCCTGTCTTAGCTATCCATGCAGCAACAAGGCTGCTTCAGCTTGCAGAACTGACAGAAAATGAATTAATTGGGTGGGGTGTGGATTAGCCTTCACTGGGGGAAAGAAAAGGGGACCCTCTTCAGAAGAAGCTCACTACTAGATTAAATGCTGAGGTGAACTGCACTCTGCTTAGAGAGATTTACAGGACTTCCCTGGGGGTTCAGCTCATTGTACATCCACATGTACATTGTAAAACTAAGGCTAAGCAAGTATCAAATGAAATTCAACTCCTTTGTTACAGCATAATGATTTTTGTGAACACCTCCCACGAATTTTACCCAAAAAAGAGTGATCAAAATTCAATCAGGGCAAAAGTACTAATAAAAAAATTAAATAGGAACCCAAACATTAAATACTAAGCTTTAAAACAATATTCCCACTGGAAAAAAAAAATCTCACTTTCTTAAAAAAGCTATTTTCTAGCCACTAAATAAAGGTAAACTCAGAAAATTACACATGATACGCACAGCCATCCTAGAGAGCATTTATAGCAGTTACTTGAAATTCTGATGTCACTCACAACAGATATATCAGCTGGTCGTTCTAAAAACTTCATCGTATATTAAAAGCTATGACCAATATTGTTTTCTGTGCATAGAGATAAACATCCTGCTCAAAGATCTGAACTCCTATTTAAAAACAAAACCAAACATTAAGAATAAAAAGCACCCGGTGTGGTTCTGAGACACATATGTGGCTGCATTGCATATTCCCTGCCTACACTGGCAGTGTGGGAGCTGTTAGTCATCTAATGCGCAGATCTGCTTGGCACCATGCCTTCACTTTGGCAAGCAGGCAGGGAAGATGATCACCCATTTATTGTATTCTTACATCTTCGCTGCAGGTTCATCAGGCAGCATGACCAGGCCCTCCCAGTTCAAACTGCAGGCTGTTGGGAGGCAGACCAGTTCAAAGTGAAGCCCAAGGTCTGGGAGGTTCTTAAGCATATTTGTAAAGGAAAGGCAACTTTTAAATTTGTACTGTTTAGACACCTTCCCTGTTGGGACCTAACAACATGTTTATTTAAGAATAAGGACTTTTTATTGAACAGAGGCCTAATTTAGTTTTGCTGTCAACCCTGGCACAGATCCTTCCACTGTTTTTAAGGACATGAGAGGTTCTCAAGCTGGTTTACTTTAACTGAACTGCTCTGCCTCTGTTTCAGAGGGGCCTGGAACAGAACCTAAATTTAGTTTTCAAGTAAGGCTGCCATAAAACTTCATTGCCCAGACTACAACAGGATCAGACATCCCATCCTTTTGGGATCCCAATTTCGTTTGAGCCATAGAAAACACATACAAGAAAGGTGTGCTTTTTTAGTGTCATGTTGATGGTGGAATCTGAAGAGTAAGAGTGCCTCAATGTTGTCAGACTTTGAAGGAATAGCTTTAGCCATTTCCCTCCCAGTGTCCTTGTATACTGTGAACTGGTATTTTACCATGAGATACTTCACTTTACAACCTCCTTTGTATAGAATTAACAAAGTACCAAAGCATTTGCTTTCTGACATGCAGGGAAAGAAGTGTTTTGAGTGCAGGTATCTCATGCCATTGCTTGGATATCTCAGTGCTGAAACCACTTCACACTGACTACTGCACTTCCATCAAGGACAAGTCTCACACTGCTCCACTCTGCTGTAGAAACAGGCAAGGCCAGCCTTCAAGGGTAATCTGGGACTACCTTGCAGGTCTAAACTCCTTGCTTATTCTAACTGCCTTCAGCAATATGGGCTGCCACGTCCCCACAGGTTTTGACCCAAACGTGCACAAGTATAAATTCCCCAGGACTGCAGTTACTCCTTGGTGTAATGTCTGCTGACTGCACTCAGTGTTCATATCTCGCTGAAGGGAACAGCTTTTGACAAGCAGGAGTTCAGAACAGGTAAGATCTGGTCTGATCTAGTGGAGCTCTGTCTTTAAATTTGATGACAGTAAGAAGAAATATGTGGGAAGCATCCACAATAATCAACCATCTCAAGTTAATTAGCAATTAATTTAGTGAGCTACTAAAGTCTAGGGAAGAAGAATCCTGGGAGATTCTGGTCACAGTTTCCCTGATGTAAATCTAGATTAACTCCTAGAGAGAACATCAATCTCCATGACAGTTACTTCAGATTTACACCCAGCTACTCTGAATTTGTGCACTTGTTTTCACAGCCGTGTGGGAGATCTGTCTCAACACAAATCAGCTCTGCTCTCATGCAGATTCTGCAGTATACACAGAGTTACAGTTCTGTAAAAGCCCAACCTCGGTGAAAAGGCTAAATTAAATTCTGCACTGATGAAACCTAGGCCTCCCACATAACAGACAAAAACTCTGCTAGAGAGCCTGGTGTGACAAGTGGTCACAACAGCTTCCTTAGTTCTCAGTCTTCATGCAGTAAGGATAATTCCTTCTCACTGGATTTCACAAAGCACAACAGCAAGCATCAAAATTACTACATTCCTCTGCCTAGGACTCCTAAGAGTATTAAAAATACCATATCTACAGAGTCAGTTTTGAGTCCAGTCTTACAACCCCAGCAAAATCCACACAATCGTTCAAGGTCATCGTCCTAAGAGGCTACAGAGAGAGCAAACACATTCTGGCCATTAGCACTGACACCTGTGATGCTGACTGCAGCTACATCAGAGAAATTTGATATGAAAACTGGAGATATTGTCCAGCTACATGGCCTGTCACCCTTTTACCAGTTTTACTCAGTTCTGTATCCACTTCCCTGCACAGCCACAACTTTCCCCTTTCTTTATCCGTAAGTTAACCACTGATATAATGCTGCTTCCCACCTACATGAATCTCAATCCTAGTGGTGCAGCCCTGGTCATGAAATTCTGAACTGATTCAGAGAAGGTGTATGCCTGCCTGTGTGCTTCCTGGTGAGCCAGAGTACAGGTCACAAAAGTAACAAAGAGCAGAGTGACTGGAAAGTATTTTGCAAGAAACAAGCTGAAAACAAAATAGTAATGGGAATTTTTATGGGGAGTTGATCTTATAAAAGATTATATTTTCTCTAACCAGTTCAACACAAAAGAATTTCTTCTACACAGGCTACTTTGGGTCTTAAAGCTGGAGCTCCCCAAAACTGTGTAATATTTATGACTTTGTCTACAGATACAAGTTATGTCACAGTATAAAAGGATGAGTATTTAAACAATAACTATTCCAGAATTACTATGCCCAAAAATGAAATTATTTAGAAAGTTATTGCACAAAAACCCTGTATGGACATTGTGTAAGTACTGAAGCGTATTTCAGCATCCCACAATAAAAACAATTCAACACCTTAATGTGATGAAGCAAAATAATTTCCCCTTCAGATGTACCAGGAACTAAGTAAATCCTGTAGCACCCTATAGTTCTTATCTCAACCCCCATAAAATTACTGGAACGAAATATAGCTAGAATTACACACAAGCCTCAGGTGCCTTTTCTGAACTTAACTGAGCTTCACCAACAGGTGAGATAGGAACTCAACTGGTTACTGATGGCTGGGCATAAATATCTTGCTTAATTTCTAGAAGAGGAAGTGGACTCAAAGAAATCTTTTTTTGTGCTATTTCTCAAAGATCGCACCAGCTGACTCATCCTCCTGCCTAAAGTACAACATGAAAGTCAAGCAAAGCAAAACAGAATATCTCAAATTATCAGAACCAAAATTGCTTTCTATAGTAGCAGGAGAAATACTAAAAACAAAATTGGATGCCAATTCACAAACTGCCATTAAATTTCCAGGAAGCCAATCCACCAAGGAACATACTGCACCCTAGAGAGTCCTTAATGAATAGTGACACATTTGCAATAGGCTAGTTAAGGTTTTGCCAGCATTTAGGTTTTAAATCCCTCATATGTTAGCAAAATAAACCTGGAACTTACTGAAAAATTATATGCAGGATTGCAGTCCAGGAAGAGAGACTCTGGGAGGGAGGTGGGGGGGAAGTGTTAGTGCCACAGTAGATTGGATTTTGTGTCTTAATTTTAAAAATAAAAAATAAATTAAAATTTGAAAAAAAAAAAAAAGGAGAAGCTTTGAACCATTACAAGTTCCAAAGGCAGAAAACATTTTGGCAGGCATTTAAGGCTGAATCCTGCAGGTAATAAGTGTCCTTGAGTCTAATCTCAGTGGGACATGAGTTGCTGGCATCCCCCCAAAGAATGAGGGATCCCCATGTCTGAGTACACATTTACATGCATGAGTCTCAAAGCACGAAGCTGTTTCTGTGGTCTGGATCACTGTCCATCTATACTTCTGCTGTTATTATTGCACTGAAGAGCTTGATCTTTCTTCCATCACAGGGCCAACGATGTTTACAGTCCAGGGCCCAGAAGATAAGCACTATAAACTTGCAAACATGATGAAATATACAGTACATATAAGAGCTTTACACACGGAATATAATTTGCATTAGATGGAACATTACTCTCCCCTTGATGTTTATATGTGGAGTATTTCACAGTATCTTGGCATTGTTTTTTTAACTAGAAGCTAAATAGCATTTAATCTGGAGCCCCTACAGTTTCCAGCCCCATCAGCTGGAACAGACTGCACGCTTCTGACTTCCAGTTCTTGGAAATAGATTGCAATAGTGCAAAGAGGAAGCAGCATTAAACATTGTTGAGAGAATGGACAGGGCAGACAGAGGCACTTCATGACCACCCACATCTGCATTAAATCATATCAGTACTCAAGTAAGGCCAGGAGGGTTAAAAGTAAGGATGGTAAGCTCAAAGTAAAGCCACTAAGTGCTTTCAGTACCAAATGGAGGTCCATCCTTTACTGTCCTAAGTGCCTCCTGTATCTTTCAATACTTCTGCTACCTTCACAGCTGTGCATGTGTACCCAAGAACTGCCCACAGAGTGCCTCAGGCCTTGGCTGCAGCCAGAGCTGTCCCACTCGTGAACCCCAGCCCCAACAGTGGGTCATGCAAGGATCCCCATTCTATCCTACCCCATGCATTGTGGCTGTGTAACAGGTGACAACAAATAGGTATTGAGGCTCCAGGGCCATGCCACAGCCTCCCCTGCTTGTTTATTGCCAGCTCAGCACTGATTACTGCCCCTTTGAAGCACCCATTTTAAAAAGCCACAAATTTCTCATAGAGTCCAAGCTGTGCCTTGGAGGGCAGTGGCAGGCTGCTATGTCTTTCTAAGAAAGCAAGTTGGGTACAACAACTCAGTTCCTAGGTCAGGACTCAGGGGCTCCTCACCCTGCCCGATATAAGACTTCCCATAGTAGGCCAGTATTGTCTTAATTTTACTTGATTTTGTTAAGTATTTGGACATTGAACCATATATACATGTACTTGAAACATGACCACCTTTAACATATCCAGATACGAGAAGTTTATCCATTCACAACATTAAGACCCTGTAAGTCAACAATCAACACTCATCCTGACTAGCAATTACTGAGGAGAAATCAATGTAACTCAGAACCTTGTCTTTCACACACTATTGTCTCCCCAGCATAAACCATCAAGCAAGAGCCTGACCTTCTTTCATGAACCCCTTTTCTACAAACAGGTGGAGTTTAGAAGCAGGGTAAATGAATCTTGAGAGGGTTCAGAGAGCAGACAATGCTCTAAAAAGGACAGTTTTCTTGTTTCCATTATTATGCCAAATGGCATCTTCCTGTTTCCTAAACATCTGCCTTCCCAGGTTAGACTGACCCAGTGATCTTAAGGTTCCACACAATCTCTGCAGGAAGCAGAACTGCTTATCCCAAAAGGATGAATGCACTATCTCAAACCATCAGAGTATCAACCACTGTATCCATTTAGCCTATTGCTGCCACAGCCTTAAAAATTAATGAGTTCTCCAGGGAATAGACAGGCACAATGCTCAAAGCAAATGAAGCTTCTGCCAACACTGTTTTCCTCTTCCCTAGACACTACTTCAAACCAAAACAGAAGAGCAACTTCTTCCCCTCAGCTGAGTATCAGAATTCTTTCAGACAGAAAAAAATACCTATGCCTGTGTGGACAGACCTTGAAATTTCCCTTCTTACCAGCCAACACCACATAGTCTGACCTCATTCCCTCTGCCATCCAAGTTCAACATGAAGAAAAACCAAGCTTCATTTTGGGGTAATGTCTGAAGTGATCTTGGTTCAAGTTTTGTGAAGATGCTAAACCTTGCTTAGAAATGGTTACCTGCATACGACTAAAAGGGATGGTTACTTTCTCCAGCCCTGGAACTGATTTGATTTCTCACTTTTCCTTTTCTGTGCAGTAGTTAACAACACGACTACAGATATGATATCACATATACACAGAAACACAGGTCAGCAAAGACATTTATGTAAGATCCCCCTTCTTTGAGAAGCTATCTCACATAAAAGGCAACATCAGCAGATGGAGCTCTGCTTCTGTATCACACTCTTCAAATGTGAAAGCCTGGAAGGTGCAGAGGGGGATAGGAACAATCACTGTCTCACCCTTTCCAGCTCTTGCTTTTCATGGCACCACTGCACACAAAAGAGAAACAGCTTCTTCTGCCTTCCAATCCCTATGCTTCCCCAAAACCACTCCCCCCATCAACGACTGCCTCTGAGCCTGCCAGGAAAAGGTTTAGAAATCCTCAAACAAAATGCTTTAAGCATCCAGAATTACCATGAATTAACAGCTCCAAAACAATGCAATGAGGGATTAGCTCAGCAGAGGAGCGCTAAAATTTACAGTGATACAAGGTCTGAGACCTGTTCTCAAACAACAGGAAAAAAAAATGCTTCTCTAGGGCAAAAGACCAATACCATGCAAATCACTATGACAAGCAAGCAAGGCTTTGTCTAACCTGACATGTTAGCAGGATCTCAGATTTCTGCTCATCTCTACCTCTGGTAATTTATGAAGCATCAGCTGCTAAAATCACGCAGCAACCAAGGAAGAAAATTAGCAATTACAACCAGGTAAGTGCAATGCTTGAGTTCAGTATTGCAGGAAAAGGCCTAAAAATGGCTGGCTGGATTAATGAGGCATTTTCCAGGACATCAGGATGATGTTTCCGAATACCTGCTGTGTTCTCAGAATCAGAATTATGTCCATAGCAATGAGTTGCAGAAGAGGAATGGAAAAACTAGAAGCAAATTACTTTCATGTATCCTGTGATGGTGGCCATCAGCTCATTCAGCCCATAATGAAGTCCCTAACAACCATGGGATTTCACAGCTCCTGGGAAGAGCTGCTTCTTTCATACTTGTCAACATCACTATCAATCAGAAGCTGCTAATCTGACAGGATGTAGTGGACAAAGAGAGCAGTTTATACTTCCCTGGTCTGAAACCTTTGTGGCAGAAGGTTACTCAGCTCTTTCTGAGAGGAAGAGAATTATAGACCTACAGGAGCTGACACCTGGGCTGGAGAGGTGACAGACACAGATGGACAGGATGGAAGCCATGCACAGAGCAGCAGAGATTGGTATCAGCTGGGAAAAAAAGAAGGAAGAAAAGCTTGTAGACACAGATAGGAAACTCTCTATTCCAAACTGAAATAAACATCCAGTTTCAAGGACAGACAATAAATTAGCTTAGAGACCTACTCTCAATTTCTGTTCAGCATCAACAACCAAGGGAGTAAGCTGGATGCCTTAATAAAGCAAATTCCCAAATGACAGCAGACACTATTCCAGCTAGCTTTGGACTGCCTTCTCTTCCCAGTGTAATCAGCAATCTCATGGGCATAGAGATAGGCATTACAAATCCCAGACCACTAGACTGTGATAGAACACAGTGAAGCCAGAGTTAGCATTAGCAGGACTTTGAAGCAAGCTTGCCAAGCAGAAGAAAATCTTTTCCTAAATCCTGGATACATAGACAATAAGCTCTTCTGTCTAAATACTGGAATCAGCATCACGCCTACATCAGGATCTTACATCTGGCACCATTTTTTTGAGTTTAAAAACCGCCTTTAATAAAGTTAGTAAGTTTAATGTTAAAGTCATGCCCAGGGCTAACACAAACCAACAGTTCTCAATGTAAACTAATATAATGTAATCTAATCTACTCATGGATAACAGACTGAAAATTGATGTTCTGAGTTGCACAGACTACACTGCAGATAAAACATTGTTGCTTAATTGCTGGTTCATTTTTTAGCATCACCACATAACTTTAGAGCAATGAATCTCCATTTGTGATCTGCTGCCCACTGGCAGCACACAGACCTGTGACAATAGCCAAAACTACGTTCAAGATCTGCAGCATTTCCAATCAGGAGTCTGAGAGGTTACAGTGCTAGAGAGCTCATAGGAAATTCAAAGGGATGATGATTTTTCCTAACAAATTCAGACACTGTTGTACATGATGCAAAAAATCTCAAAAGGGATAAAAAAATCAATGTCAGTGCCTGCTTTGGGGACAATATACATAATTTAGAAATTTGGGATGTTAGAAAATGTACATAGCATGGAGAACGTTGCATGTGCTTGCAGTAATTTACCACAAAGAACACCATCTGAAAACATGGTTTAAAGCAATAACTAAGAGGCTGAAATACAGACAGTATTTGGGCACTCAGCTCCTTGTGTCTGTTGGTGCAAGTCAGGCATCATGCAAGTATGAGAGAAGTCCTCTCCTAATTTAAAAGAAAATAATAACTATTTTAATTACGTGCCAATTCCAAATAGGCTCTGAAGTGCAAAAGCAATCATCAGCATAATAAAATAGCCATTACATACTTTTTAGTCACAGGATTTGTAACAATAATCCTTGAAGCTCCCAGCAGTTTCATAACAAAGTAGTCACATCTGCAGTTTCACAGAAATTACGTCTGTGCCAGCGTTTCATTTTATGAATGTTTGCAGGCTCCGATTTCCATGTTTAGAAGAGGAATGAAACAAGGCAACTACTTAAATTATTCCACCTCTCTGGCTTGCTATTCTGAGACTTAAGGAGCAGAGGCTTCAGTCAGGGTAATGAAATGGTGGCAGTGATCTCCACTGGCAAGGGAGGCTCTGCTCCTGAAGCAGACAGCTTCAGCCAAGCCCCAGTCTGGTAATGTACACTGTTACTGACACTGAAAATGAGGGAACAGATGCTGTTGGAGTACCAAATGGAAGGCATTCTGCAAAAGAAAATAAACAAACCTAGCCATACTCAACCAGTCAAGGTACAGGAAGGAAGCAGCAAGTGTCTGTTCCTAAAAGTAAAAAAGACTCTCCAGAACCACCAGGAGAAAATGCACTGCCTGGTGAACAAAATTAATTCCCTTCCCAAGAATCTCTGGATGATGCTAAAAAAAAGCATATTAAGCACATGTTATTTAGCTGCATTAAAGCACAAAACCAAACAACAACAACAAAAACCGCACAAACCAAAAAGAAAAAAACCAAAAAAAACCCAAAAACCCAACAACACAAAAAACCCCCCCAAAAAACCCCAAACAGGCAAGTGCAATTCAGTGAACTGACAGTAAATTCAAAAGTGGTATCACGTATCCAAGAATGCTTCAAATAACATATCTGGTAAAACAAGTACTCTCTTAGGGAGGCTGAATCAAGATGCCTAGCTTGCTTCTAAGTGTCCTGACCTAAACATTATGACCTAAATCTTGCGAGAGTAGAGAAAAATGAAACCTCAAGCCCATATGGATTCTCACTGCCATTAGGAGGCCTGCAATGGTCTGCTTTCCTTACCATTTTGTGGGAGTATACGCCTGTATTTTAATTATTCCAGAATTTTGGTCAATTCCAAGACACCAGTATGAGCTGCAAAATGAAAAATATGGAATGCATCCAGGGAGATCCATCAGCCTGCCTTTTGGGTAGGTAGCTAATCAACAGGTAATTGTAAGAACAGGTCTCCAGAGTGTGGGAAAGCTTCTGCTGTTTGTGTTGTCACCACAGCTGCATGTGACAACTGCCAACCTACAAGCCACGGACTGCTTGTGACAACCCAAATTTCAGAGACCAGCTGGGGTCAGTGAGCAGGTCCAATAGGCTGTTCTGCTCCCCTGGACTCCTCTAAACCAAAGAAGAAACTTCTGCAGTGCTGTTCTCCCCACCCCTTTAATGTTCACTTGACAACTCTCATTACACACAAGTGAAATAAAGCTGTGCTCCAGGCAAGCTGATGGGAGGCAGGAATGGGGCTACAAAACCCAAGGTAATTGTTGGCTCGGCCTTCTCAATCCTGCCTTGCCAAAGGACACAAAGCTTCCTATACCCCAGTGGAGCCTTCCCCTTATGTTGCATACATGAAGTGGTCACATCCACCTAAAAAAGCCTGCAATGCTGTTGGCTGCTAAAAATCTCCTGCCATTGAAACAGGAAGAGAAATAAGGTAATAATTGGAATGACCTGCTTTTACAGACTGCAAGTCATCTATTATGAAAATGGTTATTATTTATAGCAACTAAGAGATAAAATTCAGAACAAATACCCTCACTGTGCAAAATTCTGAGCTTTTTTCCCCCCAATGGTTTTGGTTATTCAACAATATCCAGAAGAGTTCTTTACCAAATGCCAGCATTTGTATTTTCTAACACACTCTAAGATACCATTAGAGGTTATATCACTGGTGTTATGAACAGAATATGGCTTCCCAGTGAAGGGGAGTAGCAACTATCTAGAGGGAAAAAGGAAATGTTTGTCTCAGGGTAGAAACCACAAGGATTGCTATTTTCTGGAGTGTGGAATTAGGGGGAAAAAATACAACCTCATCTAGAAAGTGATGTGTACACTGGTCCAAACGAAGTCATCACCTAAATTTATCTAAGCCACCCTAAGAGGTGAAATCAGAAGGGAATTAAGCTAAGAGGGGAAATCAGAAGGGAACTAAACTATTTATGAAACAGTAACCTAAGTAGTACGCTATAGTTTCAATAATGAAGGGAGCTGTGCACAAACCTCATATTAGTAAATACAAATGGTCCTGTTCAGTCTTTGAGAATGTGAAAGTTTCAAGTCTCTGCTTGTAAGAAAGTCAGAAACAACACAGGTAAGTTGTTAAAAAATTAAAAATTAAATAACTGAAGGTAAACAAAGCATCCTAAATTATATTTCCTCAATAAAACACTTGTTTAGAAAAGTTTTTCAATTTAAATTCATTCACAATTTTAGACCATATTTTCTCACAAGCCAGACCTAATTTGTTGTAATATGTCTTTTGACTATCTTTTGCAATGAGTCCATGGGTTGATGTGGTCCCACAGTGCAAATACTCCACTGTCAATTACTTCAGAGTGTGACATGAGAAACAGAACTTAAACCTTGTGCACTATAAAGAAAATCCAAACTGCTTACTGATATTTAACAAATAATTCACTTTTTTTTTGAAAGATCAATTTCCTTCAAGCAATCCTGTTTGTTCCTTTGCATCAATAGCTCCCACTGTCAGGTGTCTACTCTTCCTTTGCCATTTATTTAAAACAATTTTATATTTAACAGACTTAATTTTACAGACTAGTGCTATTCATATGCCAATTCTTCACATCTAATTCTTAATAGCACTTAAGTGTGCTAAAGTTATGAAGTTTACAGATAAAGTTATCTTTATTTGTACCCCTTGCATTCGAATGAAGAGATCTCCAGACACACAGAACTCACAGGATCTAGGGACATGGGGGTTTCTAGGTATAATTGTGGTGTCAGTAAACATGTATTTCAAGAAGTAACAAATGTTTATCACGGAATATTCTGAGTTGGAATGTTGGCATCAGTGCTTGGCACCAATCAANGGATTGAGTCCAATGCCAGAGTCACTTTGCTGCACTGGTCACACAAGATACATCATTACCTGAAGAAATACCTGCAGCAATACGAAGTATTCCTCTAAATTAAAAATATTCTGTTCAAACAGAATATTCTGTTCTCAACATATACAGAACAAACAAAGGAGTGGATATCTAAGAGGATTTTTAACCTTAACTTCTCATATTGGGTTCACAGATGAAAACGTGTATCTTTGCCAAAGCACACTTACCTCAAAGATCTTTGTGCTCTTCCTACATCTCTACTTGCACTTGTTAAACAGCTCCTTTCATTGTTTTATTCTCCTTTAGGTTTATATTTGATTTCACCAACTGCTGCAATACTAATTCAAATCTAAGAGTCTGTCTACACGGGCTACACACCAAAATAGCCATTCGAAATATTCAGGCATATATACATTTCCAGTTCATAGTCTGATTGCATAAGGGCCATGTGTGTGTGGAAAATAAGCTTGGTATGCTAATGTTTGTGAATTTCCATATGTAGATTAGCCCTCAATTTCCCAATTAAATAAATCCATCTCCCACATCTCTTGGGGTCACATAGCAATGAGAGACAGCATTTGATAACTGCCTACTTACAAATACAAATAAAACCATATTTTGCAAGATTCCTTCTGCATTTATTGTTTTTTACAAGAACTGTATAATGAAGATGAAAGGAAATATTAGGCAGAGATAAAACTCTTCCACTTTTTGAAATGGAAAAATCTAAGTCCATTGGACTTGCCCACAAAATTACCTAGTGATTTTTTTTCCCCAGAGCAGTGATCAATCATTTATCTGCCAAGAACTGTGTTGGGTTTGTATTTAATATTGTGGTAACAACTGCGGAATGTATTTCAGGGCATCACGTGCAGTGTTAGTGTCCTGGCCTTCCAACTTCCAACCTGTTCCCTATTGACAGGAGCTTATGCTGCAAAAGGGCTCAGTGATGAAAAAAAAACTTCTGCAAGGGTATGGAAATCATTCATATGAGATATTTTGCATATTTAACTGCATCAAAGACTTCATGACCTTTGTGAACTGCAAGTTTCAAAGAGCCTTCTGCCAGTGAACCAACAGCTTTGGATCACACAGCTTCCAGAGACTCCTCTGGAACCAGTTATGTTATACAGCTTACGCCATCCATTTCCTTGGTTTACAAGCAGTTCTGGAAACAAAGCCATTCAGACTGAAAGACATCACAGTCTTTCAGAGCTGATAGGTGCAGATCACAGGTTTATCAGGATAAATTAAATGTCCTCCTCTAATGTAGAGTGCTTCAATTCACACTCACTTGTAGGAAAAAAAAAACCTAATTAATCTATAGTTGTAATAATGCAACTGAACAGAAACAAACATATCTGCACAGCTCCTGAAAGCAGTTTCTAACCCACTATTAAGTTTCTTCAGTACAAAAACTTCTTGCAAAGTCAAGGACATCCAAGTGTCCTTCAGACATACAATTTCAGACCAGACTATAGTGACATCTTATGCTGTCAGTGTCTGCTAGGAACTCTATCCTCCATCAGCTTTTTTAAGGAACATTCTTATCTTGCACAAAACTGCTGCCTTCAGAGTTCTGGGTGCTCATCAGCACTTTCAATGTAACCTGATCTGTAGATAATCAAGGGGCAGAACAATTCTAGCGGTACACAGTTTACAACATTGGAATGATTTTTAAAAAGCAGTGTAATTAAGACTAGCTGTGTCATAGCTTATGCAGTTTGATGAAGCAGTGTATCCACACAGACACCAGTTTAGATGGTGACATGTTAGCTGTGGGTGTGGCAGTGGGCAAAACTAGCAAGGAGCAGGCTCTGCACACTGCAACGATTGGTAACTTCTCATAGAAGGTTTTAAAATCTGCCTGAAGCTCTGGCCCATCTGGAAGTAACAAGTCTGCACACACAGGATTACAAAGACAGTCATCATCCTAAACAAATGCACGTAAATAAAACATATTACATGTAGTTTTCACTCTTGCTGGCACTCACTGCTGTTTGAGCCTGGCCTCGCATATTTAATTCTTTTCTAAAAGATAGTCTAAGTGGCTTTATTATATACTGCAATAACAAAAGTTATTTATCTGATGATAGATAAGGCAGGTCACAATCTCCCTGTAACTTAAGCAAGTTGCTTATACCCAAAGGGCGAGTTTGTGTCAAAAATGAGTTCCTGTTAGCACATGCAGTTGTGCCCACAGGACAGAATTGCTATAAAAATACAGAAAGCTGCAATGCCTAGCTGTTATACCCATACATACAGAAGTAAAACACAGAATGAAACAAAATATGATACTGAATTGCAAAACAAACAAGAAATAAAATTTTTATGCTAGAGGTGCAACTCCTGCAAATACTAAATATTTTTGGCAGCTACTCATGACCTTAAACCAGGGTCACCAGATGGATACTTTCTATTACATCCATCTCCTAGAGCTGCAAACAAGCATCTGAGCCCTACTGAAACAAGTTAGGAAAGGCTGCTCCTGCCCCAAACAGGTTAGGAGTCAGGTTACATGCAGCAGGTCACTAAACAAGGAAGGACTAAGTAAAAAAGACACAAACCAATAACTTACAATTTAGTGGCATTCTAGCTGGTCACAGATCAGGACTCTTACAACACAGGAGCTTGAATCTGAGTTCTAAGATGTGACTTATTACCATACTAGCTCTTTAGAGTTGCTCAAAATCACAGGTCAGTCTGGTTCTGGGTGGAATCAAGATAGTCTTAATTCTGGGTAGAATAAAGAGAGGAGTCTGAAAAGAACATGAGCTCCATCATGAAATAAAAAATACTGTGATGTTCCAGAGATGTTCAAAACCCTTGCCTTTCTTGACTATCATATAGCTTGCTCTCTCTGTGGTAGCATGGATACATGCAGCACACAAATACTCTGCATCTGTGCTGGCCTTATTCTGCTAAAGATGCTTTAGTGCAAATCAGTCCTTCAGGTCTTAAATTTCATTTGCATGTTCTCTTTGCAAGGAAGTCTCAAATATTCTCTAAAGTAGAAACACATTATCTCTGAAATCTCAAGATAAACTCTCTAAGCATCAGTTTGAACCGAGAAGCTGGCCCTGTCGTGGGTTGAATCTTGGGTCACATCAGTCACACGCTCCTGTGGCCTACACAGGGTAAGCAGGAAACTGAAAATGAACTGTGAGAGCAAAGTTCTCAGTTATGGGCTTCTGTCGTGCACCTTTTGAAAATCTACAAGTCAGAAAGGCTCTTCTGTAAAAGCCTACACGCCTCTAGTCTCCACTGCCTCTCCTGCCTTTGGACTCAACATTCCACAGGAGAGATCCACCAGCCAAACCTAGCCAAACTCCCTGCCTTTCAGAAAGGGTTGGCTTGTGGGAAATTGTGACAGAAAGCCAAACAAGTGAAATTCTTCAGTGCGGTTGGTTAGGCAAATTTACTCATTTTATTCCTGAGACAGAAATTTCCTAATTGTACATTACTTCACTGCCTTTGTTGAACAAACTTAACTTCCCTGTCTCATCTCTTCTGTTGACAAGCCCAAACCATGGCTGACCTTTTTAGACAGAGGCAGAGAGAAGAAGTTGGGTTTTTTTTTTAATTGTACTGCAAATCAGTATAATTGCTCCTGCTGCAGCAACATCTGCCTTCCCAGATACAGAGAAAGCAGAAACTGGAAAGCATCCTGCTACATAATGGAATTCTGAGATCCAGAAAACAAAAGAAATGCTTGTAAAAACTTCTCTGATCTTTCCCCCACCCCACGCTTGTTTTTAAAGCATAAAACCATGTAACAGGAAAAAAAAACACATAACAGAAAAACGCTCTTCCATTTCAAACCTGTTTAGGCACTTAAAAGCTGTATGTGTTTATTTGCCTTTTGTGCTTAATCAATATTAATACCAAAAGATGCATACTATAATTGTTCAGATTTGCATTCTTTTTGTGCATTCTGCCATTTATCACACTAAATTGTTACTAAATTGATGGTTTTGCTATTTAAAGGCTCTTGTTCTAGTTTTACATGCATGACATCCAGTTGGCAACTATTTCTGCAGTGGAGTGACAAACATTTTAAAGCCCTTAAACCATAATACTGCTAAATAAGAAGTAAAAAAACCTAACAAACCAATGACACAATCCTACAAAGAATAATGCCTGTTCAATTATAACAAAAGGAATAAAACAACCAAACGTGATGTGCTTACCTTCCTGCACATACTTACCGAGAACGTTTGGACTCATTGTATGCAAATGTAATGTCCATTTCATCCACATTCAAGTCAACTGGCTAAATTTTCTCTCTCAATGGGCACATATTGAGCCCCTGAACTATCCTTGGCTTCAGATGTACAACACCAACTCAAATATATGAATGAGAACACTGGCAAAATCACTACACTGTGCTACTCCAAAGGAACTGGAAGTAGAGCAAGCAGCGAGAAATTTTGCTTCAGCTATCCCACACAGTAAAATTGAGCACCCTTGTTATGCACCACACAACTTGTGCTGAAATAAACATGAGCTCTGGGTCTGAGATTTGAACTTGATTAACTGCACAATTTATACAACAAGGAAGTTATCATCTCAAACTGTCTAACAAAACATTGTGATAAAATAAAAAAATTGCTTCCTCAGTATATGCAATGTTTTGGAAGTAAAGACAAAAAAAAAGAGGAAATGGCAATGGAGCCACATTTCTTCTGAATCCGTGATTTGTTGCTCTAACACAAACACAGAACCTG
>VXBC01003314.1:346964-389919 GCA_013399945.1 Ploceus nigricollis
GTGATGGATGTGCTGCCCTACTTTGACCAGGGCTACGAAGCGTGCGGGAGACGGCCGCGGCGCTGGTGGAGGAGGAGACATGGCAGTACCGGCTGACCAAGAACTACCTCAGCTACCTGCCCGCGCACAAATACAGCGCCTTCGAGACTGAGCTCATGCGGAACGAGTTCGAGTGCCTGGTGGCCCAGCAGCCCCTGGAACTACTCAGTATGAAGAGGTATGAGCTGCCCTCCCCGTCCTCCTGGCAGAAGAACGACATCACGGCATGGTAGGAGTGTGTGAACAATTCCATGGCACAGCTGGAGCACCAGGCCGTGCGCATCGAGAACCTGGAGTTCATGTCCCAGCATGGCTGCAACGCCTGGACGTTGTACAACGAGCACCTAGTTCATATGATAGAACAAGCCCAGAAAGAGCTTCAGAAATTGAGGAAAAACATTCAAGACCTGAACTGGCAGAGGAAGAACATGCAGCTCACAGCTGGGGCTAAACTGTGTGAGATGGAATCCGCGTGGGTCTCTCTTGTCAGTAAAAATTATGAGATTGAACGAACTATTGTGCAGCTGGAAAATGAAATTTCACAAATCAAGCAGTAGCATGGGGAAGCAAACAAGGATATCCAGTATATCCAGTAAGACTTAATCCTGACTTGTCTTAGTGCAGCATGTGTCNGTCTATCAAATTTTCTCTCTCTAGATATGTTTACATTTTTCCTTTGTGGGTTCTCATGGGACAAATCTTATTGTTTACACAGGTGCATTTGTTTTTCCCCCTCAGAATAGACTGTTGTGTTAAATGAACTTTTCATTCTCAAAATAGCTTCACATGGGAACTTGCAAATTTCTTGTTAGCTGCACTTAGAAGAAATAACAGGCCAACTTTGGCAATTTCAGCAGAGCGAGGCCTGATTTCATAAGGCCTTTCTTTTATAATTCTTCTACCTGTCTACGACAGTTCAACATGACTCACCTGCAGTACATATCACTGCCACAGCTGTTGTAAACCTTCTTCTGAGTCAGAGAATGACTTTATGACCCAGAATTCTGGCAGTGAGTACTATCCTAGTGATTTTCCCAATTAAGAGAGAATTGTGAGCTGGTATGAGACCAGGGTGAGTCAGTCTGATGTAAGGGAAAACTAAACTGCTGCACTAGGTCAGTATTCTCTTCCCTTCCAAAAGTCAGTGTTATGAAAATCGGGAATCATCTTGTGATGGGACCTCCTCTGAGAGTTCAGAAAGACTGCAGCAAACCATGGAATCAGTTCTCCTTATTCCCAAATGCTCCAAGCTACTGTACCAGCTCACTACCGTGGAGTGCACAGTACCTTTGCAGGGTTTAGGGACTGGCAGCAGCAAAGAGCTCAGAGGCAGCAGGGTTTCTCTGCTTTATTCTGAGAAATCATTTTGCCTCTTGAGCATACCAAAGTGCAGGAGGTCTGACATTAAAACCACATGTGGTTCTCTGCAATTTTTTTCCGAAAAACATCCCAAATCTGCCTGAACTGATTCTGAATAACAAAATTTGGGTGCCCTGTACTCTGCAGAGAACATGATGGAATCAGACAACCACCTACTTGCTGTTAAAATTGTGTCAGAAGAAAGGGGGTCATAATTTGGAATTTGGTACATGGATGAGCTATGAGGGCATGATGAGCTTGAGTTAGGCTGGTGGCAACCTCGGTTTGTTCTGGTGTTTTGTCACCCTGACACAATTAGGAAGGGTTTAAGTGGGAGATTGTGATGAGGCCAACGTCAAACACGGGGCAGAGAGTGGAGACTCAGTGACCGGCAAGCTGGGTGTATTGCCAGCCGGGGACTTCAGTGTTGACTCTGGCAGCAGCTCCCTGCTGGGCAGGCAGAGGTTGCTGACTCAAGATTACAGCTGGCATCAGGGTTGAACTTTGGGTGAAGCACAGCTGATGAGGCAGGTTTGAGGTAGTGTTCAGAAGATGTAAATAATTTCGGGGCACCCACTGATACAGCTGTAGAACAGAGGCTATTGCTGAATTTTGTATAAAGGTTTGACCTTGTTTAGCGTGAAGTATTTACATTATACTGTGTCTGAGGCAGCTGTTAAGGGTCCTGGTAAGGGTTAAGGTGGGAATAACAAGGAATTTGTAACATTTGATGTGCTCCTGTATTCATGTCCTTGTTAATAGTCTATGTCCATTTGATTTCATGGTCAAGAAAGTCATTGAAGAATCTAATCCATCTGGTTTCTAAATGACTTTGGGTTATATTTCCTGTTTGACCTGCTGGACATGAGATTCATCTGACCTTCGCTGATCTGCTGGGGAGTCCCAGTGGAGGAGTCTCTGCGGAGAAGTACCTGGGAGTCCTGCTTGTCCATGAGCCATCAATGTGTCCTTGTGGCCAAGAAGGCCAATGGTATCCTGGGGTGCATTGGGAAAAGCATTGCCAGCAGGTCAGGGAGGTGATCCTGTCCCTCTGCTGAGCTCTGGGCTCCCCAGTACAAGAGAGACATGGAGCTCCTGGAGAGGGTCCAGTGGAGGGCTGCAAAGATGGTTAAGGGTCTGGAGCATCTCTCCCATGAGGAATGGATGAGGGAGCTGGGCCTGTTCAGCCAGAACAGGTTATTGCCGGAATCTTTGGGAAGAGTCTGTGTAGTGGAATCTGGTTAGAGGAGGAAGAAAATGCATGTTAACCATCTGCAGGCAGTGAATTGGGTTGGTGTGGAAGCACAGGCAGAATGCAGGGAGCTTTATATGAAATACTGCCTGCTTCATTGGCCCCTTTGTTTTGTAGTACCTTCCATGTCTTTCCCTCTGACCACCTTTCATATATCTGTATGCAGAATACAAATCCAGATAACTTTTCTGAAGTGAACAGAGCCGCACCACATTTGTTTTGGTTAAACATGAAATTAAAACTAGAGGGTTGTTTTCATGCAGTAAACTTGGTAGGAGCATAAGGGAGAAATGCAACTTAAAATAGCATTTGGGAAATATATATAGCAAAATGAACAAACAATATGCAGTGAGTCATGTCCAGCGGTTCCTGCAGTAAAAGAGAGGATCTTCTCTGAGGAAACTAGCTGGGAATAACTTTTGTTTGTCTGAAGCTGTAGCTACATTCTGGGTACAGCGTTTTGGCAGTGGCCAGTGGATTCCTTTGTGGGTGCAGAGCACTCTCTGGGCAGAGGTAATTGCAGGACTGGACCACAGGCAATCATGCACTGATAGACCCTGCACAGGCTAGCAGAGAAATCTTCCAGCACAGTTAAGCAAAAAATATTTAAAATCTGGTTTGTCTGGCAAGTAGAGACCAAGAACCACCATTTTACTCATGGCCAAGGGCACTGGAGGATGCACAAGGCACATGACAAATGGCACTGTCCTGAGGGATTCTGTTACAACTGTTATCCTCTTACTTGCTGCTATGCAAACCTATCTTACAAGCTGGTGGCACAGCTGCCCTGAAGCAAAACTAACTGTACCAAGGCAGAAGCACAGGGCAGCTCTGCTTTTATGAGCTTTGAAACCATGAAGCCAGAAAGAATTGGCCAGGCTGGGTGGCAGCAGTTTGGCCATCTCTATTAAATATAAAACTCAACACACAGCAGAGAGAAGGGGCTCTGATGACACTATTTCAGCTTTGTTCTCATGGTAACCATTATGTCATCAGGATACCATGGTTACTATAATACTACTTATATTTCAAATGTTAAAAAAGGCAGAAGGAGGAAAAAAAAACTTTTCCCAAAGTTGAGAAAGAGATGTGTTTATTCAGAACCAAGTAGTCACAAGGAAGAATTAGCCAGGAGTTATTAATACTTCCTGGAAAAGCCATTTTGAAACCATAAAGGATTGTTTTATTTAGTAATTACTATTTCTTATTATCTCTGTTGCTGTCCCTGTCACCATATGGTGCATGTCCTGGGGTTTCCCCTCTCAGCTTTGTCATCAGCAGCTATTTTGATAAATGCACACTGCAGAAGGTAAACAACATCAGATTCAAAACTTTGGGAGCATGATTTGTGCTTGAGTTATAAACCTCAATTTGTACAAAAGTCAGAAATAAAAAAATCCAGAAGTATAAGATTGGGATTGTGAGATTATCTCATTTCAGAGGTTCAAGCTAAGCAAAGGAAGTCTTGGCTTGGATGCTTTCAAGATGCTGAAGCATATGGCTCAGAGGAAATCAGAATGGCAGCTTGCTATTCCTTGTTTGAGGACAAAAAGTATCCTGATGGCAGGATGTTTTCAGGGTCTGCAGACCTCTATAGCTACAGCATGAGAAACCTTTGCTGCAGGAGAGAACAAGAGCTCTGACACTGTGAGAATGTATGAGTTTGAAAATGGTCTGATAGTGAGAAGTGAAAGAGCTTTAGGTCACTGTATGTGTGAATCTAAAAAAAGGAACTAAAATAGACAATGCACATACTTCCAAAAGCAGCTGGTGTTTGTGAGACTTTTGGTATTAGGTAGCTGCTCAACTTAAGACTGTTTACAGAAATCACTGGGTGTTCTATGCATTGTTGGTGTCAGGTCCTGGGAGGTAGTTTGAGACAGAATCCACAAATGCAGTGCATTTAAAATTTCAAAATCACTTTTTGGCACTCTTGAGAGTTCAGGACTACTCATTTGGGCAAAGCTGATTTTGAAATGGTTATTAAAAATATTAACAAAACATTAGGTATTAAGATTTGATGGGGAAATTCTAAAATCAAAATAATTTTGTTAACTTATGTAATTGCCTGATCATAGCACCTGTATTGTTTTTCCTCTTTCCCCTGATACTTGTTATCACTGATTAAAGTATCTTTTTCTAAACTGGAAAGTAAATTTTTGAGGCCAGGGTTGTAGTTTTCTATACCAACTGAATAGAGTCATAACAAAGCAGGTGAGACTCTTGCAGAAGCGTGAAACTACAGAAGCTAGATTTTTAGATGCAATCTGAATTGGGAAGTATAGCATCTCACACACATATTTTATATATGTATATACTCACAGCCATGAAAATTTGTTGTATTAGCCAATAAGAAAAAGAACTAACGGCTGCTGTGTAAACCTAACCATGAAGAAACCAATGAGATATACACAGTCAATTCTAAAATGTTTCCCTTTAATACATGTTGAGCTTCCTGAAGCATTAAAGTACCCCACTTATCCCTAGATTGATTTCATCTCTCTGCAGGATCCCTCCTGTCCATATCCAGCATTCAAAACATCATCTCTGTGTAGATTTTTCCTTCTTGCTGTTGCATATTTTACATACAAATAGTCAAATCACAAAATTTTTGGTAAAACCAGCAGCAATCACCAGCCAGACCGTCCTATACACAAAAATCTGTAGTCCAGCTTCAGTGATTTTGGGGGAAAAAAGCACAAATCTGAAAGGAAGGGATGATGCTATAGAGAATATTCCTCTTGACTATAAAATTTTCAATGCCAGCAAACAGCTCGTGGTGTTTCTAGCAAATTCCCCATCTCTAGATTAAACAATCAGCTGCCCTTTCTTAATGTTCACTGTAGCCTAGCTCATTTTGTACATCTGTTGTAGTCTTGCAAATATTAGTAAACAAGCCTTTCACAGCATGCCTTGCTGCTAAGCAGCACTGACAGACACTTGAGATAGCTGGAGTGTCTATAGCTGGGTATGGCTAAAGATTTTTACCTGTTTATCTGTCTGATTTGATAGTCCTCTTGATGCAGAATTGAGAAAATTTATGTCCAAAATCATCCAAAACCACAAACAAGTACATTTGGTCCATAGAAAAATGTTCTATACAAAGTATCTTCTGACTTGAAATAGTTCTACCGAGGTCAGAAATGTTTAAAAATATGGGAGTTCAGATAATTCATTCATAAAGTGATAATTTCTGTGATGCTTTCTAAGTTTTCCATGTGTCTGTGATAAATGTCCTTTGCTACTGAAGTTCATTCATTGCCAGTATATAGCAGCAATTATGGTTGTACATAGAGATGTAAAGGATGTATATGAATAATGGGGACCTTGAGGGATGGCAGGTTAAAATACTGAACCAGGGAAATCAAATTGATTAGGGCCTTGTGATCAATACCCTGAGAAGAGATAATTTCAGTATTGTATTTTTATGAGATCACCACCATAGAAAATAATTCTTTGTGTTTTAATAGTATCTTGATGTCTTAAAAAACACCTTTAGTATATTGGTAAAAGACAAGATTTGTCTGTGGTTTAATTAGGTTTCAGGGCATGTAACCAGCTAAAAATTTTAATTTATGCATCCTGGCAGGTAACATAAAGACAAGATCTATATCCCTTTGCTGAAAATAACTTGATTAAGAAACCGAGGACTTACATATTGTATGTAGTCATCAGAAGTTGGCATATGGTCTGCAAGACTGCTTTGTCTGGCACCTGAAGTTGTTGTCAAGCTTTTTCTCTGAATTCTTCTAGTTGGTATTTGTTCCCAGTCTCGTTGTCACTTAGCTCTACTGAACTGCCAGCAGCAGCGCCCTTTCTTTCTGCCTGTTGTGACAAAGCCAGTTCACCAGGCACTGCTCAGAAGTTACTCCAAGCTGTGACATATGGGAGCTTATGAATCAGGTTTTCCCAATTGGAAAAGTATCAATAATCAACAATGATGATGAAAAAGCTAACTCTAACTAAGAGCCTTATTGTTAATGTTTAACAGCACTGTCTGCCATGCAATTTATTACCTCTCTACATGCAACAATGAATAGTGTTAAAGTTTATATACTGAAAAAAATTAACTTTTTATGTTAACCACATGAGAAAGAAATAAGCCATTCTCATTATCCAGTGCTTGGGAAAGCACACCAGTTGGTGAGTGTGACACTCACAGTAGGCGTAGCTGACATGGGATCCATATGGCACTTGAGCATGGAATTCAGCAAGAGAAACTGAAAGGTCATCCAAACTTCAGCTGGAGAGAGAGCTTCATCTTAAGATAAAAAAAGAAATTACTTACCTGTGGCAAACTGTTGTATCACTACATATCGTGATATAACATCTATATCCTTACCCTGCATCTTCATCCATACTCTGTAGTTTTATCTTCTTAAAATGAAGCAGGGGCGGACTGAGCAGGCCTGAGTAGAGGAGGCAAGAAGTATTATTAAAGAAAGCAAGTGCACCTGCTCCAAGCTCCAATCTCTGAGAATTGCTGGTTGTGCTGGTTTTGGCTGGGCTAGAGTTAATTTTCTTCACAGTAGTTGGTGTGGGGCTGTGCTTCAGATTTGTGCTGGAAACAGTGCTGGTAATAGAGGGATGTTTTCATTGTTGCTGAGCAGGGCTTGCACAGAGCCAAGGCCTTTTCTGCCTCTCAACCCCATCAGTGGGGAGGATGGGAGAGCACAAGAAGTTGGGAGGGACACAGTCAGGACAGCTGACCCCAGCTGCCCAGAGGGACATTCCTCACCATATGGCATCAGGCTCAGTTATAAAGCGGGGCAAGAAGAAGGAATGGAGGAGATGTTTGCAGTGATGGTGTTTGCCTTCCCCAGTCACAGTTACATGTGATGGAGCCTGGCTGAACACCTGCCTGCCCTTGGAAAAGGGGGAATCTGTTTCGCTTTACCTGTAAAACTGTCTTTATCTTGACCCATGGGTTTTCCCACTCTTACCATTCTGATTCTCTCCCCCATCCCACTGGGGAGGGAGTGAGGGAGTTACATTTCATCTTTTCATCTATTTCCTATATAAAACAACATTACCAGAACAAAGCAATAGCCAAGCTTGGAACAGTGAGCCCTGGCCATTATTGCCTGTTGCAAAGTGCTGCTTTGTCAGGGAAATGGAGCTTGCTTAATTGAAGGTGGGGTGTTGAGAATGGTTTTGGTTTTACCTGGCTTGTTAATGCACACCTGATGGCTTGGAACTGTAGGAGAAAAGGGAGGATTCATGCCAGCACTGTACCTCTTAACAATGGAAAGTCTCCCTCTGGCTGCAGTTGTCAAAGGGACAAGTTGCAGACTCTGTCTCTGGGGTTGTAGCTTGACTTTCCTGTAGTGCCACCGGATTCCTATGAAGACTTAGATAAATGGCCAAGAGTGAATCACTGTGAATCACTGGGCTCTTGGGCTTCACCAGAGAGGGCCTCAGGCACTGGGACTTCACTGAGAGTGGAGTGAATGGGACATGAGGGGAGAAAAAGCCTTACAGCCTGAGGACACACTCTCATTCCTGGTGTGGAGGGTCAAGATGGGACACTGTGTGATGAGACTGCAGTACTATTTTGTGTATTAATGTCATTGAAGATTCAAACATATCAGCAATATATCAGCAAAATAATACATCAGAATATGAACTGAAGCAATAGGAAAATTCCTTCTAAACTGAAACGATAGGTCAAAACTATTAAGATTTAAATTTCTTTCTTGAATTCTTCAGAGCTCACTTTACTTTGAACTTTTGTAATTTATTTAAATTGTATGGCCTGTGGACAAAGCTGTCTTACTGCCTCCTTAACCTCTTGCTTCAGACCTAACTTCAGAGGGGCTATTCTGAGCTCAGACCTGCACATATTGGAGTTTTAATACAAAACAAATATGCTCAAAGGTCACACCTGTCCATGGCATAAACCAGGACAATTCCTTTTGAAACTGATGCAAGTTATGTCTATGTATATCCAGAACTGACTAAGTCTTAAAAGGCCTCAAGTTTGATTTTTCTATTTCTGTGTTCTTCATGTGAATGCCTAGAGCTGTTTGAATGCAAATAGCTATCGGAACAGTTCAACAATTAGGAAACAAAAGAGTTAAGAATAAATTCCTATTCATTTGCCAAAGCACCAACTGAAAGATCCCTTCCAGTTTCCATTGCAATGTAATGGTGAGAGGCTTGCCTAAAGCAACATTGAGGCATGACTAGACCTGTATTTGAAGTCAATTCTATCTGAGATCAATTTTGCTTGTTAAATTTACAGTATTTTAATCCCTTCATTTAAATGTCAATTCTGTGGGCATTAACTCTTTCACAGCGTGGAACTCCTGTCTATATTTATTGATGCAATGCCCCTGAGAGCAGGAGAGAAACAAAAGGGTGACCTTTGGTTTCAATTTAATGTTACCAGGACTGCAGTGACCTGGTGTCTCTCCTGTTGATTCAGAGCAGCGACAAACCTCACTAATGTATTGCAAACGCACACAAAAGTAACACAGGTGATGCTTTTCCTTGTGTTGTTACTGACTTCCTATTTCCAACTTAAGAACATGTTAGTAAAGAGTGTTACACAAACTGTTGATGCTGTTTTAACAAGAAATGTAGTACAATGCATTGTAGGAGTATAGAGTGATATGATTTTCCTCTGTGGGTTGGAGAAAGTATTTTTCTAAGTGTTTGGATTACACAGACTACATATGATTAGCCTAGCTGTTGCTAATTGCTGGTGTTCTAACGCCCACCTTCTCCTCTTATATGGCTTTATCATGGCTGGCATCATTATTTAGTCATTGCAGCAGTGGACAGAGTCAGAATTCCTGGCTCCTGAGAGTAATTTGGGTGATTTACTAGTTTTTTTTGTCCTTGGATCAGTCAGAGCTCAGTTGCTTTGTGCCTCCATCCCTCCATTGAAAAGCAGAAGTAATCTGGTGGTTCATATATTTATGCCTAGGATTCTTTCCCACTCTGAAAATAAATGTAAACATTTTGTTCCATGTGAAAATCTGGTATTTGAAAATTTGTGTTTATCCGGAATTGGGCCAAGTTTTCCCCTCTTCACCACAAATCAATTAATGCAAAACCATCACACATGGTAATATTGATATGCTTTCCTTTCTGTGGGTTGAAAAGTTACAATAAGTACTGATTAGGAATTAGAAGCCTCAGATATTTCTGTAGTCCTAAAGTGAATTGTCTGTATTATGTTTCCTGAACTTTTGATTTTTTTTTGTTTGAATTCAGTTTGACTTGTCTCTGTTTTTGACTTGTCTCTGTTTTGACTTGTCTCTGTCAAAAAGTCTGTTTTTGTCTTGTCTCTCTGTCACCTGAGTAATCAGTGATTGTCATGCCAACCCACTGGGTCTCCCTAATTTGCCTAAGGCCAGGTGAGTCCCAGGGCACACTGTTGGTTGCCTTGCCTTGTGCCCATTCAGAATTAACAGGAGAATTCAGCTGGGATTGAGCTGAAAAAGCACAAGGCAACGGTACTGAAGTTCACAGGCACGAATTAACATTGATGTGGCTCAGAACCATTCCAGATTGGCTCAAAAACATTAAGTTTATTGGTGAGAAGGAGCAAAGGCTGGGGCTCTTGGCATCAGGAGACAGAAGCAATCCCTTCATCTACCACATTCATGATAATGGTGTCAGGGAGAAATCCAACAGGACAAATGGGAGAATGGAAGATATACAAGAACACTGCTAATATGAGTTTGGAAACCTGGGTGGGGTGAAATGGTTGTGCTTTATGAGGAAAAAAGTAGTTAATACAGAATTTCAGAATCCTGTGATTCTGTCAAGGCCAAGTGGCTCATGATGACTGAAGATAGAATATGTTTTTATCTGGAAAATGCCTTTCAAAAGCAAAATCAATGACTTTAGCAAACTGCCCCCATCCCAAGGGGCATTTGGTCATCAGTTTAGAGATGTTTAAATAGGTCTAATAAGAGTAAATTCAGTGAATCTTCATGCTGTCCAAATATTTTCCAACATGACAAATGCGGAGACTTTTCAAAAAGCTTGCTTAGAGATACCAGACCTACAGAAACCAGCCTGGACCATCTAGAAAACTAACATCTAAGGAAAATATGAACTAGGACATGATTTTTGAAAAAAATAATAACATATTTTCTTGCAATACCAGGTTAGTTTTTGGCTGCCACTTCAACTTCTTTGCAGGAAAGCAAAGAATTGCAGCAGGAATGGCTGAGATTTCACTGGGATATTTAAAAATTGGTTCTCAATTCCTACCTCCTGTCTGAGTGGGCTGTAATTCTGTGTCCTGAGGCACTCTGAGCTCTCAGCTGTCCCTCCAACAGGGTGTTCTAAACCTCCTGGTTTGTTCTGCCTGCATCTAAATGTCACCTCTGGCTCTGAAAGCCACTTAGGGTACTTCAGGAATGTTCTCTCAAGGCAGCTGTCACCTCCTGGGAGAAAACAACAGCTTTCAGTGAATGGCACTGAATGATTAGAAAAGACTCAGGAGAGGGAGGAGGGGAAATGAATTTGTCAATATTTTTTTGTTGGTTTGGTTATTTCTTTTTGTTGTTGTTGTTGTTTTCCCCGGTGACATTAAAGTGTATGGTTGATTCCTGTGTTTCAATGCTGTTGTACTGGATCAGAGCAGAGACTGTGAAGTTGCTATGTTTTATCCCTGGTTCGTTTAGGAGCATGAGCAAGAGAGAGCCAGTGGGGGATATTTATATGGAGTTATTGATATATGTGACCAATGATGAGCAAATTACATCCAGGTCAAAAATTTTGAGAAGCTCTTCAGTCATCAAGAAAAATTAGTGTTTATTTTTTTTAAATTTGCGTAGATAAAGCTGGATGTTCTTGGGACCTGCTCTGTTATGATCAGACTGCTTGACCTGGGTACTTCCACCACATATTTTTGCAGAATTCCCCAATCTATTGTGATTGGAGGAGCTGAAAAATTCTAGGGTGTTTAGAAACATGGCTGCTTCTTAATGCATGGGGTTTTCTTTTCACCCCAGAGGCCTGGATATTCTCTCTTTCATATTGCTCTCTTGGTTTTGATGTAGGCTCTAAGCAAGGGTTACTGCTGTGTGGGTCTACTGGTTTTGTCTTTCTGTTATACTGTGCTTTTAAATAATCATCAGGAGTGCCTAGAGCACAGGATGGGCACCTTTCCCATCTGGTTTTATAAGCATAAATAAACACTTATAGAAGAGACAGCTGTGGCAGTTCCCCCTCTTCTCTGATAGATCTCTCTTCAAAGCTGTGGATCAAAAGAGCAGTGCAAATATTCAGCAGCAGGGACCATGACTCTTGAGTACTGGCACAGAAGAGTCACATGTGAACTTCTAAGCCTGCATAAGTAACCTTCCAAAATGCAGGTTGAAAAAATAATAAACACACTTATCTTGCCAGCAGGGAAAGAAAGAGTGTCCTGTCACTCAGAGCAACTCTCAGAGGCATTGCAGTCATGTATGGAAGCTGAAGGAAGCCTGTGTGAGGCTCTCTGCCTTCAGAAATCTGACAGAAATTCAAGTCTGCTTTCACTGAGACACCAGAAATGGCACTGCAAGAGACTCAAGAGATCAAAATTAAAATTCCATCTCTGACACAGACCTTTGGAGTGTATGAGCAAATTACCATGTCCCTCAGTTCCTTCTGGTAAGAAAAAAATGACAATATTTTTTCTCTAGTGTTTTGTCTTGTATGAGATCCAGACTGAGGCCATTTCTCACTAAATAGATGTATTGGAACCCAAGCCCTCTTGGGGCGGCTTAACAAGAAATACAGAAGTAAAAATAGGTGTAAGTAGGTAATTATTTCTAATAAGTAGGTAAATTATTTCTAATTCTTTGAAATTAATATGGGATGTGCTGTTTTTGCTTTTATACACTAAATGTAAAAGTAAGTAAAATAAGAAAAATTTATTATTTTATGAAGACAGGTGAGCTTTTATTGAAAAGTATAAAACTTATTTGGGAGAAATGCAAGTAAAGTCTTGACTGTAGCCAACTATTTTCCTCCTATAAAACCAATGATGCAAGAGAGAATTTTCTAACTGCATATGCTCACAAAACAGCTCAAAACCAGTTTATCCACTATCCTACCTCTAAGCCTAGTGGCAGATCAGTAAGGGAAATTGACAGAAATGCCTAAACCTTACTCTTGTGCTCTAAATGTTGTTGGTGTCATTTTCAAATCTCATTTCAGCCTGTCTTTGGATGTCAAAGATTGATGTAACAAGACATCTGCTGTGGTCCTGAAACTACATCTCTGGTTGGTAAAATTAACTTTATTTCCTTGAAGTTGGTTACTAAAACTGGTATTTCACAGTAGAGAATGTATCTCCTCCCTAACCAGTACTCATCACTGACTTGGACTAAACAAACCAGGTCCTTTGCTGTCTGGCAGTCCATCTGTAAAGAGCATTCCTTAAAAAATAGTAATCTGCTTATGCAGGATTTTGTAGCGACATAAATAAGTGTGTGAGGCAGTGCAGAACAACAGATAAGCAGGCTGGTGTTATAAGTGTGGAATCCCACGCTGAGTAAAGGGCTGTTTCCTATCCTGAATGACTGGGGAAAGGGGAGGGCAAAGGAAACTGCAGTAACTCCACAGCTCCATAGATGTCACCAGCTTTTCGCTCCAGCCTTCCGCAGACGTTTTGGTTCGTACCTATCTCCCTCCAGCCATTTATTCTGTAGCCCCAGAGGGACTGGTTTTTGGGTGATGAAATACTGCAGAGCGCAAAGTGAAAGCTGCCAGCAGTGAGCTGTGCCTGGACAGGAGATACAAAATGGAAAACATAAACAGTCACACAGTACTTTTTCAATTACATCTTAAGCAAACATACTTACTAACAGGAGTCTTACAACAGTGTGAACTTCTTTTTTAGACATTGAGAGCTAAATAATGATGGAATTTCCTGAGCTTTGTTTAAAACTATTTATGAAGGTTATTTGCAACATTTTGCCTCCTTCTGGAATTCTCACATAAAAATCCAAACCACGTAATTTCCGTTCATATAACACCCACAGCAGTCATGCACTGTTCTTTTGGGGCTGGGAACTTGTCTACAAAATGGCGAGGGCAGTTCCAAAAAGGAAAAAAAATAGTACAGAGGGAAAAAGACCCTCTTACATCCTCACAGAGAATAACTTAGGTGCCGATTTCAGATAAGGAGCCAAAGGTGTGACAGGAGCCTGCTATGATAGGTATCTGCAAGGGGCTCTGCCAGCATAGCCAGAGCTTGGCCATGGCTCCTGGCCAAACAGACCATGCCCCAAAAGCGTACACTCACCAGCCCCAGCCAAGTGTTCTGACCCAGAATTCACTCTGTCCCTCACGAGATTTATTTTCAAGACTTCCCCAAAGAGTGATATTTTCCTGGCTTGAAGTTTAAGTCAGGCCCAGGAGGCAGGATGGAGAGATCAGAGAGTGAGGTTAGGAGAGGGGCAGGTCATGGCAGGGGGCAGTAGGGTCTGGCTGCTGGGATCCTTGGGCCAGAGGTCTGTCCAAGAGATCACACAGCTGGCTAGCCCATAGTCGTGCACCTAGGGGGGGATGCAGAGCAGGACAATGCTTTTCTCCTGGATTTTGAAGAAATTTCTCTGGCTAGTGGGGAGAAATACTGAAAACCAACACATGCTTTCTTCAGGATTTCCATTTTTTAAACTTGTATCTTAAAATATATTTAAAAGCTTTCTTAGTAAGTGACCCTCAAGAATTTGAAAATACATATTAGCTCAGCTGGCAGTGATTCTGCAACACTCCACTGTTAATAAGTAATCAGCATTTTTCATACAATGCCTTTCACCTTTGGATGGAGGCCCATCCCCTAATTTGATATACAAGGCTATACTTCAGTGCAAGATCACCACCAGTGCTGTTGCTGTGAATTGACATTGGTGTAATAGCAAGTAGAATTTGTTCCTAAAAGAGAGGCAGTGAAAAATGAACATATACTATAATTTCCCAAGTGGTAGATTTTCATATTATTTATGTTCATTCAGGATTTGAATCTCGGAGATTGAATTAATTTCAGATCTCCTACCACCTGACCCAAAACAAAAACCAAACAGCTGTGTTTGTTACTGCTTGGTAATATATTTTTCCAGGACAACACAGCTTCATCTGGGCTCTGCTGAAATGGCTGTCTGTTGTTTGTGCTTCACAAAGCATACCAATAACTGAAAAGAGAATGAGTATCTGCCTACCCCAGAAAATGTACCTTTTAACTTTGGTACAGTGCAACAATGTGTCAAAAAAATAGGTGTGGAACAAATTTTTAAAATCCTGTTCGATGTAAAAAGGAGATGGTAAAACTAGAAGAGTACTTTGAGGAAGTACTTAGTTTAGTTTATTGTTTGAAACAGAAAAAACCACATTGTTCAAGAAAAGGGGCAATGACCCAAGAAACTGCAAATGTGCAGGCAGGAGTAGAAATTCTGAGAAGAGTGCACTTTCTGCAGCACTATGTAAAATAGGGACCAAAAGCACGTTCATTCACCATATTGACCATGGCACATGATTTAATCCCTGAATGACATTGATTATGGATCTTTGTCTGATCCCAAAATTTGAAAAAAAGCACTTGGGACCCAAAGCTGTCATTTTGGAAGGAGTCAGCTTTTTCTGAACGTCAGTACTGACAGGCTGGGTCCTGTGGGGGCAGAGAGAAATATTTTGGCCTGCTCTAGTGCAGTCAGACCTCTGGGGATTCGGGCTTCTCTGCCTGGGAGCAGTAAAGAAGTTGTCTTTTATGCTGCACTCTGAAGGTGGAAGGCAGCTGAGCTCCCAAATGGCTTCAGTTGTTTTACATGAGGGGCAGAATGTCATGGTGATGGGAAATGGAGCTTGTGGATGGACAGACACAAAGTGCTGTGTTCTCCTGCATGCAGTTCAGTAAGGTGTCTTGGGACTGCTCTGGATCATTCCTTTCTGAACTTCTTTTTCTATGTGCAGTGATGCTTGGAGATGGAGATGGGTACGTGTGGATGGGAAATTCACAAACGTTCACATCCGTCTATAAATTTAAATGACAGAAGAAAATAAGCTTTTCATCTCTTTTATTTCAAGAAACAGAGTTCTAGTCTATTCTTTTCATGCAACTTCCTAATGAGCAGACAATAAGACTGTTACATACTTTTGTAATGAATAGATTATGTGGTTGAAAAAGGAAGCATTATTTCAATTTGTTATGCCAGTTGTGAATTATAATGCAGTTTTAATTGAAGAAAAGGGAAATCCACAGGAATATCCACTGCATTAATCAAGATGAGATGCCTTGCAATGAATACTGAATGAATAATAATGAAACAGCAAGAATAAAATGTCACAGTTTAGAGATATTATATCTTACCTCTTCCATGCACCAGACCCTCAGGATTAATTGAACCAGTGCAAAATGTTATGGCTTGTGGCATGTTCATTGTTGCTAAAAGGAAATGAAAGTTAGGCACAATTTAGCTCATTTATCAAAAGCAGAACTTTTTACAAAACTCAGCTGATGAAGTTTCCTGAATCAGTTTTTCCAGCCAATTACAGAAGCATGGACCCATCTTTGTTGGGTATTTTTGTATCACAGTTTGTTAAAGGGAAATACATGTGAGGACACACAGACAAACATTTTCAAACTGTATTAGTTGTTTGGAGAGAATTATATGTCTTTTTGATATTAAATGGTTTTTAACTGCCTCAAAGGCTTTGCCTTCTGGAAGAGCTGATGTGCAAATGGATCTTTGATATTGCTATTATATATTTTGAACTTTCAGAATTGTACTTTTTTGCAGAAAGAGGCAAATTCTACCTCAACAAATTTTGTCCATCTCCTGAAATTTGTCTGGAATCTTAAGTGGGATTAACCAGCAGAAATGCAACAGTAAAACAAAAACACTGGGGTCACTGATTTTGCCTGTAAATTAAGCTTTCTCCTGCTTATCCAAAATCACAACACAGAGCAAAGGTTCTCATCCAAAAAACAGGAGGATAGTTGACTTCTATTATAACCAGTTTAGATGAGCTATGTGAATATAAAATTATATGATTATACCAGTAGATGAGTTATGAGAAAATGAACTCTGAATCCTGCATTGTGAATACACCAGAAGCTCGGTCCATGCACCCGCTTGGGAAACAATGCGGGGCCCAGTTCTCCTCTTGTATACTCTGGACTGCTACAGATTAATACAATTCAGTTTGAATAGTATGTTCTCTAATCACAGACTTTAGACTGCTGTCCTCACAGTGAGCTCTGTGTGTCTTCCTAAAACACAGCCTGCACAAAGCAGGCATCCAGTTTGGGCTCAGAAACAGAAATCCAGTTTGGGCTCAGAATTTGCTGCTTCCCCTGCTGGTCTGTTCCAATGGTTAGTCACTCTCACTCTTAAAAATGTGTTACTTATTTCCCATCTGGCATCCAGATATGGGAATGTATGTTAGAATAGCTCTGCTGACTTTAATCTGCTTCTCCTGATGAGAGGAGAAACAGGCTTGAGGTCTGTTTGCTCCCGATCCTGACTTGGAGAGCCCATCAGTGCTGCAGGTCTGAGTGCTTGGTGCCAGCTATTCCAGTCAGCAAGCTGGGAAAGTTCCTTACTGTCTCATTACTTTCTTCTGCTTGTTCCACTAAGTGAGCATTTGGCTGACTCAGTAGTCAGCCCTTACATGACTGTTCTACCCACTCCTTTTCCCCTCTTTCTCCCCCAGTGGGGAATTGTTGCAAAGTGCAGTGGTGCACAGTGCCTGCCATTTCCACGACCAGGGCAGGAGTTCATTCTGCCCATGCACGAGTTATTGTGACTCTTTGAAACACACATGTGCATGTGCACACAAAACAACGAGCAAACCCACTCAGAGTCTGTCTCAGAAATTCCTGCTGAAAGCTGTCAGTTATCCCACACCGACGTGAGCTCCCTTTTGGTCTTTTAAAGGTCAAACCTACCCTGTTGCAGAGGATCAAAAAGTCTGTGCATGTCAAATCAGGCAGTTGCTAGAGAGTGATACAATTTTCGGTTTTGGATCAATAATGGTCTATGACAGTGTCTAGGTAACAATTTTAACACTTCTGCTACAACATGATTTTGTAATGTCACAGCTAATCTTGTAATGATATCGCCACCTGCTGCCTGCTGCATCGTATACCAAGCTGCAGGAAACGCAGCGTTACTATGACAATTTCTGTGGCAGATGCCGTGGGCTTCATGTAAAATATTTGGCTCAAAACGCTTCTTGTGAGGTGGGCAGCATGGGCACAACTGATACCAAAATGCTGGAGCCTGGGTGTGTGGTGATTTTGGAATGTGGTGGTTGCTACCATAGCGCCGTTTGTGAAGCCAGTGTAACCCTGTAGTTTACTGCAGGGTGTGTCTGCTGGGGGACACTGAGGTGGTGGCTGTGTCCCCTTTTAGCACCGTGCAATACAACAGGTGCTGCAGGTCAGTGTTCTGGCAACACCTTTTTACCTCCTCATGCCAGTGTCCAAGAATACTCCTCTTTTTTTGGATACTCTTCAAATGCAGAAGAGTTCATTTTCATTTCCATGGCTTTGGTGTTGGAGGGACATTGAATCACTTATCAAGAGGCAGTTTCTGCTTCACTTAAAGTGACGAGTCTCACTAGGTTCCAGGGCTAGGATTTACCCTTTGCTATATTGCACACATAATGAGAGCTGCAGGAGATGGACCAGGGAGATGACACCTAGAGATCCGATTTTATGCTATAATTTTAGTTCATGGTTTAGGATCACCTCCTTGTAGGTTCAGTCCAGAGAAGATTCCATTTCTGTGCCCTAATATGCTGTGAATCCCTTATCCACACCAACTTGGTTGAAAGGGTCTGTGCTGCTATGACAAGCAATTCTGTTCCTTCTGAGTCAAGTGAGTCCTGGAATGGCCTCTTCCTCACATCCTCTCTGCACATTGTCTTGGAGGGAGTACTTTTGGACAGCACTGGGACACCATCCCATGCTGTGCTGAGCTACAGAGTTTCACAATTGCCTCACTGTGCAGAAGGGAACCGGGAACTTGGCCACGACCATTTCCTAAGCTCCTTATATTGTGCTGTGGTTTGCAAGAGCTTTTGTGTCCTAGGCCAAACAGAGGTGCCAGCTCACCCTTCCACCCTAAAATGCAGGCTTCGGGCAGGGGAAATATTCCCCTGTGTGCTGTAGCGTGAGGCCATGTGATGTCATGAGAAGGGTGAGCAGGGCAGTGAGGTGGGCTGGCTGTGAGCAGCAGGGAAAGGTGCAGCATCTAGGAAGCCTGGAAGAGCAAAAAGTCCTGGAGTGCTATGACTTTTTCTGGTTTTCCTCTGCCAGGGAAGAATGGGTCAAATCAAGATACCGAAGGAAGAAGGTTGAACAGAGCAGTGGGAGCTAGAGGAGAGAGATTAAGCTGGGGCAGATGGCAAGCTCAGGGGTCACCTCAGAGAGGATCTGCTCCTGAAAACAGTGCTTGGTTCTTCACATCCTCCATTCCCCTTTCTGTCACAGAGTATGGGGAAGTGGAATAGCACAATCTGCCCCTACCAAGACCTTTCCAGAATCTCTGTTGCCTGGCTCTCATACCAGCCGTGGTCTATCCATGGATGCAGGCAGACCTTACTTCCAGATGCTGATTGCCATGTTCCTAACAATTTCTCTTCTCTTCCCATTCCCCAGCATACTCCATGTAGAGAAACTGCACTCATGAGTGTGCACTGTGCTGGGTGTGCAGGTACACTCTTACCTGTGTAGATGACCTCTCCAAATACTAAGATTAAGTGAGGAGTCACCCTTGGACTCACCTCTGATCATTTCTTTGTGCTTTTATCCTGGGGAGATGTCCCTGCTCAGCACTTCTCCATTTCCTCCAGCATTCATTCTTCAGCACTCCATAGGCAACTCTGTCCCACCTGACAGGGCCTGTATTTAGTCTGTTGGACATCTCTAGCCAGTTAGGGCACTAAGAATCAATGGCCCTGAATTTTTGATGTGTTAATTGATTGACTTTGGAGCTGCTATGCTTCAGGAATTTGGCCACCAGTCTTCCGATGAACAAGCCAACACATCCAGCCAAACTTGAGCTTACATTCATCAGCCAAGTGAAGGGAATTAGGCATATTGACACCAGATGAGAATCTGGCCCTAAAATATCCGTAAGACAAAGAATGGAAAGCACAGAAAGTTTTCATAGCTATTCCATTTAGTGTTTTGTAAACTTTCCTGCTATGTTGCTAGGGGGATTTTAATACATCAACGTGTTTAAAATAGATCTCAGTGAGATGTTTGTAATTGGAGCTAATTCTCCCTCCACCCTGAACTTCCTTATTGTTCCCGGCACTATTTCATCTCCCTCTTGTCTGTAAAAGACCCTCTTGCTGACCCACTTCCTGCCCCTGTAGCAGCACTAGGAACTGCACAAGGAATCCTTGTCTTAATGCACTTGGATGCTGACATTGCATTTTCAGCTAGCCAGGCTTCATCTGGAGAGTGGAGTTCTTGCGCTTCCTGATGTGAGTCAGTTGTGAGGAAAGCGTTTAACCTTTTTGTCAAAGGTTAAACATATAAAAGGGGAATGTGGAGCTCTTGTATTCCTGTTGTTGCCACATTAAAGAGAGCAGCTTTTACGGCTGAGCAAAATCTTACTTTTCAGGGGGGATATTTCTTTCCGTATCCAATTCAAAGCTGCAGTTTACTGCACTTGTTAAGGAAAGTGTATGTTTAAACAGGACTATGTGACAAGGTCATTCATTGACTGTTTCCATTGTTTTTTTCATTTCGTTAGTCCTCTCTGCCTTTCTCAAAGGGTTTGAAGACACTTGGACAGGCATTTGTATGAAGCGAGCCAATTAGAATTTTTCAAAATGGTCCATTTGTATAAAATAGAAAGATCTTCAAAGCAAAATAAAGACCAAGCAGTCTTTATCTTGAAAGCAAAATAATTTGTCACTTCTTTTTCTTATTGACCATATTATTTTAATCCATCTTTCTCCACTACTTGGCTGAGCATACTGGTTTACCTGTAATTTACCAAGACTGATGACTTAGCTATGTTACCTACAATCACCTACCTCTTTCCTCTGACTAAATACTTAATGGCCTGCTCTTGTCATGATCCAGAATACTCTGTCAAAGAGCTCATTCCAGTTTTGCTCTGTGTGTTCATTGCTTCTGCCCTTTGTGAAGCACAGCACATACCTATATGCACATAACATAGCACAAACCTATTTTTGTTGAGAGGTAACTCCCCAGGTGACCTGCTGGTTCTGCACCAATTGCCCCACTGATAACTTGTTGGTTGTCTTTATGGTTGGGTCTGAAATACCCCACTGTAATCAACTGACTATGATTATCCAATGAGTCTGAGAGAAAGCCAGGAACAGACTGAAAGTTCGCTCTTGAATCTCTGTTGCTCAAGGCCTCAATTCTAACAAATAATTAGAATGCTCTTCTCTGCTCTGGGTTCTTCTGCAGCTCTCTAGGATTGTGTCAAAAGCTCCACACAACAGTTTTTCTGGCCTGGAAAGATATAGTCTTGAAAGGGAAGAGAGTATAAACAAAAGATAAATGATAAAGAAAAATTAGAAACGTCATTCCCAAGGGAGTGTTCTCAACAATCTCTTAACTTTGCATTGGTGAGTTCAAAACTACTTTCAAAAAATGTCACAAACTCTTACTAGAGCAGCTTGAACCTCTGCTGATGAATTGAAGGAAATTTGTTCTAAAGAAAATACATCACACAAAGTTAACTCACATTACAGGATCAGCCAAAACCAACACCACGGAACAGGAATTCCTTCATTTTAACAATACCATAATCTCATTGCAGGCTGAGCAGTAACATTAGAAACTGCACATGTAACACCCTCCCTTACAGCTAAAATTTGGCAGTAGTGACTTAAAAAGGAAAAAAAAAATCCTAAAACCAACCTCAATCTTCAGCCTGGATGCATTTGTTTCATTAAGAGGATTTATGAGTTAGCCACTTACAAAATCCAATCAATGTAGTGTTAGGGTTCCTGTGTTTTATTCCAGGCATATATGTAATGTGTTGTTCAAAATACACTGCAGAACAGTTCAAAGCTGGCACTGTGAGTGCTGCATGAACTGTGGAGGAGGGCTGATTTTCCACTGCTCTGTTATGTGCTTCATCACTGTAGTTCTGTCTCCTCCTGCAAGGCCAACTTGATCTGACTGTGCTTTTCCTAATTACATCGCTTCCATTGAAAAGACAAAAGTAACCACTGTGAATCATGCTGTCAAAAACCCAGGCACTACCTTCCACAGTTCTTCATTTACATTACAATTAAGTGCCTTTTGATTCCAAAAACTAATTCCTTGCAAAGCTGGGGCAAAAGAGCTCTGTGTGCAGACTGCCTGGGCTCCAGAATTGGTGGTAATACAGTGTTAAGACAGACATAGCATGGAGCAGCTGCATGGTCATTGCTACAGCTCCTGGCCTGCGGTTTGTAGCTGTGACCTCCTCCGTTCCTGTATGGAAGAGCTGTGAGAAACAGACCTGGTTGCAGGTCAGTAGGACAAACACAGACCTGTCTCCTTGGGCACACGACAGCTCCTGCTGTTTGCCTGCTACAGAAGGAATCGCTGCAGCAATACGTGCAGTTCCTGCACATGGCTTCTCTGGACCTCTTGCACCCCCCAAGCTCTGAGCCTCCAGTGGAAGCACAGAATGCTTTGGGTTGGAAGGGACCTTCAAGAGCATCTTGCTCCAACCATCCTGCCATGGGCAGGGACACCTCCCACTAGACCAGGTTCCTCAGAGCTCCATCCAACCTAGCCTTGAACACTGCCAGGGATGGGGGTTGTGTACCAGTAATCCAGGAATATCCCTGGGCTGGGATTTGTCCATCTGACTGAATGTGTGAGTTAGGAGTGCAGTAACATCAGGCACTGTATATTAATGGTTCAAGATGTTATGGAGATCTTCTACAGCATAGATGCTGTGATATTAGCGGATCTTTTGGGCAAGGAGGAGCAAAAACAGGCTGTTTATTTGAGCAGGGATATTTTCTCCCTTTCTTCCTCCCTACTCAGATCTCTGTCCAATCAGATTCTCAGATATTTGACAAAAACCCCACCAAAACACAAACAAGACAGCTAAAAAAAGTTTCCAAAGGTTTTTGTGATTTGTAGAAACCTGGTTCAGGCATTTTGAAGATAGACAGTTGCTAGAATGACAGAAAATCATGGGGCTTATATTACTGAAGGGAGTAAAATGATGACAAAACCCACACCACTATTTCCTTTAAGACAGGAGGCTTCACAGGGAGAGAAGCCTGTGTGAAATAAAGTGATTATTTCTGCTGCTGTCACTCTGAACAGTATGGGCAGTAGCCTCCACCTTTATTCATCTTAAACAACAATTTAGCCTTTTCCTTTGCAGCATCGAGACATCCTCCCATGTTTAGCCACAGACTACCAAAAGCCTGTGTGTATTTGTCAGTGGTGCAGAACTTTTTTCCTTACAGATATAGGACAGTTTCCAATCCATTTCAGCTAGAAAGATGAATTGGAATTGGATTTGAGATGAGAGAACCTGGGCTCATTTCCCAATTCTGCCATGTACATCTTGCAGTCTTGGGCAAATCTTAGCTCTGTCTGTTCTGAGCTATTTGGGGCAGGCACTTTCTCATTTGCTATGCATACATGAAGTGCTTAGCACAAAGGGGACTCCAACCACTCATGAGTAACCAGTAACAGATGGTTATAAGTTGTCAGTGTGACTAGGTATTCCCACTCCGATAGTTTTTGCAAGCAATTTTCATCTTTTAAGAAATCTTGCCAACAGGCCAAAACTGGAAGTATGTAAAAGAAAAATTAAATGAAGGAGTCCATTTTCAAAATGTCTCTTTTTCAGATCTAAAATACTGAAAAGGCTTTCCACTGTAGGAGCTGAGACATGTTGGACAAACTGGCAAAGTCCTGCTAAAGCCAAGTGTCAGTGTTGTGCTTACTTAAATCCATGGTAAGCTCATCTTTTTGACTTCCAGAAATGGTGTAAAGAACTCTTTTGGGACAGATATTTCCTTAATCTCTTACTTGCATTCACTCAAATGAGCTTTTCACAGTTACGAGTTTCCCCGTTTGGCAGCACTTCTGCATTGTCACAGGCAGAGATGACATAATAAACTACTCTTACGCATATTCTGGAGCTCTTCTGAGTAAAAATAGCGGCCCTCAGCTTTAATCTTTGGAACTTTGCGTCTCAGTGCAGCTATTCTGATGGCAGGGGTGAGCAGATCTGGCTAAGGCAGGAAACAGATGTATCCTCTTATTCTTAACATAAATTTTGGGGGTTTATTTTTTGGTTAGCTGCAGTCCTAATCTCACTTTCAATCGAGTGTGGAGGAAAAGAGTAATTAGTGAAGTATTAGTGTTATTATTATTTCCTGACATTAACTCTCCTGCTACTTGTCCATCCTTTTCTCAGGCCCAGCAAAATGGTGTGTGGCTTTAACAGCCGAAGAGCATTTTTTATTGCTGGTCCCTCTCTGAGCTCTGAAGTTCAGTGCCTTCCCTCTACTGAGCTATGTGGGTGGTAAGTGCCTTAGAACAGTATAGCTTAAGCAGGAAGTGGAATATGTTTTATTAGTGGAGTTTTTGTCGTTGGAGAACTGTTTTCCAAATGCACTGTTTTGGTGTTTTTTAATCTGCAAAGCAGATACAAATGTAGTTTATAACAACTATTTTATTGTGCAGCAATGTATAATAACTAATATCTATTAACATGGCTGTTGTGATTTTAAAATTAATGAGTCAATTTTTAACATGACTCCAAATAATGCAAAATTGCAATTTGGCTTAAGCCATCATAGAGGTGGGCAAGGCACAAAAAGAGAGGAGTCAATTTACCAGACATCCCAGCCAGGAATTGGCCCCTCATCCTCTGAAGGTGGGACCTACAATTAAGAATAGGAGGTTTGTCCTGCCTATTCCTTTCCATGAGAATGAGTACCCCAGCATTTCTGACACCCCTGTACTTACCCTACTGCAAAAAGCATAATCATTTGTTGTGCAGCAGGCAGCACAAGAGCATCCTTCCCTCCTAACATCTGGTCTGGATAGATACTCCAGGGACCACGAGGAGATGCAGAGCAGGTTTTTTTCTCCTCTCTCTCCTTCACTCTTTTTTTTCCTCCCAGCTATTACATAATAGCTGATTTTTGCAGCTGTAGTTTTCCCTGATGAAAAGTTTTTGTTCCCTAAGTAGTAATGATAGTACTTCAGACCATATTGCAAATATTCAGGTAATTTTTTACACAAAACCTGCTACATGTGTACCTTTTTAGTTACTGTGGTATTGTTCTCAGTATATCATAACTCTACAGTGTAAGATAGTTATGAAAAGATATCTCTCCTGAAATTTCATTTTCTTAAGAACCAGAAATTTATTTTGAAGGCAATGTTTTCTAAGAAAGACAAGTTTTATTTAAAACATCTCTGTATGCAAGCAGAGATAATCATTCAAGAGGCAATTTAGTCTATTTTCATAAAAGTCCTTAGATCTTTCATCATTGCATTTAATTGGCTGTCATTACACTGAGCTGCTTTTGGTATATTTTGATACTTTATTTAAAACCCACAACTACAGGTTAGAATCATTATGGCCACTGAGGCAATTCAGTTCTGAGGTAAGCCAGTAAAATCACACAATATCAGGGTTGTCACGGTTGGAGAACACCTCTAAGATCATAAACCCAACCATTAACTCAGCTGTGGTTCACCACTAAACCATGTCCCCAAGTGCCACATCCACACCTTTTTTTGAACACTTTCAGGGATGGTGACTCAACCACTTCCCTGGGCAGCCTGGGCCATTGCTTGATAACCTTTTTGGTGAACAAATTTTTCCTAATATCCAATCTAAATCTCCCCTGGAAAAAATTGAGGCTATTTCCTCTTGTCCTGCCTTGTTACATGGGGGAAGAAACCATTTTGATTTATGTTTTTTGAACACACTAATTTGCATAGAAGCTTCCTTTAAGATCTTCAGTATTAAATCAGCCTTGTTTGTCCTGTTGAATATTTCCATTGAAAAGAAAGAAGAAGAGAGAGATGAACAGGGATGCTGCACAGAACAACCTGCTGGCCATTTGTAGAAAACAAAGCAACTTGTGTCATATGGGTCACAACCCCCTGCAGGCTGGGGGCAGAGTTGTTGGAAAAAGCTGCCTGGTGGGAGAGCTCTCAACAGAAACTGTTCAATTAATCTAAGTAGTTTTGTTTTGATTGCTAAACCAAATCCATCTGCATTGATTCAGGGGACTCATTCAGAGGACCTACCCATTTTTGCAGCCATAGCTTTGTAGAGCAACTCCGATCTTTTGGATGTGACACCTCTATGAGAGTCAAAATTTTGGGGTTCAAAATGTGCTAGGTTTTTTTTCTATGATCTTGTAACAATCACAGCATGCTCATTATTTTGGGAGTGTGATAACATGATTGGAAAGACCTCATGTTACATCATCTTTGGTGATTGAAAGTAAAAATTCTTGAAGGGGGTGGAGAAAGAATTGTTACCGTTCCCTGACACCCTGAAATGATAAGTGCTTGGAAAACACCCTGAATGATATTGAAGTGCCTAAAAAAAGTAAATATTTATTCTGCACACAAATCTTTTCGATCTGTCAGTAGCTGAATTTGATTATTCTTCTGTTGGTTTCTATTATTTGACTGGGTATTTGCAGACAGATGGCCTCTTATAGTGTTAATAAAAACAACTTATGTAGAATGATTGGGCTGTATAGTAATTGGGGAAATACTGAGGATTAGGAAAGAGAATAGCCTGCCAAAACCTAAAGTTTGTTTATACACATTTAATTCCTTCTTATAGCAAATGAAGCTTTTCCTCTTCAGATATGTTCAGTTACTCTGGTCAAATAAGGCTAGAGTTTGAGATACTGAGGAATTGAGATTTGTAGGTCCAGCTCATCTTCCTGTCACATTTTACTGGTCAAACAAAGAGCATTTGTATGTATTTTTGAGTTTGATTTTAATAACCAAAATCCCTGTACTTTTGAACCTGTGTCAGCAAATCTCTAAAATGCTGTGAACTCCAAATGATGCAAGAAATGCTGAGATGAGGCTGAACTGTGAATGGAGTTAACCAAAAGACAACTGATGTTCTGTTCCCTAACAACAGGGGACCCCAGTCTCCCTTTTGCTTTGTACTGTAGCATGCATTCTGTTTGTTGAAAATCTTTGTAATCACCCTCACATAGTAAAAATGGAAATAAGGAAAGTTTAACAAAGAATTAAACCAGATAAAACTTTGATGCAAAATCAGCACAAACATTTGGTGAACTTTACTGAGATGCAATGTTTTAAGTTCGTTGAGGGTACATGCTGGGAAAAAAACACTTCTGCTTTTGCAATAATGCCATTAGTTCCTCCCCCTCTTCCTTCTCTTCCCTTGAAAGAAAAATATGACCAGCTTTCTCTGCTTTAGGTTTTTAGGTAACTCTGGAATGAAATGGCCAAATTTAGCCTATAAGCATGAAGCATTTTGAAACATACTCATAGATGAGTGAGCTGCAGTAGGGGACTGAGAGAAGCCTCCCCAAACCTACTGTGGCAAAGGCTTCTATTAGCTGGAACTGGGGGAAACTGGAAGTCAGATCCTTCCCTCCTGATCACAGAGATCTGCAATGTGGCTGCCTACACCTGAGCTGATTTTCCACACATCCTTGAAAACCAATGCAGAGAAAGAGGCACTTTTAGGATAGCCAGACACTTCCATCAGATGGGCTGCACTGTGCCACTGAGTAGCTTTTTTCTTCATGGACAGTTAAAGTAGCCTGCAGTGACTTGTTCAGGCAGACTTGTCCCCATCACAGGTACCTGTGCTTTGTCACCTGCATCCCACCCCAGCTGCCTGCTGTGCATGGTGGTTCTGAATGCCACAGCATGTTCATGCTTGTGCTGGAGCAGACTGGGCTTTTCCCTCTTGGCTGTTGATGCTCAAGAGAGAATGCATCCTGTGATGAAAGGAAATCATGCACAATGCAGTTCAAAGTAGCAAAACTGTTTGCTGAGCTGGCAGGAAATTTAATTTAGCACATGGGACTTTATCCTGCAAAGATTAAATATTCCTATTCAGATGAGAATGAAAACCTTGTGATTGCCTTATCAACTGAAACATGTGTAGGGCTTCCAGTAACCAAGCCATAAAAGCACTGATATAGTTGTGCACTTTACAAAGGTCTTCCTAGTCCTTCCTCTTGTTCCTCTGAAAATGGTTTTGCTAAGACAGGGTGACTGCCTGTACTACTGGCATAACCTCACCCAGTTTGCAGTTTATCATATTATCAGTACCAATTCAGCTCAACAGTCAAATGGGTGAGATGTAGACAAGGGAATATGAGATCAGGGCAGGCTGGTAAGATCTCGCTTTCTCTTTAGCTTCTTTTCTAAAAAATTCCCCAGGCTTACATCAAAGGATTCTTGGTATTTAAAAGTCTGATTTAACTTTTGAAGAAAGAAACATCTGTATTTTGCTTCTTGTTGAATTGTGTTCTTTCACACAGAAAAGTGTCAATGGCAGGGTCTAACCATGTAGATGCACTACAAACGCCAATATTTTCACACCCTGAGCTGCAGATTGGATGCTGCAGAAAACCTGCTGGCAAGACTCTGGGAAACGATTACTACATCTTTAGCATGGTGTTATTCTCTTTCCCTTTTCTTCCCAAGGGTGCTGCTGCTGGCCATTGTCATTCAGAGGCTATCAGGCTAACAGGAGATCTGATGTCATCTCTCAGCCTCACTTCCTGCAGAACACAAGCACCTGCCACAGTAGCAGAGCTGTCACCCGGTTGAGACCCAGCGTGGCCAGTCCTACCAAACTTGTCAAATCCAAGTAACACAGCCCTGAAGTGGCACACCACGGTCTCTGGGATGGCAAGGCTGGGTGGCTTCGTGCTCAAATGCAGGGAGTCAGCTGTGGGACAGTACACTTGAGCAAGGCCAACACCAGCAAGGCTCATGAGACTCAACAGCAGGAAAGTTGAGCAGAACGAGATCTCCCACTCGCAGAGGTCTTTTTGGGGTCCTGTGGCAAGTGCTGTGGGTGTCTGTACTCAAAATCCTCTTCCTGCCACTACCAAAGTGTGCATATGTAGTAAGGACCTGCAGAATGCTGCTTCAGTAAAAGCTATCCAAGGAAGATAATACAGAATTTTCTTAGCAACCTATCAAAAGGCAATATTAGTAGTGTTTTTAAGAGTTTTAAGAATAGCCATGTAATTCCCAGTTTTCACAAGAGATCAAACCACTTTTAGGGTGCCTTATGAAGTCAGTCTGGCATCATTTTCCTGTTGGGAAGTTAGAGCAGCTTTTGTAGGCAATGTACAGAAAGCTGAGTGCTCTGCATTATAGTTCAGAAGATCAATAGATCCCTTTGTTCAGGGATCCTGATGTTAAAAGAAGAAATTTCTTGTTTATGTACTGCCTTGGCCTATAAGTCCTGGTTGTTACTAATAAAAGTCCTTTCAGAGCACTCTGAGTGATCAGATCCCTGAAGATCTTTCTATCAAAGCATTAGATAGAACAAAAATAGAGAAGAAAAAGAAACTCCTAAAGTCTGCCTTTCCACAGGTAATGTATCTTTGAGTATGAATTTCAAAGTGGGTAGAGAACACGCTTCTGCTTGGCATGGAAATAAATAGTGGAAATAATAAAAAATCAGGAAATATTCTTAGCTTATCAGTTCTATGGGTGTATTAGCAACTTAGATGAGAATAGTTTTCATGATGAAAAGTTAACTGTGCGTGTTTCTGAACTGTTATTGCAAAATAAGAGGAAGGGGGAAGTTTAATAACTACTGTTTTGGGTTGGGCTCCTTTCTGTGCTTTTACATATCTTTTAACAGCTGTGGGCAGGGGACCATGGAGCGGACATGTTTCTGTTCTCAAATGGAAAAAAATAACCTTCAGAAATTTTCATTGGACAATATTCAAAAACTAAGAGCATTTAAATTTTTCCTCAGGCAAGAAGCCATTTTACAAAAAAGACAAATTGCAGGAACCACCCAGACAGACCAAAATTTTCAATAATTTTCTCTTTTTGAGGTTTGTTTTGACATAGTCTTCATTTTTACACTCAACCTACTGAGTGTGAATTTGCCCAATTTCACAATTTGGGTGTGACCTCTTTCACACTCAAGCTATTAAACAGCACTCCATGAAGAACTTTTAGATAAAGAGAAAAATCAGTTAGTAAAATAATATTTTAAAGGAAGGTGAACACCTTGCAAATGTGGATGTATTAAAGTTATGTTAATAAATGTTTAGGTTTGGCCTCCTACAGAAGAATATATTGCTTTTTCATAAGTTCTGGATGTGTGCAAGTCCCACTGGAGATGAGAACAGATGCTACTTTGAAAGTCAAATTACTTTTCTAGAAACTTATATATGGATTCTGAGGTACAGATTTTCTTTCTAGAATGGGCAAAGCAATGCTAGCTAAGCTCCTAATAAATTTAAGCCTTCTAAAAATCTCTTCTCATGAACTCAGAATTTAAATATGCAAATTCAAATTCTGCTTTGCTCATGAGTCCACACTGTTGCTGTCTCTCCATGACAGCTGATGTGGACTGGTGGGAAATGTTGAGCAAAACCCCAGTGTGGGCAATGCCAGAGAGGCTCATTCCTGTGTTTTTGGGAAGCACTTCAAGACAGCAGTGCAGTCGAGCATTTAGCTTGTGTGTTATACTCAAGCCCAGATGCAGCCACATTGTCTTCAATGAATTGGTTAAGTGATGCAAGTTAAAGAAAGAGCTGAGAGAGCTCTGCCAGATCAGAGGCTGACAGGGCAAACAGTCAGACTCTGGCCAACTGGAGCTTTTTTCCTACACACGGGAAACCTCTGCTCCAGCTTTGATTCATTCTTTACCACCCTGTGTCACACCACCTCTTCAGTTCCCAGAGCCTCCCCAGAAAGCATCAGATCTCTTTAGTGACTGAATTAGCTGTTTGTTTGCCCATGGCACAGTGCTGATGTTTCCAAAGTCCTCTTGGGAAACCCTCCTTTGCTTTATTTGGTGCCGTATAAGGGTCTTAATTTTTATGAAGATTACTTATGGGCACTGCATTTTGTGCTAATTCTTGCTAATTTCATCTGGCTGGGGCTGATGCCAACTCTCTGCCTGGCCTGACCTCTTGTTAAAAGGAAGCAAGATGATGCTTTGTTGTTTTTTTCACAACTGGTCTCCAGAGGAGGAATTCCTAATTCAATCTGCAGTGCTCTGCAACTCAATTCCCTCCTGACACCCTCTTCCAGCCTCTCTTTACTGTAAATTGCAAGGACTTCATTGAGCTGGAAGCCTCCCCTGGCATTGTACACGTAGCAGATAGTGGTGGTTTCACACAGCTCCCTCCTGACCTGACTGTGGCTCTGGAGACTTTGAATGGTTGAATGGGAATGGTTGTGGAGACTTTAAATGAGCTGGAGACCTGTGGAGGAGGGGTGCAGTTGCAAAAACTGCCCAAAGCAAGGAAGTCAGATGTGCAAGGGAGACCAACAGCAGCATCAGTGCCAGCACTACGGAGTCATCTCCCTGTTGGAACCAAGCACAATAGTGACACTGCTCAGCCAATGCCTTCCCTGCAAAGAAGTAATTTATTTTTCACCCTCTGTAAGATGAAGGTCTTCCTTTCTTTAAGCTCATGAAACCACCCTCTGTTTACTGAGTTCAGTTGCATTTAAGCAACTTGTGTGTGTGTTATATTACAGATGAGTTCCTTGGTATTTATGCAATGGGAAAAAATTCAGATGAGTAAACTCGTGTTTTATGACTCAGCAGACATCATCTCAGTTTCTGGCTCTCTTTCTACAACCTTGGGCAGGCTCCTTAATCACAGTAAGTGCCATCCCTAAACAACTTCCCTTATCTGTGTCTCCTCTTCTATCCATCACCTCTGTATTGCAAACGTTATCCTACCTATTTGTGTAGCACTTACCAGCAAAGAAACTTTGCTCCTGATAATCCCAAGGCATCACTGGGATTAAGAGTAATATCTGAGTAATCAACCACGCCATCTCCTCATCCTTTAACATGTCATCTGGATGCCTTCCAAAAGCTGCCACACTAGAAACTAGAGCACTAATAAGAATGTATCTCCTGTCATGTATTTTGGCTAAAGGCTCCAGAAATAGGGAACTTTCAATGCTGAAAGACTCAGCACAGATGCTGTGCCGGCAGGGAACAAGGATGCAAAGGGAGAATTGGAGCCATGAGCTGCCTGGCAGCTACTGCAAAGAGTGAAGCTCTATTTATTCACTGTAACATTCTCTGTCTCATCATCTTCCTGCCAGAGTGTTGTGCATAGGTGACAGAACCCAGAAAATACACTTTGTTGCCTCCCCATAGGCTTAGAGTTATCAGGAGATACTTTTCCCAAGGGTCTGCCTCCTGTAAGACATTCCCAGGCACAGATCAAGGAAAGGGAAAGTGAAATACTCCCTCAAGAGCTGCCTTTGGAGATGTTGCAACCCATGAGATGCCATGAGGTACCTCTACACCTATATCACCTGTAGGCAGAGTGCCACATAACTAAAAAGTAGTTCTGAAGTTCAGGAAAAGCTGACAGCGGCCACAGTAGTAGGTTTAAAAATTAAATTATTGCCAAAGACAGGACTAAATGAGAGCACCCCTCCTTCTCAATCAGTTTCAGGTGGGCACAGTTTTGCCACTTGGAGGCAGCTGGGAGGGACTGGTCTCTTTTGGCAGCACCCAAGGTCTTTATAAGCATTTGTGTGGCAGTAGCTCCCCGTTTGATCTGCTCTCCCAAGCAGCAATTCTGTACCAAGACCCAGCGGATTCCTCAGCACTGCAACGTCTCCTGCAGCGTGAGGGAGCTCCCACAGTGTCCCCGTGGCAAGTGGCTAAGGTGCGTGGGATAACTCTGCTCAGGAGGTAGCCCAGGGTAACGAGACAAGAAGATAGCACAGTCTTTCCAGAGTCCTGCTCCAGCTGTGGAGGGGTTTCTGTGGTCTGTTAAGAAGTGCTGGATGTTTACATTTTGCTCTTCCTGTCGGAAGAAATAGATCTGGCAAACAGCCAGCAAGCTATTTCTGGAAAACTATTTTCCTGGTAATTAAAAGCACCTGGGCAGACTTTCCTTGTCCAAACAGCACTGTCTGGCCAGGCCAGGCTTTTAGGGTCAGCATTTCAGGCACTGAACAGCTTTAACAGTGGCAGGAACTCAAGAATTCGAGGTGTGCCTTCTTCACCTCGTGCAACTTGAATGTCGATTTGCAGCCCAAGTTAAAGATGACAAAGGACTGAATGAAAGTCTGTGACCGCTGAAGTGTCAAAAGCTCCTCAAACCCCAGACTTTCCTTCTGGCCCTGCCAGGTGTTCAAAGATCTTGAGAAGAACTTATCATGTGTTTTTTGCCTCCCCCCTCCCACCTTCTGGGTTATGATCCTTTAGGGAGCTTTTGGATCGTTATTCAGGATCCAACCATATTTCATTTAAAATAAAAGCTTGGAGTCTTTCCCGCTTGTGACGCAAATGCGAGAGCTTCCGCAAAGAAAAAAACCACTGTCATGAAGTTGGCAGTCACACTGTTAAAGGTGGTGCTGCTGTAGTCAAAGTGAAATTAAATCAGAGGAATTGAGATTATTTATAGTTGTCTGGCAGCAAGATCAGACTTTGCACTGCATTTTGGCCACTGCTACTTCTTTACTAGCTTTACTAGTCAATGGGTGTCTCTCAGAGAATGCATTGTGGCTACCTACTGATGTCTGGGGAGGGCAGGGGGACTGGCAGGACCTCCTGAGAGCAAGATTACCTGTTGGCTAACAGCTGTCTTCCAGCTTCTTATGGCAGAGCCTAGGTGAGGCAGTAAAGCTCACACGGCCAAAGCAAGTGCTGTAGCTATTGGGATACCAAGAGGGAACATGGCCCACATTTGGGGATAAATGAGTTAAAGAAGTACCAGGACATGGATGGCAGGCTTCTGTGTCTGGAGAAGGAGGGCTGAGGAACAAGAGGAGGCAAATTAGGGAATCTTCTTGGCAGCAACCCTCCAGAAAGGAATAGCACCACCAGTGACTGCTAAATAAATTCCTCACTTCTTCTGTTTCTCTGCTAAAGCTCTTGTTTTTCTTTTGCTATGCCTGTCTTAACTTCTTCCTCAGCCCATGCTTTTATACAGCACCAAGCTCCAGTGACACACATCAGAAAGGTCTGTTCATACACAAAAGGGAAGGAGTTACTCCATCAAATCTTTAATCCTCTAAAGAAAAATCTAAATTATTTCTCTTATGTATAAGGCTTGTTTAGAAAATCAAAACTTCTAATGAACATGCAGACAGCAATCAAGATTAAACTTTCTGTATCTTAAGACCTGGGCAAGTTAAAACTTGAGGACCTCTTGAGCAGGAGAGCAGCAAATAAAATTTTGATCATTAATCAGAATCTCTTGGCTACTCAGGTCAACATATTAATCGTTTTAACTTTAATTTTGACTCATCTACCTTCTGACAAAGACTTGATGAATCATGGAGATACATATCCCTTGCAGAATCAGAACTGGCTTATAGACTAGGTAAGATTGATGCTGCAACAAATAATTTAAATTGGGTTGTAGTTATCGCACCAAACCATATATTAATAGTAAAAGCAAGATCAAGTTCTGGTGAAGAAAAAATATGCTTTGTAGAAGAGAAACTTAATCAGTTTTATTCCCCAGATTAATTAAGTATGCTGGATATAGGAAATGAATTAATTTTGAAAATGCTCCATTATAACTCCCTCTGATAACTACTAAGAAGCATAAGCACATCTTCCATTATCTCTTGCTTTCCTCAGCTACAGGAATTAGAAATCATTCAAAAGGACACAGAGCTTTGAAACTACAAGACACCCACCTGCCGGGGACCCAGGCAAGGCTGGTCATATCGCTGTAGTGGATGGGCCTGGTGAGTACTCCCATGACATGATTTTTTCCCTCTATCTGTCATTAAGTGTCACTCTTAGAGTGCATTAGCACAAAGAAACCAGTAACTGAGAGTGAAAAGCTTAGTCCTGGCAGAAAGCCTCAGCACTGTCTGCTCTGTCAAAGATGACAGCATAGTCTGACAGAAAACCCATGCAATGTGCTTATGGCCTCTCCTGCAGTGCTTGCAGCCACACACTGAGTCCGACCTCTGCTTAGTGCAGTAGCAGCAATGCTCCTTCAACAAGAAAAACCCCTAGTTTCAACGTTTCCTTGCTTCTGACCTCCTGGTTTCATGTTCTGGACAGTTTGTTTTATTCCTGATCAGCTGCTTTAAATCTTTATTTCCTTGCTTGGTATCACATAGAGGTATGAGTTCCATGAAGAAATAAGGCAGTAATTTTCTGCCATGCCCTTAATATCTGTTTCCCCCTCACCCTGTTCTCCTCCTGTTTCCATTCTCCCTGGCCACTGTTATTTCCTGGCAAAAAGGAGCAGTTTTGCAGTGATACAGTTAATTTGAGCAAGTATATTGCTGTGGAACCACATATAGTATTTACCTGAAAGGAATTATATGCTTAATCTCTCAACTAGCAACAGAAGTGACAGGTACAACTCCTTAGCCAGGCACTCATGGGGACTAAAAGGACTAAAAGACTGCAAATTCCTATCACCTCTGGCAGAGAACATAGTCCATGGAGCCACTGCCCCTCTGCAAGGTGTGCTTTGGAGTTACTCTGCTCTGCAGCAATGAGTAAAGTATAGAAAGTAACAAATGATTCCTTGTTTTTGCGGCCTCTAAAGCTTTTATAACAGCTTACATCTGCATAGATGCACTCTGGAAAGTTCAGGATCTTTCAGAAAAAGGAAGTTTTCCCTTTTAAGAGGACAATTATTCACCCAACCTTTAAGCTGTCAGCTGTAAAATTAATTTGGATTGTTGCTGGTGAGTGCCCATTGAAGCAGATTGAATCTAATCCATCAGTTTTTAAAAGGATCTGTACCTTCACGGAGATTGTTAGTTGTGGATGTGACTTCCTTGCCCTTTGGACTCTTGTTTTCCTGGGGAGCAGAAGTGCTGTTCAGAACAGCCTGTTAAACTGAGGAATTACAGGTGGAAGCATTGCACACACAAACTAATAATCATAAAAGCAGTGTGCTGGTGCATCATTCTCATGCAAAAAGAACACAGGGAAATGGAATTATTTAATTCATTATTTGATGTAAAATGTAAGTGTTTATTATTTCACTTACTAGAGTTTAGTGAACATTTGTTTAAAAGCTTTTCCCAGTAGCATCAAAAGGCTGTACAGCACTGTCTGGGTTCAAGTGGTAGATGGGAAGGAGTTAGTTTTAAAAATAGATATTTTAAAAAGTGTTACCAAAAGCCAGAACCTGGGATTTTTGAAAAGGATATATCAAGCTAGGCACTTGGCTCTCAATGAGAGTTGAAAGGCCAGCACAAGTATTTGGCCAGCTAAGCCTCAGCATGTCTTAAAGGATGTTCAGGGCTGTGGTGCCACAGTAAATAGCAGGCTGTTGCCAAAACATCATTTCCAGTCAGACAGGACAAGTAAACCAACAAAGATCAGAGCACATCACCAGGCATTAGAATTACAAGTGCAGGGATGCAAATTCAGAGCCAGGGAGTTCAACCATGCTAGCTGGGATGTGAACTGTTAATTTTTGATGTCAGCTTTTGTTTTCTTCCCAGGAAAATGTCTTCCTAACCTTCTTGCCATCTTGCTGTTTAAGCTAAAGGTTGCTGCCAAGCTGCTTGAAACCATCCTGATTCAACTACAGTGGTTTGAGCACAGTAAATAGGGTCTGCTATCCACCAAGAGAAGCCTTATGATATTTTTCTGATGTACAGTGATGGATACAAGCACTTCAGGGATTCAGTCTCACCTCTTCCTTTTTGCCTCTTTGCTTCCTGTCATTTTTTTGAATACCTTTGTAAAGAGGAGATGTTTACCTTAAAGCAGGCACTTGTGCAGAAAATCCTGGTTATGTGTAAAACAGGCCAGTTGCATACCAGCCAGTAGTTTTATTGCTCAGAAAACTGCTTCTCCCACTTTTATGATACTGCCAAATGTACATTGCCATGAAAATAGTTCATGCTTCAGTGCCATCTGTTAAATGAGCACAAGATGATGTGCCTATATTTTAGGGCAATCTCTGCAATGGACCAAAAGTTAAATGACCCTGAAGTTGCTAATTGCTCTCCTAGGATGTCCATAAGCAGCCCATTCCTGATATGGTTGACATGCATCACACCTGGGAGACACCTGCACTTCTGCATCATTTCTCCACATTATTACTTATGGGGAGAAGGAGGGGGTAGGGGTAGGGTTTTGCTAATAAGCAAAACATTATAAATGCCCAGCATTCAAACTGTGCTCCACCCTCCCACCACAATTTGTAATGTCAGAAGAAAGGGAAAAGGAGGCTGACCCATTTTGTCAAAGAATTTTGGTAGATTTAGTTTTTAACCTTTTAACTTTTTTCTTCTTTAATGGGTATCTGTCACTTTGGGATTTCAGCAGTCATCTGTGACTCTGGAATGACAATCCTCTGATGTGGAAATCTTGGTGCTGTTTAAGCATTGGTATTTTTGCAAGTGGTGTCACAACCATGGTTTTTCTGACAAATTTCTTAAGGTTTCAGTGCTTAAAGGTGGCAGGGTGTGTTGTGGGAGATCATGGCAGATGGGGCTTCTGGACAACATAATGTATCCAGCCACTCCCTTTTCTAATGTCCTTGACAGAGGTTGCCTGTCATGCACACACCTGCTTGTTTCCAGGAGGCAGGTGATTTCACTCATTATCAAGGGCAGGCTCAGCTGTTGTAATGTTTTGGAGCACCAAGTTTAGCTTGGTGTTATTTCATTTGGATTATATGGTGTCATTTATGGGACTTAAATAGTAATTGAAAGTGATTCTGCTGGAACTTCATATGCTGAGAAAAATTTATGCCTTTCTTTCGTGAGCTTGGAGACAAGGACAAAAAACTGGCAGATGGAGAAGGGGAAATGTTTCTGCCAGCTTCTGGTATTTCCCAGAATCCTGCCACTCACTGCTTCCTGGCTCTCCATGCCACCTCAGAGCTCTAGCTCCTGTGTGGGGCAGCTGAGCTATGGCTGTGCCCTTTGGTAATATAGCAGGGACTTCCTATACTGAGCAGGGCTTTCCTCTTGCCCTTGCTGCAAGTCTGAGTAAAACTGTGATGTATATTTATTGTGCTAGAGCCCTTTGCAACAAATGACATTACTCCTGGCTGAAACCAAGTGATTACATGGGACCTTGCATTGGTGAGACATGCAATAGGACCACAACTTCTTTCCTACTGGAACAGAGTCCATTCATTCCTGTGTGGAAGATGACCTGGTTAAAAGGCCGGTGTCTGTTTGAACTCAAATCACTTAGAAAAATATTCTGTTGTGCTAGAAGTAGCTCAAGTGCTGTAGAATCATGCATATGCTGAGTTGGAAGGGACCCACATGGATCCCAAGAAATCCAGCTCCTGGCCCTGAACAGGAGAACTCAAAAAATCAGACCATGTGCATTGTCCAAACTTTGTCAGGCTTGGTGCTGTGACCACCTCCTGTTCCAGTGTCCAACCCCCCTCTGGGTGAAGAACCTTTTCCTGATGTCCAACCTAAACCCACTCTGACTGAGCTTCAGGCCATTCCCTCAAGTCCTGTCACAGAGAAGAGATCAGTGCCTGCCCCTCCTCTTCCTCTCTGGAGGAAGCTGTAACTGCAACGAGGTCTCCCCTCGGTCTCCTCCAGGCTGAATGGACCAAGTGACCTCAGCTGCTCCTCTTACAGCTTTGCCTCCAGGCCCTTTGCCACCTTCATAGCCCTTCTTTAGATGCTTTCTAATACCTCTATGTCTGATACTGTAGCACCCAAAACTGCACACAGGACTCAAGGTGAGGCCACACCAGTGCAGAGCAGAGCTGGACAATCACCTCACTTGACCTCACCTCCCCTGACAGGCTGCTGATGCTGAGCCTGAGGCATCCCAGGACACGGCTGGCCCTCGTGGCTGCCAGGGCAGCTGACTCAATGCTTTGGAGTGTGCTAGTCTGTGTGGTTTTAATGCATATTTTCCCTTCAATTACTATGTGAAATGTATCCTCCCACTCACCTGCCTTCCCACACAAAGGAAGCTGGCCACTGAGTGAACTTAAGAGATTGAAGGCATTATCCACTTCCAAAAAGTAATTTTCAGCTACAGCACTTTAAAGTCCTTTTGAAAGTTTGTAAGGAAAAAAAAAGAAAAATTCAGTTTCTCTTTGCTGGCCCCCACAGCAAAAAATGTCTTCTTCCCCTCAGTCAAAATAAAACCACTCCAAACCTGGACTGACCAGAAGTCAGGTTAACTTCCCCCTTATTGTAAGAAGTGACAGGGTTTTTTTGAATATCCTGTTTTACCCTCCATCTGAAAGATGTCTCTGCTAGCAGCTCAATGCACCTTTAATTTCTTGTGATGGAAAAATAAAAAGGTACTGTTTAGGAGTTAAAATACTACCCAGCAGTCCCCAGCCAGTACCCCCTGCAGATACACGCTGTGGGGGGCTTGTACCAGCAGAAACCAGGTCAGGGCCACATCCAAGATTTGAAACCTTCCTGCATGAAGGTAGGACCATCCCCAGGTGAGGCATTCAGCCACTCACTGTTTTTTCACCAAAGCTGCTGCTGAGGTTAGTGCAGGGTTCCTCTGTTGTAGTGTGAAAGGGACTTGTAGTTCTGCTTGACAGTTGTTCCCAAAAGACTTATCTCTGGGTTCAGTGGTACATGGAAGCCTGGAGGACCCTTTAAAGGTCTGAGGTGATGTAAGTAAGAGCTAGAGCAATGTCAGCCAGAAAGAGCATTGTAGCTCCAGGGCACTGAGCAATGATAGACAGGACAGAAGTTTATTTGGAATTCTGTGTGGGTCACAGATGTCCCATAATGTCTGAATCTGAGGACTTGCAAGGGAAAGCAAAGCCAGAGCAGATCTTGGACCTCGGTCTGAAATCACAGCAGAGAGCCTTCCTCCGTTGTGAATGACAATGGTAACATACCCTGTTACATGTTACCTGTCTTGCTGACGCAGCAGGCCACATGCTAATACACTCGTTTCTTATACATGCTATATCCTTCTGCTTTGCACTGTTTTGGCTGTAAACAGTAGTCAAGGAATGCAGTACTTGCCCAGTCAGTGATGAATCCACCCAACCCAGTATCCTGTCTCCAGCAGTGGCGTTAGGAGATTCTGTTCAGGAAGAGCAAACAAACCTGACTGCTCTCTGAGTACCATTCCCAGCATCCAAACACTACAGACTCATCTCTGCCTTCTCCCTGGTGATGGACATATTGTCCATGAATGTGTCCGTGAAGTTTTGGAACTGCTCATACTGTTTGCCTTTAAAACCTGCTGTGACTACATATTTCACAAGCTCATTGCCTGCCATGTACAAAAGCACTTTATTATGACTGTTAAATTGGATTTAGTGAAAAAGTTTTTCATTCACCTTATTTCCAGGGAGCTTTCTCCTCTCCTAACTGAAAACTCTCAGCTTTTTAAAGGTCCCTTGATAAGACAGCTGCACCATCACTCACATTTCTTTACCTGCCCTTCTTGGTACCTTCCCTCAGTCCATTCTGTCCCTCTTGCAATGCTGAGAGCAGTGAAAAGCCTCAGTCAGGACGTGGGTGCACCTGGGTTTTGCACATTGCAAAACCATGCTCTTTGCATTGTTCTCAACTCCCTTCCTGACAATGCTCAACAATTGGATACTTCTTCTGGCTGACACTGCACATTGAGCTGATGAATGAAACTGGGAATAACTAACGAGAATACACTATTGTGATCAAGGCTGGCTGTGATATGCAGTTAAATATGGCCATTCTGATTTTTTTTTCTTTTTTAAACCATATTCTATTGGCAGCCTTAGTGAAAGACAAGCCAGGGTAACTGCTCCAAACTGGACAACTTTGGATCACTATATTTTTGCAGTCTTCCAATTCTGCCCAGAGAATTAGTAGTATTCCTTATGGTGTAAACTAGAGCGCCCATAAGTAACATGCACATTCTTCCTGGATTTGCGTGCAGGGGCCCAACGTGACTTAAACTTAGGTCTCTTTTGAAAACTTGATCATAAGGATGTGGAATAACTTCTTTCTGACACTTCCATTTGAAGAGGTTTTATGACTCAGATGCACAAATTAACTTCCAGTGAGTTAAAAAGTAGAAGCTTTAGCCCAGAAGCAACACCTACCCAGTTTCATAAGCCTGTCACACATATAGCTTTAATAAGAGCCTGTCAAATAAACAAAACTCACCTATAGAAACAATTAGGCAGTAGCAGTAGTAATTCAGGAAATTTCCAGCAGGTTAGTAACAAGCTGTGAAGAGCCTGTGGCCTGAAATGCAACCTTGAGCCTCTAATTCCTAGGAAGTTATTTGTGTTGTGATGGTTATTGCTGCTGAACAATTAGCACCTGGAAGAGCTCTAAAAAATTTGGCTCTTAATTTCTCTTTTCCATTTTCAGCATGTGAAGGCTCCAGTTCTGGCATGAATCACAGCTCTTTGAGATCCATCTCTTCCCTGAGGTGTGCATGGGTAGCAGTGAAGCAGAGTGTGCTATAAAGGGCAGAAGCATTGATCGAAGGAAGCAATCAAGTACACGTGTGATTCTTTCTCCATGGAGCTCTCAAAATCTAATCAGAAAAGCTTTTTTAGAACCCTCCTCCCAGGATTCTAAGCAGTCTAGATTCCTTTAGAATCTGTACATAAGAAAAAAAAAATGTTGCATGTGACTTTTTTCTCCAATTAATTAAACCGAAATTGCGTCTGTTTTATGTTACAAAATAATTACACTTTTTAGTGCCTGATGTTTCTTGACACTTTTTTTTCCTTTTCTTGTGGCCACCTTCAGCATATCTATCTGAGTCTTTTCAAATGTTTATGAATCTTCATAGTTCACTCCTCTGTCCTACAGACACAGTCCCCGATAGCTGGAAGGTGGGTACTTCCCAACACCCCAGAAATGTCTCTGGAAAGGAGCCAGTTCTTTCCTTGAGGTCTGTTAAGAGTGAGTAAGAGAGATACCCTGAAACAGTAACAAACCCATGCTCTCTGTGTGCCAGTTGAAGCTGCCGTGCATAAATCCTACTGATGGCATCAGTTATGGTTATAATTAAAGATATGCCATAAAGGTAATTATTTACTACAATCCTAGAAACAGTCTGCTTAGAGATCTCTACAAGCAAATTTAATGCAGTTCTCTACTATTTTGGATGCTCCAGAAACGAGACTGTGTCCCAGAACTTCATAGGCCTCCAGGTTCAGGTACTCGACATACAAGTAGTCATATGATGTACACTCAGCCACAAGTGTTAATGAGAAAGTAATTAATTACAGATTCCATGTACCTTGTATTTGAAAGGCTCCACCAGTCATAGCAGATCCAGACAGACGTGGTGTGGTGAGAGGAGTTCAGCTTCCTGTCATAGTGATGTAGCTGCCCAGTTGGCTCTCTGGAGCAAAGAATTAACATAGCCTAAGAAATGTAACACCCTTTGCTTCTAAATTGGGTTCTGTGGCCTCTTCAATGAAAAAGAATGAGTGAACTTAGAAGTCCAAGGATGTCTAGAGTCTGGAAATGGAAACATCAGCTTGAAGATACTTAAAATTTTAACAGGTGAGAATCACACTTCTTCCTTTCATGGTGCATTTAAATTTTTTTTTTTCAATTAATTTTCTCTTTTAGAGCTGGCTACACTGCTGACATCACTGAAGAGATTCCCACTCAATTTCAAGGGCAACTGGATTAGTTACCAGGCTTTTGTACTCGAAAGGTACGTAATTAAAAAAAGCCACACTGTTCCCACTGGGCTGGAGCCAAGGATGACCAAGTGTGCTTGCTCAAGTGCAGCTGTGGCACTTTAGGTCCAGCCCAGACAATGGAACCCAGTCTAGCCAGAAGCTGCAGTTTGGCAACTTAGACCCACTGGGGGTCTGCCCAGGCATGGGGAGCAGCAACAGGGAATTTATTTTATGAGTCAGAGCTGTAATTTCCAAATGGTAGGGTTTGATCTGCAGAAGTTATGTCAGCATGACAACTTCACAGCACCCAGTGAGACTTCTGTCAGGTGTGTGGTTTACCAGGAGGAGTCTCCAGCTGGAAAACAACTCTCAGGTGCTTTGCATTGAATGGAAAGCGTAAAAAGTTTTATTTATTATTATTTATTAATGTTTTTTGTATAGTGTTTATTGCCTCATTTCAGTACTCCCTAACATCAAAAAAAAAAAAAAACAACAAAAAAAACCCAAAAAACCCCAAAACAACCCCCCCAGCCCCACAGAAACCCCAAATTTGGGGCGAAAATGACCAAAATTGGCCCAAAAAAATCA
>VXBC01003314.1:392357-422124 GCA_013399945.1 Ploceus nigricollis
TTAACCCGGCGGTGCAGCCGCGTGGCTCCTTTCGGGGCATGAGACTGCCCCGGCTGTTTTCCTGGGTAAAAGCTGCCCTGGGTTCAACAGGCACGGCTCCCGTCTCCCCAGTGTTGCAGCCTGCCCTCCTCATACTAGATTGTCGCTGCTGGTTAATTGTGTTAATAGGGTGTATGTTGTAACGGGGTATTTGCGCATTGCCCGTGCCGGTGGTGCGCATCACCCGCTGGGTTAGAGCTTTCGGGATCGGCGCGGAGTTTCCACGGGAGAACGCTGCCGTGGTGCGGAGCGAGCAGCCCTAGCGGTGCAGGGCAACAGATCAGCAGGAGGCCTTGGCCGCCACGCTTGGCTGTGAGGCCCCGCTCCGTTCCCACGTGTGTTGCAGGATGTTCTTCCAAGAACACCTTTCAGTGATGTAAATCAGAATGGCGTGCCAGGTGACCCACTCAGCGTGCTGGCACAGACTCTCACCCTTGCTTCCCTCAGCTGATGTGTTCTCAGTGTTCCCGTAGGAGTGCTTCGTGGCCGCTGTGAACTCTAATGTTCTGGGGCTTGCTGAACTTTTGCTTCCAGATGTACCCGCTTGTCCTCTCTGCCTCAGTGGTTTCTGCTACAGAAGTGTGAATGTGTGTTGATAGGAACCAAGGTGTTCAGTAATCTGTGGTGACAGATTACTGAGAGCTGCAGAGCAGAGCTGTACTGCTGCTTTACATTTTTGACTACTTTTTCCTTACCTAGCATTGGCACCAGCTTGTGATTGCAGCCAATGACTGTTGTAAACCTTTGCTTCCTCGTCTTGTCTGTTTCAGTTTGGGGTACCTTGCAGTGTTTTCTCATTTGATCTCTGTTTGTTGATGTACCAAGCCTAGGTTTAAAAATCTCTTCCGAATAAGAGCTAAAACTGAATTGGGTATTAAAGTACACCAGCATTTTGGAAGACCTCAGAAGAGGCCTGGATTGTCTTTGGGTGCAGCCTTGCAGGATCTGCCTGCCATGACCTCTGTTGTTTGTAGTTTTTCTTCTCAAGCTGGGTATGAAACCTTGTGACTTAGTGATCTCTAACGTTCTCTTAAGTCAGGCTCTTAATTGGTGTCTAGTATGATTAATAATAATACTAAAAAAAGTGGACCCGCTCCTCAATTACATGTAGATCAATTTATGCATTCATCATCTTGGGACCCAGCTGTGGACCCTCAGCTAGGTCTTGTCATCCCCTGATGTTATCAGAGCTCCCATCAACATGCTACAGGGCATAGGTCAGATCTGCAGATTTTGGTGTGGCTCATAATTTTAGGTGGGAACTCTGCAGCTCATAGTGCCAATACTGAAAATTTAGAAGACAACATTCTCAATTTTGACTTAATTGTACCTGTGAATGTGAAGGCTGAGGCAAGGAAGTCGCAGTCTACTGAGGCTCTCAGGCTTCTTAACTAGTGCTGATCAGCACCTGGTGGAGTTGTGAACATTAAGGGCACGTGCTTGAACTGCAGACAGGTGGGGAGAAAGGTCCTTTAGGATTTTTTTTCCTTAGAGGACTAGGGTATAAACCAGGTGCTCACTGATGGTGTGATTCTGCAAATCACCCTCTCATTTGAAATGACTAAATTTCACTGTAGCCACTTAACGTCAGGTAGGGTGGGATAACTCATATTTGAAAAGGTCATTACGTTTCTATAGCCTATAAGCAATAAGGATGCAGAATAAAGCCTTGCTCGGAGGCAATGCTTCAATGGCAACAATCTTGTTGCCTATTCTAGTGCTGTTCACATGCTCTTGCCCTCTAAAAATGAGGATGTTCTCTAACAGGGCAGAGTTTTGCTCTTTGTGTAGGGTTCTTTGCATAGGCTCAGGCAGGTTAGAATTGGCTGGTGTTGTTTGAGGTGTGGCATGTGCTCAGGTACAGGGACATAGCCTGGCACTGCCTGGGGAGGCATTTAGCTGCTGTAGGAAGGTGACAGCAGCTGGCAGGACTGTCAAGCACGTGGCATGAGCTGGGCTTCATGCGTTGCCAGTAAGAACTATTGCCCCTTCTCTGCAGTCTCCAGCCAGCCCCTGAGTGGAAAGGCTGGGGTGGAAGTGAATCTTGGCTGGGTCTGGCCTCTGTGTTGCCTTTCAGATGACTGTGGGGTCGGAGAGGGGACAGCGCTCCACACTGACACCATTGTGGGCCCAGCCACACGCAGGGACTGGGAAGCAGCCGGAGCTGTGGAACGGCTGTGTCATGGCAGCTCCTCAGTGGTGTGATGGGCACATGATCTTTTACTCAAGGATAAGCATCTTGCTTATTTTTCAGGAATTACAACATAGTGGGCAAGGTTGGAGTTGTTAAAAAACAAACCTTGCTCTCTGTTTCTTATTGAGAGTGATCACATCAGTGATATGATAAATAACATCTACTACTAAAAGGGCAACAGACAGTGGTTTTGGGCTTGTTTTGGTGTTGAGAATTACAAGTGCCTTTTATGTGGACCTAATAGCTTGCTGTTACATCTTATTCCGTGCACAGAACTGCTGATGCTGTGTTGATTATATAGGATTATGACTTAATTACTGGTCTGAATTTTCGAGTGAGGAGTTTAAATGAAGAACCATCTTATCTCAAATGTGGGCTTGCCATGTGTGTATGTTGCATGTGAGATAATTTCTGCTATGTATTGGTCATTATTAATCATCTTTGTTGAGTCTTCTCCTGCATAGTACATTAAATTTAAATTTTAGTTTGTGAAATTATTCTGGGTAATCTTCAGCACATACAAGAAGAAGTTAATAGTAATTTCCATTTGACTTTGTGACTGGTCTACATACAGCTCATTTAGAGGCTTACAAAAGAATACAGATAGAGAAATGTGAGGCTCCCTTGCTGCTTGTGTGCATGCACTTCTGGGGTAAACCCTTTAATGGCCACTATTAAAAACTATTAAAGAGGTGTGAGCATTGCTGATCTGGAGACCTGAGCAGGCCTGACCTTAGGCAGCATAGACCAGAAGGGGAAGCTGTAGCTGTGAAAAGAGTTTGCTTGTGGCTGCCAGGCCAGGTTATTTTTGTGTGATGACTGCTTTCATTTTTGTTTACAACAGCAACACAGGTTAATTTCCTGAGCTTCTTTATGTTCCTTACAAAGCCCCACAACACAAGCACCTACTGCAGGGCTCAATGGAGGCTTTGTCTTCAGCATGGCATGGATGTGCTTCCTTAGAGGCACAGGCTGGCTGAACATTGCAGCACTCTCACATGGTTTCCAATACTTTGAGTCTCCAGCCAGCAACACACAACAAAATATCTTCTTCTGCATATTTGAGATCAGAATTCAGGCTCACAGTGGAAATGTTGTCTGTGCAAACAGCCACGCTATTATTAGTACTTCCTCAATTATGGGAGCTACATGCAAGTCTTTGTTGAGAATTTTCATGGCATGTAATTTTTTTATGGTTGGAGTTTCTAAATGTGAGCAAAATTGCTGCTGTTTTAAAATGTTTGGTTGTTCATTGTGCAGGGCAAAATATATATAATTTTAATTTATGCATTTCCTTCTTTCTACTAGAGTTACAGTGTATCATAGAGGGAGCATTTTGACAGTGCTGGAGAGTGGTTGGGTGCTTGGATGTTTGTAGGTGCAAAGCCTATCTATGACATTTACTTGCCTGCTTGAAAGATTCTCAGTATGAGCAAAGGCAAGAGACACTACTAAACCAGTTGGTGGCTGCACATCTGGTTGTTAGCCTGATGCTTTCAGTTTGACTCCAAAATTTGAATGCAAATAGTACCTTGAACATCGTGAAAGGTTGCTGGAAGTGTAGGAGGAGCTAGCTGAATTTTCTCCAGCAGAGAGGGCCTACTGCTATGTAGGGATGGGAGAGTGAAAGAACTCTGCCCTAAATGGAGCTATCAGTAGGAAATTAATTTTCAGCAGGAGATGACTGTACAGGGGAGGACTTCAGCTGGGAGAGGGGGGAAGAAAATGAGGTGTAGGTAAACACATGCTAATATGAAGTGTTAGAAAGCAAAGAGTGTGGGGGAAAGAGTGATCAGGCATCACAGGAAGAGAAGAACAAAATAGATGCACTGCTCTGGAAGGCTGCACCAAGGCTCTTCTTTAAGTGCTTTCCAGCTGTTCCCAAATGTATCTGCACATAAACAGGCCTCCTGGGGCTATTAATCCAAAATTCCAGGAGAAAATCCAAGATTAAGTGGAAAAAGTATTTCTGTAATCCAGCAAAGAATGGACATATAAATGTGGTCCAACCAGAGTTCAATCAATAAATTCATGGCCTCATTTAGTTATCTTCTATGGCCTTCATGGGCTTTCAGTGGAAAAGGCAGGAAAATACACGTCCATATCTTTCCATAAATGTTGTTGGTATTTGCTGTGTCACTGGAAGTACTTTTTTTCCTATCATCATCAGGAAATTGGAAGAACCCCTTGATATCAGAAGCCAAGCAGTCCACCCACCACTCTTTTCCTTCTGTGCTCTTTAAAGATACCACAGGCCATTTAGGAAAGCTTCTTTTTCCACGTGTAAAAATGTAATAGAAGAAAAGGTAACTGTGCTTTTAACCGTGTCTCAGAATTGAAGAAATTGCACCTACAAAGAAGAAATGGCAGCTCCAAAAGGAGGAAGGAGGATGTTGGTGTTTGCTGTGGTGCCAGACCTGTGGGGTCTGTAACTGACCTGGCTTTACATGGGGCTTCAAACCCAGCCGGTGTGAGTGGGGAGGAGGACTAAGGCTGTGTTTGACATGAGTACTGCTTTGGGGAGGAGAAGGGACCCCTGTTAGGACCACCTTCAGGCTCTCCTAGCCAGTACCTGGAAGTCTGTTTCTCTCCAGTGCTGCCCATCTGCTTGTTTCCCGTTCTTCTCGTACCTCCTGTTTGTTAGGTACGCTTCTGATTTTTCTCATTCTTTTGAACAGTTTTAGCCAAACTGAACAAGTAAAAGAAATACTTAGAGTGTCATTGGGAAGTTCCTATTGCATGCAAAGGTTTTGTTATGTTCTGCATGTGGCCTTCTGCTTTAGGGTTGAGAATGTGGGTATTTTCTTTAAATGTTGGGTTGGGTGTTTTGTTTATTGGAAGGGCCTAATGGTTTTTTGGTTGATTGGTTTGGCACACCACAAATGTGCAGGAGAATGATGTCCCCATACAGTAGTACTGGTTTTTGTGTTCTGTGCACCAAATGAGCCAGGGCTTGAATATATGGAATAATTTGTGTGAACTTGAGCCCCATTTTCCTCTTTGAAGGTAAGAAATTTTTGCTTCTGAGACTGTAAAATCACCAAGTAAAGACTTGAACATCAGGTGCAGAGCTTTATTGCAAATTACAGCCTCTCTTGTGGCCTGGTAAGCAGATGCAGTCTCTTAGCATTTCTGAGCCCCAAAGTGCTGGAGCCTTCTCTCCCATCATAGCCCAGGTGAGTGGCTGGGAGCTTTCCCTTGTTAGGCTGTTAGATTTGTGGCTACAACACAGCTGGCTCTGTGATTAGCTGCATTCTCAGAGTAATTCCTTACTTCCTTTTGGCGCTATTTTGGTAGGGTTTTTTTTTTGGTGTCTGCCAGCTTGCAAGCAGTTGGGCTGAACCTGGCCTGCATGGGAGGTCTCCCCAAAGAGAGTATTTGTGCAGACCAGCTTTGTGGAAAAGGTAGCCTGTCCTTGGTCATGGAGGGATGTAGATTGGCATGGCTTTAAATGCATATTTAAAGGCTTCTGCTAGTTCAGCAGGATTTTTTTTTTTTAATGGAGTGTGTCAAAATGAATCATTCATGGATGTCTTGGCAGGTGGATGGTAAGACAGGGAGCTCTGCATGCCTGTAAGAAGACTCCTGGTCCAGTTCAGATGTTACACATCTTGCTCTGCTTGCTGATGGTTTGTCTCTGCAATGGTAGATGGCTCTGGAGGGTGTTTTTGCACAGGAATGCTGGTGGCTTTTGTTTCTGCATTCCCCATTGTGGTGGAGGTTAGGCAGAGCTTTCTGTCTTTATTTCCTCTTGTGCACTTGGACTCTAGTAAATTAGAGCACTTTTAATAAGCTTCCTTGTTTATTATATACACGTGTGAACGGGTTACTGTTGGCAAGTCTGTTTCTACATGCCTGGTTTTGAGTCCTCACTTTCAGATTGCATTTTCTACCAGCTCTGTTTCTCAAAGTAAGGAGAGAGCCATGCAGAGGATGCCAGCCAGAGGATCAGTTTGTGGGTGCCACATTGACTCATGAGACAGGAGGATGCTGCAAAGGATGGGGCAGCTTTGGGGCAGGCCAGCCTATATAAGCAGCAAAGCATGGGACCATGCATGGTATTACAGACTGGGAAAGCTTCCTGCTGCTTCCCCATAGCAGTTGTTGTGCCTGCAGGATCAACAGTCCCTGTAGATAAGTGAAAGTTGTTTCTTTCCACTGCTTTTCCTTCCCAGGGTTTCCTCATGCCCAAAGTAGCTCAGACAGCTGATTCCCAGACTTGAAACTTTCCAGTCCCCTTGAAACTTTCAACTTATTTTTCCTGAAGGTCTCATGATACAGAAGGGGAAAATGGTGAGACTTCATTTTAGTTACCTTCATCTGTCTCCATCAGCTTAAGAACAGGTGAAATGTTAGTTACTGTCTGAATTCATAGTAAGAGAGGTCCCATCTTTGCCTTTATTTGTCAAAACCTGCTCTGCTGCTTGACTTTGTGCAAGGTGGCCTCTGTGCTTTGAAGTGGAAAGAGCAATGGGTGGATGCTGGAGTGGAAATGGATGAGGCTTCCAGCACCAGGGACATCTGGATTGGAAAGGCAACCAGTTTTGTGTGCTGGTAGGGATTTGGGGTAAATGAGCTCTCTCAGACCAAGATGTGGTTTTGGCTGAAAAAAAGAAGAAGGGCTTCCACTGTTTCCCTCTGGGATGCAGGTGAAAGAAATGCACATTAGCAGAAAGTAGCAGTGTGGAATCATCAAAAGAGATTGACTCAGCCTTGCTGGTGGTTTTAGTACAATATGAGATGTGCCATGGTTTCACTGTACTTTTTAAACAATAAATGTGACTTTTTATGAAACACAATGTGAGGAAAAGAATGAGTGCCTGGCATCAAATTAAAATATGTAAAATTGTATCATGTTAATAAGGGAGTTTAGGGTTTTCTTTTTGTGATCATGATCTTTGATTCTGCAAGAATTTTACATACTTATAAATACATCAAATCGAGGGGGAAATAAAATGGACAACAATAAATTGGTAGGGTCCTTTTGGATCATCTAATTCTGTTTTCTTTATTTGCTTTTCTCTAGTGAAGGCAGGTATGGGAATTCTAACATCTTCTTGACACAGCACATTTTATAATTGCCCATTTATAATCAAGCTGGGAATTGAGTCCATGACTTTGCTGCTACATGAGTTATACTTTTTAAGTTCTAGTATTCTTTCCATCTGCTTGCAGGGTCAGCTGCTTCTTCTAATACTTGGCCTGAAGTTCAGTAGCAATGAAATGTCCTTTTTGTGGTCAGTTCTGATGTGATTTTTTTGCTAAGTAGGCTGTGCCTGGTTAACTGAGGTCTTTGACGGTTCCACCTTCTGTGGATTTATACTTTTCTGTTTTGTAGAGGGGAAATACAGGAATTGTAACCACAGTTTCCTTCCCACAGTCGTTGTAAACGTGTATCTTAAACAAAAAAAAAAGAAGTTCTTTCTTAGGGGAAGTTCGTTCTCTTTGGTTCAGTTTGCATAACTTTCAGGGTAATTCGCCTCTAATTCTGTGCAGCTGGGCACCAGGGAGAAATGAGCAGCCCAGCTTTGAGGTCAGGATCTGGCCTTTTTAGCTGGCACACTGAGCATGTCACAGACACAGGCCTGGTGTTCTAAACTCAGAGTTTCCGATAGATTTTGTGTCTGACAGCTGAGGAAAGGAGACAGACATACTCTTACATCAGGTAAAGGAGTGGCATTAGTATTTGCTGGATAAAATTTGTTTTTTGTTTTTTTTAATTCAGTATCTCTGCTGTTCAAAATCCTGTTTCTGAGATGAAAAGAAAAAATTAAAAATTTTTGTGAAAGTTTCTTTTGCATTTATTTTCAAGTGAGTGATAGACTAGCCAGTTATTCTAATTAACTTTGTACTAGTTTTAGGACTTCTTACAACCAACTAAAAACCCCCTTGGTTTATTAGTACTATTAAATTGTTCATTTGAGTGATAAATTAAATGCATTGCCACATCCATTTAAAAATAATTGGAACTACCCCTAAGCACATGCTAAGCACTGGTAGATATTGGCATTGTGAATGTGTTAAATGAAATCCAATTTTAAGACAATAATTATGGGAAAGGACAAGGCTGTAAGATCTGGAAGTGGATCTGTTGGGCCTTTGTTCTGTAATCTCCATAACAATGCAGGTAATTGTATATGACAAATCTCAACAATACATTCCTTTCTCCCTGTTAAAAGAGAGAAAACTTGCCTTTGTAACTTATTAAGGACTTGCATTTGGACATGTTAAAATTTCAGGGAGATAGTTCAGAGGAAAAAAACCTGGCCAGTTAACTTTTTTTTTTTTTTTTTGCTTTTGTTATGTGTTGAATCCATTTGGAGAGAGGCCTGTTTTTCAGCTTAACAGTTACAGATGAAATGTTGTTACAAGTGTTTAGATGTTTCTTCAGAAGACATGACTTTAATGGCCAAGTCCTCCTACACCACGTTAGTGCACTTTTGTCTTCTTGTCTTTCTCTCCAGTGATTTTTCACTATTGCTGAAGGGTAGCTGATCTAAAATATAAATGTCTTAACGTATTTATATATGGATTTAAGGCTACATAATGAAAGTATAATTGCTTCTGAGCTTTTATTGTGTATGCTCAATTCCCCTGTGACATTCCTGTTTCTGATGTCTGCTGTACACTCATAGTAAAATAGCCACATTAAAGAAGCTAACAATCAGCTCTCTATATTCATGAATTTGAAGGCCTAAAATTCTTGGAAAAAAAGAGGTGCATCCTTAATTAACTTTATAATGTGCTTTAAAAAACCACCAAACACCCAAACTAAAAAAGTCTTCCAACAAGCTATTATATGCTTTTGATGATTAAAAGATATAATTAGTTTATTGTGCTCTGAATTAAGCTAATGTTCTCTTTCTTTCTTGTCTGCAATATTTTGGGGAGTCCTGCTGCTGAGAGTGCATGTGCTGAGCTTTAGCCAGCAGCAAATATTTGCAGGTGGATGCAATATCTAGATCAGCCTTAGGCGATACTCATTTCCCAGTCCTACAAGACAGATCTACGGTATGTGGTTTAACTGGTATTTATTTAACTATTGTCTTCTGACTCAGTCTTCATAATTTTACATGTATCTGTTCAGCTCTTTCCTGGTTCAGTGTGCGAAGCACAGCACTGCAGGAGGAGTGAGCAGAAGGTCAGAGCTGCTATTGGTTACTGCAGAGCATGCTTTTCCCTCTTCACTGATAATGGAGAATTGGTTAGGACTTCATCAAAGTGGTGCAAATAGTTCTCTTCTAAATTTCTGGAAGTTTGAGCAGCCCACAAAAAAAAAAAAATTGTCCTTTTCACTCGCACTGTTTACAGCTTGCAGGAAGGGACTGCTGTCCATCCAGCAGTTATTAATTCATTAAGTTAATGACTGGGTGATTCACAGGGAGCAGCCCCTGCTCCATCCTAGCAGAGCCACTGAGTGCTTTCAGTGCTCCTGCTGGACAGAAGGTTGTTTCTGATGACCTTCACTGTGCCCCACAGGTTATGCTGCATGCAGAATTCTGTGCAATGCATTTATGCTTTGTAAGCAATGTGTGCAGTGATTCCTCCTATTCCTAAGTTTAGGGCTATTCACAACACCTGGCACAGCTGCTAAAGAAGAACAGTAAGTTGTAATGCCCAGCTCTGCAAAAAACCTGTTGCTGCAGATTGAGTCTCCTGCAGTCTTGTTTCTGCAAATTGCCTACCTTAGTTGCTTCTTCTCTCTTGTAAATGATTTTTTTTTTTAAATTTAAAAAAGGCAAGATGAAAGAACAAACAGGTATCTCATATGTGGGCGTTTATTCAGTCCTTGCTGCATGTGGTATTTGTCACTGTTGTCTCCAGATTTCATCAAAATTCATTCCGTGAATGTTAATCTGGGTTTTGCAGTGAGAACTGGTCAGCTGAACATTCTGTCTCCTCCTGTAGAAATGTGTGGAAAAGATGGGAGATAAGATAGTGCCAAACTTCAGTTTCCGTTCTGAACAAAGACCTCTTAATTTTGCTTTCCTGAAGTCAGACATTTGCTGTTTCATGCTCCAGCATGGAACATAGCACTGATGAAATTCTGCTGGAGTTTTGAAGATAAAGCTAATGACTGAGAAGTTCTAGGACTTGCAGTAGGTTGTTGTGTCAAGATCTGTTTGAGGACTTGGGAGCTGCTCAGCTGCCACCCCTCAAATATTTTTTGCACTTTGCTCCCCTTTCTTGCAGTGGTTGTGTTTTGTGACTTTGTGACTTTGTGAGGTTGTAAATGCCATGGGACATGGTAATTGTATGTGGCTACTACTAAGGAATCTTGTGGGATTGGGAACTCTGGCAATGACTTCAAAAAAGGAATCTTCCTCAGTCAGCAGGTGCATATAGGAAATCAGCATAGTGTCCCACCTCACCTGTCTCCACCAGGATTCACTTCTGCTCATAAACTGCATCAAAAATGAGAGCTGCAAGGGGAAAAAGGCTTCCTTTATACAACTTCCTGTATTTTGTGAATACAGGGTTCCTTTTTGGTCATGAATGGGTTATAAATCAGACAAAAGTGGGGTTGTGGGGTCTCGTCTCTTTCTTCTCTAAGTGAATTGGCCAATTCTTGGTGGGTTTGTAGATAGGAAAGGCATTCCTTACATCAGGCACAGATGGGGAAAGGGTTCTTGTGTGGTGAGATAGGCCTTTACCTCTAGACACAGGGCAGCCTGTGGTAAGCCACTCGAGTGCTTGGGAAAAGGGAGTAGGAGCATGAGTGAGGCTGCACAAAACCTTGGCAGGCATTTAGTGGGACAGTGAATATCACCCTGGATACATGTCAGGGAGCAAGTCCCAGCTCTGAAGCCTCTACTCATAGGGAGTGGGGCAGCAAGAGGCATTGGGATGCTAGGGAGCTTCTGAAGGAATGGCACATGGATGTGCAGATCCTGCTAAAGGTAACAGCCATTATATTGAAAAGGGGCAAAAATCAGTGTGCTGGTAGAATGTCTGCATTGTATTTGGCTTCCATCAGATTGTTCTAGCCCCCGGCAGTGTGTATTGTACATAACTGAAACAAACCCTTTTGCTGCCTTTGTGCAGCAAGTATCGCTTTTTTTCTGACCAACAAAACCCACAATTTGTTTCTGGATGTCCTGTAGGACTGTGACTGGTCTTGTGAGCAGTCTGTGGTTTGTATGTATTGGGTGGTGTTTGGAGGACTTTAATTTGAGATGTTCCTGTCCCTGCTTTAATGCAGCAAAGAGAGCTAAACAAGAACTGCGTGTGGGTGCAGCTGAGGAGGACCAGTGTACGAGAGGCTACTTGAGCCTGCGGTGTAAGCACTCCTCCATCATGTCCATCTCTGTGGAAGGAGAAGCAAAGTTTCTGAAGAAGGGGAAGTAGGTTGTTGGGGGAGGAGGATGAGTAAACAAAGTGTACATGAGAAGCAAGATTGCTGCAGCCTACGTAAGCTAACAGCGTGCCTCAGCTGTTGAAGCAGTGCCCAAGTATGTGCTGTTTCATTACACAGAGCTGGGCCGTATTCCCTCTGACATGAAGCCGACCAGTCCACCTCCTTCTTCTTAATTAGATCCTCTTGGGATGAGACATCCCTTCCTGAAATGAGAGGGAGGCCAAATTCACACGCACTCGCCACCCCCAGACCTCTGCACGCTTGGCAGCTGTGATAACATGGCACTATCCCCTCTAATTTGGATACTGAAAAGTGATGGAAGGCATTTCTGGACAGCTGGTGTTGAAACCTGCAGGCTCTCTCTACATGAGATCACCAGCTGTGTGCTGCTTGCAGAGAGGTGATGATGATCAGTGACTGCTGATGGTCAACCCATGATGATCTGACAGCTTAAGAGGAGTGAGCCTGTCTAGTTTATCTGCTTCACTTTCACTACACAGTAGCAAAGTCTCCAGTCTGTGGTGACCATTGTTGAGGGGAAGATGTGACTGGTGTTACTGTTTACATATATGTATATGAGGGTATTGCTCAAAGCTCCCTAGCTGGGAGTGGGGCTAACTTGCTTCTTTTGAAAATGCATGGGAAGGCAGTCTCTGTCCTGAAGTGCCCAAATGTGTGTTATTTTAAGCATGTATGTGTGTAAACACACAGTCTGAATTTAGGGATCATTTCTGTGACTGCATAATCCATCTCTGAAAACCTAGGAAGTGTTGGAGTTAAAGGTGCCCATTTGACTTTAATCTGCCCCTTTCCAAAGGCTGGAGGCAGAGCCTAGAGTACACATTCTTCTGCTCCCCCTGCTTGGCTGTCTTTGCTCAGTGCCTGCCCCCTCAGAAGAAGGTGCTGCTGGAGAAGCTTCATCTTGCTTGCATATATTTTGGGATGCAGGTGGAGGGTGTCCCAGTGCAGCTTCCCATACACAGCCTTACTAAGAGGTGTGTTTGTCCCTCTTTGATTTTTTTATTAGCTTTCAAGCTGAGGTGAGCATTTTTCCCCCTAGTGCTCCAGTTCTGCAAAGGCAAAAGTCAATTAATTTTTATTTTGATATCCTAAGTATTTCTGAAATATGTAAGCTTTTCCTAGCTACAGCAAGGGCAACCTTAGGGAAGGGACCACTAAAGGGGTCAGGGAAAGTCCATTTCTTGCCAGACCAAAAAAAAAAAAATGGTCTTTAGAGTATTTAGTATTGGCACAGCAATCTGTTTTCCACCTTTCTCAGTGTTTTGATGCATTTTGGTTGCAACATTTCATAATTAAGTAAATCTATATAGGCAGATGCTGGCACACAGTCCTAAAACTGTCCCTCCAAAGCACTTGGGGTAAGTTATGAAGAGGGATCTTCTGATAGGAGACCCTGGGTAATGTCACATTACACCCTGTGAATTGCTATTCAGATTTCTCATTTAACTAGTTGGCCTTGAATTTCAGAGCATCAGTGCCTGCCTCCCTGTCATACAGCAGAGCTCCTCCTCCTGCTCCTGTCTTGCTGCAGTTGTTCACCCCCAGCCAAGCTCTGTGGTGTGGGATGCTCAGTGTGTGAGAGCACCCTCCGTTAGAGACACTGTGGTGGTGATGCTCTGGTGAAATCTCCAAGCACACCTGAGATGGGCAGCCTTGACAGAGCTGTGGCACAGTGTCACAGCCTTTTCTAAACTCACCCTTCTCTGGGCCAGGTAATCCTGGTGTAACTTAAAGTGGGCAAAAGCTCCACCCATTCTCAGTTTTCTTAATGCAAGTATGGTCTTTCTCACAGCATTTCTCATACTTGTTTCTAAATCAAATATATCCCATTTTCTTAAGTCTTCTCTGTATATGCATAATTGCAATTTGTCATTTTGATTGAAAATCCATCCTTAATGCCCCTGTCTTTTACATGTTTCCCTGTAACATATTATTTTAGAAACATAGTTATTTTCATATTTTAGCATTTTTATCAATATGAAACTTCAGAACATGATTTCTCTATTAAAAAGTCTACTGCTAAAATTCAGCCCTGTTCTTTACAACTTTTTATCTCCCTCTTTCCTTTTCTGCCCACATCTCAAGTCAAATTTTAGGTATGTAGGTGGAATAGGTTTTACTAATGAGGGGGAAACAGATAGTTAGAAGTAGTGATGATGGAGAGGAATAAGTGCCTCTATTAGTGTGGTGACAAAGTGTTTTTTGCAGGACTCAGACTGTAGTTGCACATGGTGCAGCTTCCACCCCAATTTTATTTCATGCCTATATTCAATTTTTGTCTATACACGTGACAGAATAGTTTGGTTTCATTTGTATTTATTTATCTTGCTGAGGAGGAGGAGGAGGATGGTGTTTTAATTGAAAGCAAAGATTCCTGTGAACCACATGCCTTGCTTTTCAGTCAGCTCTAATTAAATGTCTTTTTCCTCCCTGTTTCCCCTTTGTGTGCATAAATGAGAACTTATGTGGGAGATCCCCATCACTGTTATTGTGTCACAGTCCTGTTTTATGATCTTGTAGTTCCCTCTGTGTTGATCAGACACGTTAACAAAGATTGTTATCACAGACACATTTTTTATGTGGAAAGAGCTTATGGAAGGTTAAATATTGCTACTCTAGGTCCTTTGGTCAGTATTTCAGAGTGATGATGAAAACTGATGTGTTGAGCCACTGGGAAAACTTCTGTTCTTAAATGTGGAGAAAAAGGCACGAGGGTCTGAAGTAACAGTGAAGTGAAGGCACACAGCTTGGACTTTCTGAATTTCAGTGCTGCTAAGTCATTGCAAGGGGACCCTACTCTTGTTTTTGCTTTCTACCAAAAAGTAATTTTTAATACTAGTCAGTTTTTGAGTAACTATAAGATAATAGTATACTATCAGTAGTATTAGCCAGTTCAATATATGTGTGTGTCTATATAGATATCTACCTCTCTCTCTGTATATATATGTGATTGGGTATGTCCACAGTATATATTTGTAAATGTAGAACAGAAGAAATGAGCCTTTAGTGAGAAATAATTTATTTTGCTATCTAGTTTTGTTTGTTTATTATCAAGTATTGTTTGAAACAGGCTAAAGGAAAAGGAACTGTATGTTGAGATAAGCAGTCGGAGAATAAAAAAAAAAGACATGTACTTGGCTTAAATGATGTCCAGACTTACTGTGATATTTTCCAGGCACTAATATTTTCCTTTTTTGCTAAGATTATGAACAGTTGATTTTTGTTGAGTCTACAAAATAAAAAACAGCGTACAAAATAAAGCAACAGTATTAATATATTTAACTGTTCCTGAAATATGCATTGGAGTGCTTTGTTTTACTCCTCCTTTGTGTTTTAAAGAGGAACCTTGCTACATCAGGTTTTAACTTCTACAACTGATTAAGGAACTGTTAGCTTGATAAATAACCATGTGATGAATGGCAGTGGGGGGAAATGGTGAATCAAATAGTGAAGTACTTGAATGGCTTCACCTTAGGCTCTTTAAAGGAATTTCATCAGTAGAGCATGCCAGGATTGTTTCAGTGACTCTTCTTTTTCTGTTCGATCAATTCTGGGCAGGATGTCTTTTACACAGGCATTTTGTGTAACCATGTCTCTGTAATTGGAGGAAAAATCAAGGGTTTCTTCCAGCCCCAGCATCCCTGGTGTTGGTGTGTCTGCCTGGTAAAAAAGGTCTGGCAGCTGGTGGGGACATTGTAGTGGTGTGGGTTTGATGTGTGTGCCTGAGCTCGGCAGGCCCTTGCTGGGCTGACCTGTATCCAGTCCAGATCCTCTTCTGGGGTGAAGCTGACATGTGGCAAATATGTCCAAGTGTGAGGATGGAAAGATGGGATGAGTTACCTGGGGTTCAGCAGGGGCACTGGAGGGTTGCCTTGCCAAAGCAGAACATGCATGCTTGCTTTCCACCCATCCCACCTTGAAGGGAATTTGGATTTCTTTAATGCTCAGGCTTGTGCTTGTTTGGCTCCTAAGGGCTACAGCTCATTATGTCTTGGTTTAACAAGGTGTCGTGTGTGTTTGGACTCCAGGAGCCTGTTCTCTACAGCTTTTGGCCACGTATCTTTGTCTGTTTTGATACCTGGATGACAGCAATGTGAACCTCCCGCTGCAAGAAGTCGTTTCTGGTGAAAAGAAGGAATTAAAAAACATGATGAATTTTGTACTTGCTATTGAGAATGTATTTTCATAGGAAAATACAACGGAAATTTGAAAAATCAATGGAAATTTAAGTCACAGTCTGCTATGACATAGTAGAAAATTACTTATGTGTACTGATGGAGCAGTAAGAAGTTGGTTGCAATGTCTGAATGTCTCCAGATACATAAATAATGTCATATTGTCATATCATGGTCTAGACATATGTTGCCTTCAAACAGGAAAAATACATAATACTATTTGTTTAAAAATCTCTCTTTTCAAAAGGCATGTGCCAAGAAGCAGTGTGCTGGGGAATAAGTTCAGTTATAACCAGAAGGCTTTTTTTTTTATTAGCAGAATTGTTTGTGAATGAGCAATGGAGATAGTGACCTACAGGGTTTATAAAATGTGGGAATCTGCCTGTCTAGCCAGCATTATAAATAAATAAGAAAGGCTTTTGAAAGATTTTTGTCAGTTCAATATACATTATTTTGTTTCAGCAAGTCTCCTTTGCTTCACAGGCTCCGTTCTGTATATGGTGCTATTTATAATCTGGGGTGGAGGAAGAGTCTCTGGGAGTGGGTGATTCACAGACACAAAATAGGGCCATAAACAATGTTAACACTGTGGCATAATCTGATAAAATGAGAAACTTGGACAAAGAGTGCAATGCTGTTCCTCACTAGGGCTGTTGTGTGGCAGCTTTTTCTCCCTTTCCGCTGACCTTCCCTGACTTGCCAGAAATGCCCTCTAGTTTTGTTTTCCTAAGAGCCCAACACTGAGCTGCTGAAGGTTAACCTAAGAGCAGTGCTCTGGCTCAGCCTTCTGCAGGGAGGCTTCATGCCTGACCCATGTGGAGAGTGTGTGTCACCGCTGGTTTTCTGGGACATGGCAGGGGAGTGTCCAAGGACTTTGGTAGCTCAGTGGCTGTCTCCTCTGCACCCTGGCCTGGTTGCAGAGAGCTTGTGTTCGTGGCCAAAGGTGGATCAACACTCGTATCACAGGCTGGGAGTTATGGATATGTGTTCTCTTACACTGCTCCTTTTTTGGGCTCTGGCAGAGAAAATGGAGCACTTTAGAAAATCTGGAGCTTGCCTAGGACTGTGCTGAGGGACAGAAGGCAGAGCAGACAAGAACTGTTGGACCACACTGAGGTGGTATTTTGAGTGTGTTCCTTTACTATTCAGGTACAGATAGCGTAACTACCTCCAGGAGTGAGATGTGTGCTTCCTTATGCCAAACGGAGCACTGACAAAGTCCAGGATTTGTTAGGGGAAAGAGGGCCAAGTAGAAGGATTGTGAAGAGCAAGGACATAACCACTGGTGTTTGTCTAAAGCAGTAGCTGGTGGAGTTATTTGAGCTGAACTCTGGGGCACAGTATACATTATATGTGTGTACATTTCTTTGAGGCTGTTAGAGTCTGTTGGAGGGGAGTGATTTGTCCAAGTACTGCATTGCAGAGCCCATCCTAAAACTCAGGGCTCATAATTGGGCTTGTGTATCTCCAAAACCTTGGTGTGTCCAGCAAATCACAATTTAGGGAGTCACAGAGGAGAGAAGTATGTGAAGACATGAAGAAAAAGAGTGTAGCACAGGCATTAAAGGTGAAATTTTTCTGTGGTGGTGGATGGGGATCCCAGGGTACTTCCTGCTCAGAAGCCTGTTGGAGCAAAGTCAGAAATAAACTTCTGAGCATTCAAGCCACAACAGAGATGAAAAGCACATAGAGTTAATTTTGAAAAGAGGAAAAGAAGCTAGCCCAACCGAATAAAAATACACAGGCAAAAGTGTGCACTCATCGTAGGCAGGAAAATTCTATCTTTTGCTTTCTCCTATTATGGGAGGGGTCATTGTTTCTTTTTCCAGTAAAAGAATCCTTTTTTAAAATGTCTGTGGGAAAGGAGAATAGTCTGAATTGAGTCTTTGAGATGTTGTATTACAGAGAGTCACAGAAAATGTACTATGCAAATGACTATCTGCCTTATTAGATGCCTCAATAGAGTTCATTGTCTCAATATTGCTATTATTGGAGATGGATGGACACTACGTGATTTTACCATCAAGCTGAAAAACTTCAGTGTTACAGTCTCATTACGAGGGCAATAATAGTGCACTGACTTAAAGGAGAGAATTGAATTAAGGGGAGTGAAAGGTCCATTGCTCTGTCCATTTTAGTTTGTCTTTTGTAGACTGTGCATCGTTTTAGGGGTCACAACAGGGGGGTTGTTCTTCATGGTCTTGGTTTTGTTCATCTTTCATTGCTAATAAAGAGAAAGCCCTTTTATGGGGAGGAATCCTCCAGCACCTGCTGTGATTTTGCTTGATTGCAGTTGTGGGAATGCTGGTGTTGTTGGATGGTGGTGGTGCTTTCTCAGGTGGGGGTTGACCTGTACCACCCTGGTGTCCTCATGAAGGAGGAGCATCATCGACTCCCTGAAGTCAGGAGCTCATCGCAGCATTGCTCTTGTTCTCAGCTGGCTTCTTACCTGTGTGACTGCTCACTGAGCCTCCCCTGAGCTGTCACTAGAGCCTCACACACTGCCTAAGGCAAAATATAAATCTCAAAAACCGCTGAAGCCAAAATCTGTCTGATGTCCAAGTTTGTGCGTTGTCAGTCACCCTTAAGGCTACTTTTGAGGCCTTGCCTTGACAAGAACGTTTTCTTAGGTCAGGTGCTTGAAATGACTACTGACTGGTGTTTTGTGATGTGTATTTTTTTTCTGGGCATCACTTGGTGTGCTGGATCTGGCTACATTACAGTATGGGAATTTCCAGACAAAACTTTGGCTCCAGAAGTGTGTTTGGTGTCTCTGTGGCCCCATGGCAATAGTAGGGATTCATCATTGAGTGTGGAACCATACTGCTGTTATCCAAGGTATTGATGTATCTCTTGAGTGATTTTGGTGATTCTAAACTTATCATTTACTTCATTTTTTTCTTGGTGTGGAGGGGGCAACAACTGAGTTTGTCTCTTTTGTTATCTGGTTAATATGTGTGGAAGTTAATGAGTAGCTAAAAGCAGCACCAGTGAATTATGTTGTAACACAATAACCTCACTCAATGTTTGCTTTCCTTCCTTGACTTTTCAGTTTTGGAGGGGATGAGGAAGGCCTATTACTCATTAAACAAAAACAGTTCTTTACAACCTGGAGCATTTCTCCCCAAATACCCAACTGCCTCCTGTTAGTCCTTGTAAGTAGCACCTGTCAGGCAGTACAGTACAGGCAGTAATAATAGGTATTATAATAACCAGGGATTGCAATGCATACACACTGTGTGAGCCACATTTCCTGACAAATCTTTATGCAATAAAACCTAAATTGCAGAATAAGGCATGCTCTACTTCTATTGTGTCAATCACCTTGGGGTACGTGCTCTAGATTTCTGTATTCGGTGTTGCTTATTAATGTTTGGTAAACTTTGCTTCCTTTTGGATATATGAATATATACTCTGTTCTTCTCCATTTCACTCTCCACTTCAGTTTTTCACACTGGTCTTGAGGGGTTAATTTAATACAAGTGTGTATGTAGGAAGAAGAAATGAAGGTATTGGTGGCTGTTATAACTCTTTATGTTTTTGTGGAAGGGCTGAATTAATATCAGAAAAATTACATCTTCTCAGGTTAAAAATGGCCTCTTAGTGTGTGGGCATTCTTTTGGGAAAGGTTTAAACAGTAAATTACCCTAAATTCCTCTAGCATCTAATCCAGCAGACTTAGTCAAGTTGTAAAGCAGCAGCTCTTCTGCTTTTGTTTTTTTTGATGATACTTTTCTACTGCTGTGATCCTGAATATGACAATTACTGAAAGTTTTTTAAAAAACAAAACCAACCCCAAAATGTGCACCCTTTCCTCCTGGAGCTTTTAGCAACACTTTCAGCAAGTCAGTGTTTTGTGTGCTCTGTGTTTCTGGTCGTGTTGCATGTGGCAGACAGAAAACAGGGAAGGAAAAGGTACTGTAGGAAACGGTAAGATACGTCTATAAACCCAGAAGCCTTCCTAAATTTCAGGAACTATGCTTATCCCTAAAAAATATCTTCAACTGATTAAAAACCGGGGGGAAAAATCTAATTAACAGTGCAGCTTTTTAGTTAAAAACTTGGTAATGCTGAGCTCAGTGACTCGAGCTAACTTGTATTTTGCTGTTATCAATACAGATAATTTAAGGGAATGCTGGAAGACAGATTGCAGTAGTACAATTTGTTTGGCATGTACAGCCACAGAAGTTCTGCTTTTCTCCTGCTGCTCATCAGAAAACCTCAGTGCACAGGTAGTGCATTGTTCAGCACTGAGCTATCTGTCTAGTCTTTCAGTGAATATGTGGGATTTTCTGTTGCTTGAGTATATTCTGTGATTAGACATAATAGGTTTTATTATATGCAAAAAGCACACCTTAATAGTGGTTCTTGCAATTGTTTTGAACATCCTGGCTTTTATGCAGCTTCTCTTCTTCTTGGGTGACTTGTTTATATTTTTTTATCTCACTGTATTGAAATGATAAGGAAAATATTCTCATTACTTCAGTAAAAAAAGCATATTACATATTTATGACTGGCTGTGTAGAGATCAATTACCATTTCATAAAAGGGCACTCAAAGCTGTGAAGAGCTCCTGGGGCATTATTTCTCCCACCCTCTTTTTCTGACTCCCTTGTACATCTCAGAAGGGCTTTAGCTACTTACTGTGTTCTTCCTCTAGGAGTTTATATCTTATTTTCTGCATCACCCCCTGCCCGAGGGGAAAATTCTTCCCCTTCTAAAGGAAGATGGAAGGTCTGTTGTCTGTTGAAGTGAACCCTTGTGCCTTTTGGTTGTTGATGATGGGAAGTGGAACTGCAGCCTGTGACCACTTAACTCTTCTGACGTCTCACTTGCCTCTTCCCCTTCTATGCCAAAGGAAATGTTTTTTGTTTGTTTGGGGGTTTTTTTGTGTATATGTATTTCTATATGTATCTATGTAAATATATATGTATTTCTGCATATGACTTAAATTTTCTCTTTTTGCAAAGTTGGAGCTTTTTCATTCTTAACTTTGGTCCACTGGATTTTAGTAACTTTTCTTGAGTCTTCTTGCCAAAGAAGCAGAAGTTTGGAAATAACTTCTGAAACAGGGAGGGGTAAATTACCTCACTTTGTCGTTCCTACAGTTTGTGCCCTCCACATGCAGCACAAAAGGTGATTATCTGGCTGAACCTTTTCTGGACCATGAAGTATTTACATCAGGTGAATGCTGTAGATTTGTCTTTCAAAACACATGTTGTAGCAAACAGAATTCATCTTTTGCACTGGGGGAAAGGGATAAATCCTTTGCAATTGCTGACTGCCTTAAAGACCCTCCTGTATTGCTGTGGTTGGGTTGGAAGGGCAATGGGCAGGAGCTGGTTTTGCCAGGTGAGAGCAGAGTTCTCAATAGAGTGGTGCCCTGCTTTCTGCTTCTGGGTGTTGCTGAAGTGCTGTAACTTGCATGTATGTAATTTGCATGAACAGGCAAATTGAAGGGTGCTAAATTTCCTCCTACTTTCTTCAAGTTCTGCTATTTCAAGCTGCTGTGTTTGTGTTTTCCACTAATATTATTGCACAGAGGAGGGAGAACATTTTATTTAAAAACAAGTATTTCATGGCAGTTAATTTGTGCAGTGTTTATGGTAATTACTTGAAGAACACATGGTACCTTTTCTGTTGTGAATAAATACTGTACTAACCTCTGCTAAGGAGTAGTGCAGGTTGTCTAATGAATTGCATCGGGGTTCCCAACTGGTTCATGCATTTCATTGTCAGTGCTGACTGAAAGATGATTTGTTCCTGCTGTGTCGGAATAATCCCTCTGCAAGTGCCTTGTGCATCTCAGTCATGGCAGTGATAAAGCAGCGTGCCTGGAATAGAGAGTGCTTTTGAAAACAGCCTTTCTAAAAGGATGTTCTCATGTCCAGCCATGTACAGTGTTAAGGCAGAAGGCCTTAATTTGTGTGGTTTTTCTAAAGGAGTCACTTGCCCGTCTCGTGTCTTTCAACTGGTTCACATAGGCAAAAGACAGGAAAGCGAGGCAAGCAGGCAGGGAATGAGTGGATTGTAGAAAAGATGCTTTTGAGATTCCTGGTCAGAAAAGAACATGCCATCATTTTGTAGGCTGCCAGTAGAGCTTTCACCGGGAAGAATGATAAGCAAATGATTCTGTTTACTCGTTTTACATAATTGAAATATGTCACCTCTGTGAAATGACGGTCGCTGGCGGAAGGTGAGTGTTTTCCTGCCTCAAATGCCATTGAGACGGGCGAGTGTTAGATCTTTTCCTTTGTGTTTGAAGGAGGGTGAGGCCTTACGAAACAGCTGAGCCAATCTAATGGCCATCTTCTTCCCTGTGTCACCTGGTGACGTGAGCTGCTCCCTTTCACTCTGCTGGTCCGTGTCTGACCTCGTGTTGGGCTGGGTGAGATAGCTAAACTAGCAGAAAGCTATTCCCATTATTCTGGAAGGGAAGTTCTCTGCCAAATGAGCTGCTTAAACAAATTCACTGTGCAGTCAGGTGGGTGACCGTGCCTCAGTGAGGGCAGTGTGAGGAGAGGAGGAATGGCCACAGCTGGTAGGGTCAACCACAGTCTGCAGCAGCAGTAGTAAAAGTTATATTAACTATATTTTAGTTTCTTAGGCGGTGTCATCATCCATCTCTGTAAGCCTCAAATCAAATGCCAATTTCAGAGCTAAATGTGTGAACTGTTTTAACAGAGCAAATCAAAGTCCAGCATGGTGGTAATAGCAGTGGGCTGATGGTCGATGAGGTTGTTTCAGCATTCAGTTTCTCCTACAGCTGCAAAGACAAGAAGCTCCTCCAAGCATAAGAATCAGTTTTCCTTTTTAAAATAATTTCTGAATTTGTTTTTTTCAAGAAAACTGGAAATAATGTGCTGAGAATGTTGCACACCTGTGTAGCAAAAGCATGTTATTTCCTGTCAGCCAAAACAAAACAAACTTACCAGCTTTTTCTGGGGACCTGTCTGCTACAAACCATGGGATATGAGAAAAAAAGTAAATGTCTGTGCCTTGCTGAACCTGAGGTTAGTGACAATGGTTAATTTCTTAATTACTTAGGAAGAACCCTCTTTTAATAAAAACATGCAGTGTAATATAGACACTGTAATATAGCCCTATTCCTATATTTCTGCCACTTTTAAGACCAGTTTATCCACACTCATTTGAGTAGTTACTGCTTGTTAACACTATGTGAAGGCAAAACACCTACTTTGCTGAAGATCTGCTGTAACTTTTCTGACACGTTCAGTGGGTGCAGCTGGGCTTTGTTATTTATTTCAGCCTAGAAAATCCTCATTTTAAGGTACCCTAAAATAATTTGAATATTTGTCTATCAACACATTACGTTTTGGAGTAGAGATGGGTGATTTTGCTACACTAATTAAGCTGGGGAAACATTAACATTGGGTTGTGATAGATTATCCAGTATCTGGCATTTCTAAATCAAGCTGCTTTTACCTTGAACTGATAATGTAGCTAAATCCCAAGGCATACATAGATTTTGGGAAGAAACTTGCAGTTGGAGTCAGGCCTTGGTCCCCAAGGCATGTATAGGTCTGTGACTTGCAGTGTTCCACCTGTGGTGGCTGCAGTGAAGTATTTTGGTGATTTGCTACAAAGAGCTGCAACTTTGTGTAGTGTAAGGTCTGGTTTGTTTTATTTTTTTTTGTCTTCAGTTGACTTGTGTCCTATCTGCTTAGCAAAAGTTGGAAGGACTGGGATCCTTCAGTATCTTTCTATGCACTTTCCTTTCTTGTTGCTGTTAGAAATTGCAGACTGGTTACTTAGAGTTCATGCAGAGGTCAGAACATGGGAATCTACTGGCAAATATTTTTTCTTCCTCCTCCAGTTTACATTAGGGAAATAATTTTTGTTTCTTAGTTGTTTATTTTAGCCAAAGGCTCTTATCTGTTTCCCCAAACACATTTTGTTTCATTTGAGGCTTAATATTCATATTGTCAAAGATGTTTATTACGCTTTTTAACAAGAAAGGTGATTTTTAGACTTTTCTTGTAGTCATGCTGGTAAGGAATTACTTCTGGTTAGAAGATTGAGTCAAAAGCCTATTAGTTTTTACCAGGAAAATCTCCAAAGCAGGCTGAAGTCCTTTCTACAGCTCTGGCAGTTTCAAGCTACTGTTGCCAGATGTTTTCACTTGTAAATGTTATGTCCATATGTGTGCACTCCACATTTATTTTGTGTTTATCTGTACCTATGAACAAGGTCTCAGTGAAAACAGTGATGTGAAAATGGACAGAAATACTGCAAACTTTATTCAATCTGATTTTTGTGCCTTTGATTTTTTTTCTTTTTGCCTCCATTTGGAACATGACACTTAATAACTGTTTGAACAAAAGTGATAGGGAAAACCCACCATGGATTTTGGGTCTTGTTTTCGTGGAACATGTTTGAAGAGAGGCGTTAGGTGAGGTGAACCTGGGGCTCTTTTTGTGGTGCAGTTTCCTCTTTCAGGTTGTTGCAGGTGGCTCCTGAGCTGGGACTCATATTTGGGCTACATTGGTTGGAGGAGTCAGGCAGATGGGATTCTCCTAAGGATTCAAAAGGTTCTTTGACAGAATTTGCCTTGGTAATTTATTACCTGCTTTGCCTGGCAGGGACTGGGCTGGTAGCTTGGCTCAGTGATGTTTTAAATTTCCACAGTGGAACTTGTCACTTGTCAGCTTGCCCGCATCCTGCACCTGAAAAAGAGCGGCAAAGGAGCAGAGCTGAGGTTTGCAAGGTGTGCCTGGGCAGGAATTGGGACCTGGCTGTTTGATGACAGCAATTGTAGGAGTGTTCTGTGCAATCAGGAATGGGAGGAAAGCTTCCCCGTTGTCTGTAGTCTCCTACAGAGAGAGGGGCTTGCTTCATTCACACAGAGCAGACCTCAGAATGCAAACTTGGTTCTTTTAGAGGGGATCAAAATACTTATCACAGGTTGGGGTGGGAAGAACAAAGCTGAACAAAAGTTCTTTTCTCCTGTTGTCACTTGGCACCTCTTCCTGCTCTAAGTGCTCAGCCAAAGCATTAGTACTGAGCTGTTGCAGAGAAGGGCTGTGTACAGTTGTTCATAATATAAGCAGGCCTTTTTTATGGAATTGTATGGATTACATATGGGTATGTAGGTTACCTGTTTTCAGCTTTTTGAGGTGTTGTTGACCATATTTCATTTGAGTTTCCCCATGAAAAAAGTAACCAGAGAATAAAATAGTCTGTGCCCCATGTTTTTAGTCTTCTGAAATAAAAAAGAATTTTTAAAAAGCAGCAAAACCCTCTCTTTTAAGTATATGAAGATGAAATGTTCTGATATAGGTGAGTTTACACAGAAATTTAATGATGATCAGTTAGTCATACAAATGTTTGAATGTTTACCCACAACCAGGGAAGCAAACAGCAAACATAGTTCCCAGCTCTGCTGCAGCTCTTTCCTTATCTAACTCTTCCTTTTGTTTGCTGTTGCATTATGGTGCTTTGGGAAGAAAGAGAGGGCTTGGCATTCCTTGGTGTATTTTGGGAATTCTTGTGCTGAAACTGCTCGTGTTCTGTTCCATGTCATCTCTGTCACCCACCCTCCTTTTTTTTTTTTTTCTTTTTTTCCCTCTCTCCTCTATCATTGCTGCACTTAAATTCATAATTATTTTGAAACTGCTGAGCTCCCATCCCCACTCTGCATCAGAGACAATGAAAAAAGCAGGAATGTGTCTAATGACCCATGAAATCAATAATCCTTGTAAGCAGTTGGTTGGGAAAATGAGTCACATGTCTTTATTTTGAATGTCTGAGGTGTTTCAGAAAGCAGGCAATAGGAGAAGGTCTGTCAAGACAGTGCTTGCTGACACCCATGCGTGCATCAGAACCTGAGCAGCTGATCTGAGAAAATCTTTAGAAGCTGCTCTCAGATCTGTTCTTCAGTGTCTGTGGGGTTGCAGGAAATCCCCACAATGTGAAGTAATTAACCTTCAGCTTTTTCATTAGTGTGAAGTTTTCTTCTTCAGTGTGGAAGTCTTCCTAAAGATTGTATGTTGAGGGAAGTGCTGCAAGCTCAGTAATAGTTTTACAGCTGGTGTATTGCCTGGCTTTCTTGCTGATCTTGGAGCTTGTCAGGGTTAAAAAAAAGGAAAATGTTAAAAGTGCTGCTCCTGATGTCATTCATTTCCATAACTGGTGAAGGAATATTGATGTTGATTTTCATTCCAATATTGATTAGAGTGAGCAAACAAGTTTTAAGTTGTTAAGTTGTAAAGTCAGAGCAATTAATATATATGGATGTGTTTTTCAGAGGCTTTTTTCGTATTTGCAAAGATAACAAGTTTTGCCTGTTTCTGTACCAGCAGCGATAGAAATCTTGCTTAAATAAACTGAAATAAAATACAATGAGGCCTTTAAAAACAAAGCATGGAAGGAAGGGGCAGCAATTTATTGGCTCATTGTGTTGATGACATGCTAAATACACAACTTGAGAGGGCTTAGCTCAGGGTCTAGTTCAAAATCTTTTCCTTTGCATGTTGTGGTGTCCGAGATGAGAAAGAATTCTTATGTCTGGAAACTGTCTTAGTGCTAAGAACTATTCTTTATCTGGTTAAACATTGTTGAAACTGAAAGTTTTTAAAATAGTACTGGGTGTTTTTTAACATCATGTTAACTGAAGCTACTTTGCATAAGGATGTTCCTGGCTTCAGTAAGTGACCATGGCCAGCAGGCCAGTTAAATATACTTCTGCTTAACACATTTGCTGCTGTGCTTGTTTTGAGTAACCTCTTCTTCCTCACTAGAACTGCAATATTTCTTCATGTAACTTCTAACAAGTTATGCTTCTGTAGGCAAGGAGATGAGAAGTGTTCCTAAAAGCAGCCCAGTGGAACTGTTAAGTGATTTCAAATTGCAGATCTGAAGAAATTAATTAAAAAGCAAAGCAAAACAGAAAACCACAACCCAGTGAGATTGAATAGAGTAACAATGGCAACTTGTCTGTGAGCTCTGCAAATTTGATGTACAAGTTACTGAGATACAATAATGTAGAAACTGTTGCGCCATTTTTAGCAGCCTTAAAGGCCTTTATACTCAGGGCTGTACAATAAATCCTGCATATTTTTTATTATAGGGAAATGTTTTCCTTTCACTGTGAGACGTTGCTGTGTTGTGTTTCAATAATACGTGTACTCTAAATCTTCATATGTTAAATGCAGGCAGCAAAGCATTTTTAGAATTCAAAATTGAAAGTCATTTGATTTAGTCTGTTGCAAAAAGCCACTAAATTAGCAGAGCAAATAAAAAGGAAATAGTGTTGACAAGTTCCTTTTCCTTATCATGATAATTAAAAATACTGGCTTGTAAAAAGGTCTGTGAGAAATGGTTATAAAATGCAGCAAGAGAACTTGTGAAACAAAAATCTTCATCTCTCCTCTTGGCTGTTACATGCAGCTAGTCAAGGACTGAATGGAAAACACTTCTACAATAAGTTCTAAATTATAAGGGAAAGTAATTGTATCAAAGAATATATTGTAATTGTATTTTAGAATATATATATTTAATATATATATAATTGTATATAATTGTATTAAATATAATTGTATTAAAGAATATATATATTTTGGGAAAGGGAAAACAGAAGTAATACTTGAGTATGACTAAACCCAAGGTCCCAGAATTTCAGGCACTTGGTGCAGTTTCAGACCTGGTGCAGTCTTTTATGTGCAGCTGGTTCATTTGAACTTTTGCACATTTTTTGCATGATCAAATCATGTCTAACATTTTCATAGTTCTGTGGGCCAAATACTGGCTGCCTGCTCTGCCTCATTCCTTACTCTGTGCAACAGAAACTTCACAAATTCCCATTCATCAGTTTGCTGAAAAACTGCCTGCATGTGTTCAGCACTGCTGTTACTGCCTCTGTTCCTTTGGTCCTCAGGCCTCATAAGGGGGATGAAGTGTTTGTAGTGTGTAATGCTTTTAGCTGTTTATTATTTTATTATGGTGTTCCTTGCTCAGAGGGATAATATATTGCCAGGTCTCAGTGGATCAGGGTTGCTTTAAGGCAGGCTGTTACTTTAAGCCAGACTTCTTATTTATTGCTACTCTCCAAAGATGTAACCCTTAGAATTACAGTCAGTGTGATACTACGTTAAGTATTGAAAATGAGGATCAGAGATGCCCTTTGCAGAAGGATTCCAGAAAATGCCAGTTTTACATGGTTCCCACTCTTACTTGCCCCTGAGAAACTCAAACTTGCCTTAAGAGCTCCTTTTGTCCTTGTAGCAGAAATGCTGCAGAGAGCTTTAAGGGAATTGTCAGTCATGTCTGCAGAAGTACACACCGTGAAGGGCTTTGGTACCTCATCCAGTCCTATCACAGAGGTGTTTTTTGAGAGATGATGTTTGCAGCAGTGTGAGGCTGAAATAAGTGCACACTTCCATATCTTGTAGCACTTGTTGAGACTTGCAGTTTGGCCCACGGGTCATCTTGTGAACATGAGTTAGGATTTACATCTCCTGTTACCTGTAAAATGAATGGTGACTTTTTTTAAAAATGCCCTTTTTATCTCCTGAATCCAAGCTTGACTTGGACTCCACTGTGTGGGAATCAAAGCCCCTGGCCGGCCCCCATCCACCCTCCTCATTGCTCTCCCCAGTTCAGAGCCGCTTCTGGCCAACTTCAAAGAATTCACTTCAAAGGTTTTTGGCAGACACAGAGCAGCCAGGCTGAGGTTGGAGTTTCCAGCTTCGGCAGAGTGAGTGGAGCCTCGGCTTCTCGGGGAGCCCTCTTCTCTTTTCCTGTAATTCACTCAAGGCAAATGCGAGCTGCTTTCATGGGGGGCATGGAGGCTGTGTTCGCTCCTCGCTTGAACTGTGCAGCAGGAGAGGAAAGTGCCTGGGAAAGGTAGATAGCTCTGGCAGAACAAAGGAGCTTCAAATTCAGCTATGGAGAGAGATTCCGTGTTAGTTCTCCACCTCCCCTGAACGCAGGATTGGCTTTACAACTGAAGTGCAAGGTTTAATCCTGCCCGTAAGGGATCTACTTTTTCTGTTTTAGCAATCCTATTGCAACTCTTCTGGTTCTTGTTAGTCCCTCAAAGATCTGGTTCCTCTTCTCAGCTTCCTGAGATCTTACTTCTCGGCAACTTCCTATAACCATAATAAAAATGTGCTCCACAGAAATAGTGTGCACTGCCTGGAAATTTGCATTCTTTTGTATTTGGCAATGTGGGACCTTCTGGGTGTCAAATGTCCAATTGCATGAGGGAACACTGCAGCTCCTGCTGGTGCAGTTGCTCTGGAAACCTCAAATAAGGTGGAGATTGGGGCAGCTACATCCCTCTTGTGTTGGGGTGAGCCCCTCTGCATCTTCCTGCATGCGCATCTTCCTGCCTTAACATCCTGAAACTCTGTGTATTTGCTTCTGGGGGGACTCCTCTCCCCTCCAAACCCTAGAGCATGTGTTCTCTTAGCCACTGTTCTTGATTAGAAGCTGTCATGGCTTCAGGAGGAGCTAAATGCCAGTGGGGCTGGGAGAGCTGCCCATGGAAAATTAAATGGGGGCGGGGGGGAAAAGCACCTGGTACAACATTTTTGCGTGAGGTACTTGGTGTTCTTCAAAAGTAGATACAGAAATATGTTGAGTGCAACCCTTATCACCTTCTCCACATCCCATTTTGAATATTAATAGTTTTCTTTAAGACAGTGGCCCTGAGATGGTGTGTGGTTTATACTACACACTTGCCAGGCTATTTATATATTTAAGGCCTTGCTCTTGCTGGTGGGGGTTAGAACTGTGGGAAAATGCTGAAAGTTTTTTTTCTTCCCCTATTATTTTAAAGCAACTCTCTGGCATAAGGAGAAGTAAGAGATCCTGCGAAAAACAGAGGTTTGCTGCTTGTCAGAACTTTAGTCCAGAATCAATAACAGAAAAGATATCTCAAATACTGATTTTTCTTTTTATTAAACCATACAAATCTTTTTTATTATACATAAAGAACAAATATATATATATATATAT
>VXBC01003315.1:33313-43457 GCA_013399945.1 Ploceus nigricollis
TCGGTAATGTATTAGGAGGTTTACGAAGGGACCGGTCAGGTACTGTGGGGGTCATGGAGAGATCGGGAATGTACTGGGGGAGTTATGAAAGGACCAGACACATAGCGGAGAAGGTTGTGAAGGGACCGTGCCCGTTCTGGGGGGGTTACAGAGGGGCCGAGGCCGCGATCCCGCACTCACCGGGCTCGAACCGGCGCCACGCCGGGCGCCGCTGCCGCTGCCATGCTGCCGCGCGCGGCGATGACGTCAGCGGCGGGGCGGGGGACCACGTGACGGGGCGCGCGCGGTATAAAAACGCCCGGCGGCGGCGCAGCCCCCTCAGAGCGGTGGGAGCCGCGGCCGAGTGTGTTGTGCTTGTTAAGACGTTTGTACACTCTCTGAGCCCGCTTCTGGGGCTGCCCACAGCCCCTCGTGAGCGTCAGGGTTGTCCAAGCAGGGAAAGCAGGCCGTTGTGTAGTCCTTGTACCGGGGAGAGGTGTTGTCCCTTGTGGCAGCTCCTTAAGGCTTCTCTTTGGGGACGCCTGGGTGTGAGGGGATCACAGCTGCTGCACCAGGCCTGGCCCCTGAGGGTGGGCATGGCTGGGAGGACCCCTGAGACCACTGAGTTCAACTTACAACTGAACAGCGTCACATCAGCCAGACACACAAAGTGCCACTTTGTCTTTCCTTCAATCCCTGTTTTTGGGGGTGTCTGTCTCTCCTCACAGCTATCAGGGGAGAGGATGGAGCCCTACAGACATGTGGGGTACTTGGTATGGTTTTTTGTCATTTTAGGGTTGTTTTTAAGCAGTAAATGCGAGGCCTGGCTGTGCAATGCTGAAGGGATGAACCAGCTCTCGCTCATGAGCTGCCTGGAGTTTTCAAGCTGCCCTTGCCTTTGGTCCGTGGGTGGAAGTTTGGGCTGAAAACCAAACAAACGCGTCAAGCGTGGTGTGTTTGACCTTTTCTCCCTCCCCTGTAGCTGCCACATCTTCCCTGTGTTTGTGCCGCTCTTTTACACCTCTCCTGCTCCGCAACCCCTCCGAGCCTGGCGAGCGTGAGCGAGGAAGATGCTGCGGTGAGGGGGATGATGTCTCATGGGTGACGTATTTGGAGCCCTCCTGGGTGACGTTTCCTTTCCAGCTCCGTCATCTCCACAGCCCCGTTTGACTCACGCTTGGCTTGGCTGCTGAGAGGGCGAGAAAAGGCTGAGAAATCCAAGTGCAGCAAAACCTGGGCTCCGTTTTTCCTGTCCCACGCCTTGTGCTGGATCCAAGGAGATTTTTTAGCTGGGTTCAAACTGTCCACGAGGCTGGACATGGGGTCAGCCCTGCTCCGTGGAGGCACCAACATGGAGAGCAGCTTAACTCGTGGGTTTTGTCCTAATTTAGGAGCTGCTGGAACCTCTGGAAGAGCAACTGCTCGTGGTGTTGGGGGGTTACCACAACGCTGGGCACTGCAGAGTTGTGTGGAGGTAAAAGTGCACGTGGGGCTTGAATTCTGGTGTTTTCCTGTTTTAGCTCGGTTCTTTCCAGATGCTCCATCAGAAATGGCTTTTGGGAGGAGCTGGGAGCCCCGTGGGTGCTCCTGCTGCTGCCAAGGGTGGGCAGGTTGCACCATGGGGCCAGGCTGCTGTGGGAAGAGCTTTGGGCTCATCGGGTGTTAATTAGTTCTGGAGTGAAATATGAGGAATGCAAAATACTATTTTAAGCTTCAGCTTGGCCGGGGAAAGGAAGGAAGGAAGGAAACGAGGCTCTGGGGATTAATGAACTGATTTCACTGCTGTTTTTGTGGGGCAATAAGCCTAAAGTCAGAGCTCCTTGGGCTGGCTGCACCCGGCTGAGGTCAGACTTCAGCATCTAATCCCTGCTCAGGGCTCTGGCTCGGCAGCTTTACGAGGCTGAGCCTTGGATGAGCTTCCCAACAAAGCCTTTCCCAGGTGGGACAGGGCTTGGAGCAACCTGGTCTAGTGGAAGATGTCCTTGGCCATTCAGGGGTGGGAATGGGTGAGCTTTGAGGTCTCTTCCAACCCAAACCATTCCATGACTCTCTGCTAGGTTTGGAGAGGTGCTGGCTCTTGTCTCCTTCATCTTTTCACCCCTTCAGGTCATGCTGAGGTTGGAAGAGGAGCCAGGGGAACGAGGAGCTGGATAAATGTAGGGTGAATACAGAGCTTGGGAGGCCAGAGCTGTCACTCCCACATCCTCCAGCAGCTCCAGAGAAAACCAATACCCACGAACTCACTGGGAAAGGCCGAGGCAGGAAAAAGGGAAAGGTTGATTACAGGAAAGTGGGATATAGATACAGAGAGAGCTAAGTCAGGAAAAGTTCAGCTCCTTCAAGGTCCAAGTTAAACACGTGTTAATGAACCTGCCCCTTCCACAGGCTCCCACACAAAAGTCGGATGTGTCAAGCCCCAGGGTCTGGCTACCACGCCAGGAATTAGCCAAAAAATGAGGCTCTGTAGCGTCCCCAAGAGCAGCTGCCATGGGGAGGGAGCTTTAGGCTGGTCACAGTGGTCTGGAGCTGTGCTGAATGTTGTGACAACCTCTGCTGGTCGCTGGAGCCAGGGGGGTGAAGGCCCCAGGTGTGGGAAGGTGGCTGGAGCTGGGGGGGCACCTCCGGGTCCTGTCTTCTGCTCAAAGCAAATCCATTCCTCATGTGTTGTCTCCCCTTTTATCCGGTCTCCTTTCAGCAGCACAGCTTCCAGCCTCCTGCAAAGGAGACTGTTCCCATTGCTCATAAATCTCCTATCAGGAAGCTGTTTCCAAGATTAAAGCTTTAAACGTTTCCCCTCTCTGGTTTCACGTCCCAGCTCCCAATTCCCTCCCTGCTGTAATCACCAGCTCCATCCCCTCCATCTGGACACGCCAGGCTCTCTGTGCCTCACACCAAGCTCTGGCTGCTCCAAGAAAACCTGTGCTGGGACACTTTGGAATTGGGGTGTGCCCCCCCAAAGCTTGGAAACGGCCGCTCCAGGCTTTGTGTCATGGAGTTTGGAAAGCTCTTCCTGCTGCAGGTCCCTGCTGGCTGGTTGAAGAGCTGACTTAGCATTTGGAGGAGCTAAAGGTCATTATCTGGGCAAGGCCTGTGGATTTGGGATGAGCTCTGAGCGGGCTGGAGCTCGGGGCCTGTTGTGGATATCGGATCACAGGGAGCATTCCCGGAGCCGGGATAATTATCCGTGGTGAGGAGGCCTTGGATTGGTGCTGTGTGGGCAGGGGAAGGCAGGGAGCAGCAGGGAAAGGGATGGGGCAGGGGAAGGGGAAAGGCAGGAGGGAGCAGCAGGGAAAGGCAGGGAGCAGGGGAAGGAATGGAGCAGGGAAAGGCAGGGAGCAGCAGGGAAAGGCTGCTGAATAATTAGCATTGACTCCATGATTGCAGAAGGCTGATCAATTGCTTTATTATATCATCTTATACTATATTATACTATCTTTATTAAGAAACTCAGTACCCCTTCCAGCCAGTCTGATTCAGCTTTGACCTAATTGGTCAATCAATCCAAACACCATCCAGTGTCTAATTAAGAAATCACCCTTTGGTAAACAAATCTCCACGGCACATTCCACATGTGCACAACAGCAGGTGCAACAAGTGGAGATCAGAATTGTTTCTCATTCTTTTCTCTATTTTCTCAGAGCCTTCCCCAGGGAAATGCCTGGGACAGTCTGAGCCTGCTCTCTGTGGCCAGGGAGCTGCTGGCACAGGCTTGGGGCTGGGAAAGGCAGGGAGCAGCTGGGAAAGGCACAGGGCAGGGAAAGGGATGGGACATCTGGGCTCACGTGGGAGTGCTGGGAGCACTGTGGGATCCTGGGGCTCTTGGCTGTGGCACTCAGCCCTTTGTTGGGAAAGCTTGGAGGAGACCCCAAACCTTTTCATCACACCCTAAAATTAGAGGCAACCCAAGGCCCCAGTGCTGGGAGAGGCGGATTCCTTGGCAGAGGCTGCTGTGCTGATGGACAAGGCAGGATGTGGCTGTTCCCAGTGCCCTGGGCATGGGAGCAGGGGGAAGGTCCCAATTCTCCTTTCTGCTGGCTCTGGGGGGCATCTCTCACCAGCCTTTGTCCCTCTCAGCCTTCATCACCCTCAACCCTGCTGTTCCCAGGGCTGTTTTGGGGCAGTTCCATGGGAAGCTCCCAAAAGGAACCTTCTCTTCTGGCCTCTGCTGTCACCTGAGGTCACCCAGTCCCCTTTCCGTGCAGGTTTCCTAATCCCTCGTGGCTCAGCCTGTTGGGAATTAGAGGAGTTGAGGATCTGGACAGGAAAGGTGCTTGCCTTCAACCCTTTATCTGGCCTCTTCTAATGCCCTGTGTGCCAGCAGATAAAATCTTGTGTGCATTTTTAATTTTTATTTTTACGCGAGAAAGCAACACTGAAATTTCCTCCTGACATTTAACTCAGTCAGTCAGTGACAAACCGAATAAACATTCCTGTTTCGCTGGGACAAAGGCTCCAAGATCCTGCTGGGACTAAAATGTTTCATCATTTCCGAAGTAAAATGTTTCTGTTTAAAAAAAAAAAATAAGAACAACAACTAAAAATGACACGTTTCAATGTTTTTCTAATTATTTTCTCCACTCTGGCTGGAGCTATTTGTCAAATCTGGCCTGGCTTCTCAAGTAGCTTTGGAACCTTCCAAAACTGCTATTTTGGGCACTTTTCCTGTTGTTGATGAATAAGTTTGATCCCTGCCCAGTGTTCCTGTTCATTCCAGGTGTTTTCTGGGGTGTCTTACAGGTGGATGGAGCCTTGGTGCCACCCCTTTGGTGCCATGGGCAGGGACACCTCCCACCATCCCAGGTGGCTCCAGCCTGGCCTTGGGCACTTCCAGGGATCCAGGGGCAGCCACAGCTGCTCTGGGAATTCCATCCCATTCCCTCTCCACCCTCACATGGAAGAATTCCTTCCCAATATCCCACCCATCCCTGCCCTGTGGCAGTGGGAGTCATTCCTTGTGTCCTGGCACTTCATCCCTTGTCCTCTCTCCACGTTTCTTGTGGCTCCTTCAGGCACTGGAAAGTCACAATTAGGTGACCCTGGAGTTTTTCCAGGCTGGACAATCCCAATTTTCCCAGCCTTTCCTCCCAGCAGAGCTGCTCCATCCCTCTGATCATCCTGGTGTCTCCTCTGGGCTCTCTCCAGCAGCTCCACATCCTCCCCGTGCTGGGGCAGCTCTGCAGGTGGGGTCTCACCTGAGCAGAATCACAAAAAATAAACCTCCCCACATTTTAATTTAGCTCTGGAAAAAAAATAAAATCAACAAAACCTTGGTGCTATTTTTATCCAGAGCTGTCCCTAACACAGGATTCTTGCAGACTAAGGGTAGATGGCTTTTTTCTTCCTGCTCCTGACTGAGAGGTGGAGAGGATGCAATGTCATCTAAACTTGGAGCAGCTTTGCAAAATGAGAACCATCCCCTGGATGAGGCTGGGCCAGTTTTCCACCCTGTCTTTGTTCTGGAAGACTCACCCTCGCCTTAAAAATGCATCTTGAGGATTTGCCTTTCCCTTCCTTGAGGGAGAGCCACTCCTGGGGCTGTCCCCTTTTCCTCAGGGATTTGTATCTGAGTGCTTTAATCCGTGTCCCGTGGATTGTGCTGTGCAGTGACCTGCATTCAGCAGCACTTCAGGGCATCTCTCGGCCAGGATCTGTCACTTCAAGCCTAACTCAGCCCTCTCGTGACAAAAAGGCAGCTGTCCCTCTCCTGTGGACGTGGTTCTGTGTAAATCAGGGGGAGAAGAGGCAAGGAAACAGGTGGTGCTGTCCCTGGAAAATCAGATGGGAAGATGTCACTTGGCACGAGGATGTCACCCGAGCACCCAGCTCGGGTTTATCAGCCCTGATAAAGATCCTGTGGGATCTCTGGGGTGTTCATGCAGGACAAACTGTCCCCTCTGGCTCTGCTGCACTCACACAGCTCTGGCAGCTCTGCTGGGGCTCTCAGAGGGTGAAGGAGCAGCTTTTTCCAAGCAGCCCTTGGCTGTGCCTGGGATGTGGGAAGTGCAGGGAAAGCAAAGAGGCTTTGGCTGGGCCTCAGAGCGTGGATGTGAGCGGCTCCAGCAGGACTCTGTGTCCTGGAGGGGAGTGAGGAGGCTGCAGTGAGCCCTGCCACTCCCCTTCCTGAGCTGGAAAAGTCCCTCCCCAGTCGTTTCTCCTCCTGTGTCCCCAGATCCCTTCTCAGCAGGGTCTAATGCACTTGCTCTCTAGGCTGGCTTAATTCTGACATGAGATTACATCTGTGTGTGTGGGTACTCCAGCTCCCTCCCCCTGCTGAGTCCCAGCTCATTCCAGCAGCCTTTGACAGGCAGGAAATGTCTCAAACCCACTGAGTTCCTCCAGAATTCGTGGGGGTGCTGATTTGATTGAGGACCCAGATTTGTGTCCCCTCTCAGGGGGTTCTTGGCAGGGAGCTGTGGTTAGTGGTGTGTGAGGATGTGGGAGCTGCAGCTCATCATCCCATAGGGGTTTTCCTGCTCCCAGCAGAGCAGAGGACAGATTCCATATCCCAAATTGTCCTGTCACTCCCAGGCCCTTGCCCAAAGTCTATTTCCATGTTTTTTGTTGTTCCCTTCAGGTGCTGGAAGGCCACAGTGAGGTCACCCCAGAGCTCCTCCAGGCTGAGCAATCCCAACTCTCCCAGCCTTTCCTTGTAGGAGACGTGCTCCATCCTGCTCATCCTCCTCTGGACTTGCTCTGACAGGTCTGTGTCCCCAAAAACCACCCTAAACTGGGTCAGGGAAGGGCAGCCAGAGCTGTCTGTGCTCGTTTTCACCTGCAAGGATGGCAACACAGCCCTGCCAGAGCTCCAGGAGCCTTTGGACAACACTCCCAGGCACAGAGGGGATTGTTGGGGTCTGTGCAGAGCCAGGAGCTGGACTCTGATCCCCGTGGATCCTTTCCCACTCAGGATATGCCACGATGGATCCATGCAGGGCTGTAAAACTGTTGCTCCACAGAACCACTGAGTTCTAAAAGCAAGTGACAGCTTTCCCAAAGCTTTCACTTAAGAACTGGGCTGGTTAAACGTGGGATCCTGCTCTCCTAAGCATGACTGAACAGCTTGACCTGTTTTCCCCCACAAAACCTCCCTGTTCCCTCTCCATCCCCTGCCCCAGAGCTTTCTGCACTGGGCAGCATTTGCTGAGCTCGGAGAGCCTCTCCCCGCAGCTCCTTCTGCTGCTGCCTCTCTGCAGATCATCAATACCCATGAGCTTCACCAGCAGAGCCTCTGCAAAGAGCTCTGGCAACCCCGAGCGGGATCCAGCTCTGGAAAAAGCCTTTCCTCTGGGGTCCGGGAGCCGAGTGTTTGCCACGAGAGGGGGGTATGAGCCCGCGGAGGGTGCTGGGCTGGCTCAGGGTGCTGCCCTGCCAGCTCCATCCCCTTTGCCAGGGGTGGCAGCGCTTCAGGTGTGAGCTGGGAGGCTCACAGGGAGCTCACCTGGGCAGGGACGAGCTCAGCCCGCGGGGATTTGCTCCTGGATGAGCCGGTGCGGGAGAGCTAAAGCAGGAGGGATTGTCCTGGCTGCAATCTGGGCAAGGAGTGCTGTGCACACNTTGCAGACTAAGGGTAGATGGCTTTTTTCTTCCTGCTCCTGATTGAGAGGTGGAGAGGATGCAATGTCATCTAAACTTGGAGCAGCTTTGCAAAATGAGAACCATCCCCTGGATGAGGCTGGGCCAGTTTTCCACCCTGTCTTTGTTCTGGAAGACTCACCCTCGCCTTAAAAATGCATCTTGAGGATTTGCCTTTCCCTTCCTTGAGGGAGAGCCACTCCTGGGGCTGTCCCCTTTTCCTCAGGGATTTGTATCTGAGTGCTTTAATCCGTGTCCCGTGGATTGTGCTGTGCAGTGACCTGCATTCAGCAGCACTTCAGGGCATCTCTCGGCCAGGATCTGTCACTTCAAGCCTAACTCAGCCCTCTCGTGACAAAAAGGCAGCTGTCCCTCTCCTGTGGACGTGGTTCTGTGTAAATCAGGGGGAGAAGAGGCAAGGAAACAGGTGGTGCTGTCCCTGGAAAATCAGATGGGAAGATGTCACTTGGCACGAGGATGTCACCCGAGCACCCAGCTCGGGTTTATCAGCCCTGATAAAGATCCTGTGGGATCTCTGGGGTGTTCATGCAGGACAAACTGTCCCCTCTGGCTCTGCTGCACTCACACAGCTCTGGCAGCTCTGCTGGGGCTCTCAGAGGGTGAAGGAGCAGCTTTTTCCAAGCAGCCCTTGGCTGTGCCTGGGATGTGGGAAGTGCAGGGAAAGCAAAGAGGCTTTGGCTGGGCCTCAGAGCGTGGATGTGAGCGGCTCCAGCAGGACTCTGTGTCCTGGAGGGGAGTGAGGAGGCTGCAGTGAGCCCTGCCACTCCCCTTCCTGAGCTGGAAAAGTCCCTCCCCAGTCGTTTCTCCCCCTGTGTCCCCAGATCCCTTCTCAGCAGGGTCTAATGCACTTGCTCTCTAGGCTGGCTTAATTCTGACATGAGATTACATCTGTGTGTGTGGGTACTCCAGCTCCCTCCCCCTGCTGAGTCCCAGCTCATTCCAGCAGCCTTTGACAGGCAGGAAATGTCTCAAACCCACTGAGTTCCTCCAGAATTCGTGGGGGTGCTGATTTGATTGAGGACCCAGATTTGTGTCCCCTCTCAGGGGGTTCTTGGCAGGGAGCTGTGGTTAGTGGTGTGTGAGGATGTGGGAGCTGCAGCTCATCATCCCATAGGGGTTTTCCTGCTCCCAGCAGAGCAGAGGACAGATTCCATATCCCAAATTGTCCTGTCACTCCCAGGCCCTTGCCCAAAGTCTATTTCCATGTTTTTTGTTGTTCCCTTCAGGTGCTGGAAGGCCACAGTGAGGTCACCCCAGAGCTCCTCCAGGCTGAGCAATCCCAACTCTCCCAGCCTTTCCTTGTAGGAGACGTGCTCCATCCTGCTCATCCTCCTCTGGACTTGCTCTGACAGGTCTGTGTCCCCAAAAACCACCCTAAACTGGGTCAGGGAAGGGCAGCCAGAGCTGTCTGTGCTCGTTTTCACCTGCAAGGATGGCAACACAGCCCTGCCAGAGCTCCAGGAGCCTTTGGACAACACTCCCAGGCACAGAGGGGATTGTTGTGTGTCCCCAAAAACCACCCTAAACTGGGTCAGGGAAGGGCAGCCAGAGCTGTCTGTGCTCGTTTTCACCTGCAAGGATGGCAACACAGCCCTGCCAGAGCTCCAGGAGCCTTTGGACAACACTCCCAGGCACAGAGGGGATTGTTGGGGTCTGTGCAGAGCCAGGAGCTGGACTCTGATCCCCGTGGATCCTTTCCCACTCAGGATATGCCACGATGGATCCATGCAGGGCTGTAAAACTGTTGCTCCACAGAACCACTGAGTTCTAAAAGCAAGTGACAGCTTTCCCAAAGCTTTCACTTAAGAACTGGGCTGGTTAAACGTGGGATCCTGCTCTCCTAAGCATGACTGAACAGCTTGACCTGTTTTCCCCCACAAAACCTCCCTGTTCCCTCTCCATCCCCTGCCCCAGAGCTTTCTGCACTGGGCAGCATTTGCTGAGCTCGGAGAGCCTCTCCCCGCAGCTCCTTCTGCTGCTGCCTCTCTGCAGATCATCAATACCCATGAGCTTCACCAGCAGAGCCTCTGCAAAGAGCTCTGGCAATCCCGAGCGGGATCCAGCTCTGGAAAAAGCCTTTCCTCTGGGGTCCGGGAGCCGAGTGTTTGCCACGAGAGGGGGGTATGAGCCCGCGGAGGGTGCTGGGCTGGCTCAGGGTGCTGCCCTGCCAGCTCCATCCCCTTTGCCAGGGGTGGCAGCGCTTCAGGTGTGAGCTGGGAGGCTCACAGGGAGCTCACCTGGGCAGGGACGAGCTCAGCCCGCGGGGATTTGCTCCTGGATGAGCCGGTGCGGGAGAGCTAAAGCAGGAGGGATTGTCCTGGCTGCAATCTGGGCAAGGAGTGCTGTGCACACCCCCACTCCTCTCTGGGCTGCTTAAAAGCATCGTTTTCCTTGGATATATCTGTGTTTTCTGCATCTATCTGTGTTTTCTGCATGTGTCTGTGTTTTCTGCGTATATCTGTGATTTCTGGATCTGTATTTTCTGCATTTGTCTGTGTTTCTGCACCTATCTGTATTTTCTGCATATATCTGTGTTTCCTGCATGTATCTGTATTTCCTGCATATATCTGTG